>JAANYP010007175.1:0-22514 GCA_020465985.1 Centrapalus pauciflorus
GATTAAGTTCCGGCCTGATGCAGACACCTCACGATATCACATATTATAAGTATGCACATTACGTAACAAATAAATATTCACAATAAAATATGTTCGATCAGATCTCATGTCTATTATTGTTAAACTATGGCATGTCCTACATAAGGCTTCTGATTGTTTATCCATATTGCATCTTATGTTCAGTTAATGAGTTTTGAATTCTGAAATTGTGTTTTGATGCTGCAATTGGTTGATTTGTTCATCTTCCATTCATCAAAATTTTTTAACCTGATTTCAATTTGAGACCATAGACTTTTGATTTTCAATTTTCTTTTGCATATAAATTTTATGACTCATATCAGTTTCGCCATTGGAATAATTATAAGAATCACTATTAAGGATGAAGAATGTTACTTGAGTTTATTTTTATTTGATTGATATTAAATGCAATATTAACACCAAAATGTGGTTGAATGTTTATGTAAAGAATCAGTTGTTTGGTGATGTTTGCATAAAACCCACTGGATGACCATATGTGGAATAACAGAGAATGAATTTTTTGGTGAAAAATGGGTTTTATGATGACTTTCCGGCTTAACCCGTTGCATGAACTAAAATGTTTTTATTTGTTTGTTGCTTTCACGGGTCTATTATAGTTATACTAATTAGATTGTTTCAGCCTGCAAACCCAGCGAATCAGATATCAGATGTCACTTTAAGGTATCTTGATGTTTATCTTGGATATATGTATTCATATGTAATATAATCACCAATTTATCGATTTGAAGCTATCAAATATATGGAATATATTTTTATGAAATGTAAACTTAGTACTTTATGCCATTTTGATATGAAATGTTTTTTTGTTGTATCTTCAACACCAACTGATGAGTTTTATTTCTAGTACTTGTTTTTATTGTCTACTTAATGAGCAATATTGTGTTTTAAATTGTCCAATCTTTGTTTTAAATTATGTAAACAAATAATTAATGTGGGTGGGGTGACAACATGGTAAAGTGAACGTAATAATAATTAAAAATATTTAAATTCTGTATTTAAAAGCTTTACTGAGTAGGAGGCTTTTTAAGCTTTTTTTCATTTTTCAGAATGTTTTGTACTATTCTCTTCTTGTTCTAATGCTCAATGTGGCTCACGTGTAAGTTATAGAGAAATTGTGTGCTATGCTTATCAGACCCCTGTCCAAGAGATAAGGAAATCAAATAACCTTGCTGTTTATGTTTTAATATGGATGGTAGATTTGAAAATATTTTAGATTCTATTTGTCGAAAAAACTCTTTTTTTTTTCAGTTAAGGATGTACCAAATATATTATATAGTATCTCTCTAATTGGCAGCGGCGCTCATCTCTCTCTCTCTCTCTCTCACTCTCTCTCTCTCTCTCTCTCTCCGGCGCTCATCTTTCCTGTATCTCTCTTTCCTCACCGGCCACGACATGCACACACTCAAAGGTATCTACTTTCTTGTTTGATGTTTAATCTCAGATTGTTACATATATTTTTGTTGTTTAAGAAGCTCAGTGTCCTCTTTCACATGTTACAGATTGTTACATATATCTTGTTAGTAATACATACAGTCTCATCTTTCACATGCCATCGTTGATGATTTCTATCCGACACACACACACACACATATTCAGGGCGGCGCTCTTGTCTCTCTTTCTTGTCTCAGATTTATATATTTTGTTGTTTATGAATCTAGGATTTACAAACTTGTCGGTGGTGGACGAAAACAAAGTGGCCATCGGAGCTGTTGGTGCCATACCGCCTTTGGTCAATTTGTTGGTGCCATCGCAGCCACACTACCTTTGATCAAGTTGCTAGTTTTAGGTCTGCTATTTGATCACCCAAACAGGCTACACCATTCACAATCTTTTTTTGTTTATTAAATACTTATTTCTAGTGCTAATTCACACACAAATGCATGGCCAAGCAATAACCATTTCTATCTGTCCACTCTGTTATTAAATTCTTCTTATTATTATAACTTCAATATATGTGATTATTTGTATAATTTTGTAATGGATATTGAGGCTTATGGACATACTAATTAGTGTGTTCCTTACGTAAATGATACATGTGTTTGTTGAGGGTTGTTGTTGCTGTCATATATGTACATATTGTTGCAGCTATTACTTAAAATTAAGACACACACTCTGTAATGAGTAACATTACCTGGTAATTTTCTTCAAGTCTCTTGGTCCCCGAACAAATGAGAAGTTTTCCGTTTTGACAAAAAGTGGAAGTGGAAGTGGACGACATGCAATACGTTTGCTGATTTGATGATTTTGATTGTTTGGGAGCTGTCGATTACTCTCGTGTATGGTTGATCTACCATCCGTTTAGGTATATTGTTTATGGTTTGATCTACATTTTCCGATTTGAAACCGTTCTTTGTTTTAAATGCGTAGCCGCCATTTGTGTTTTATGCACAGTGAAATTAGACGAGAAGTATATGTTTGTGTTTTTTGGGTGTAATTATGGATAATATTGTTTTGCCTTTAAATAAGTCAAATGGCCCCCCTTAATAATGTGATTTGAACTAGGTTTGCATATCTTTTAGCTATATATTTAATAAATAATGATTGTGTGTTGCTGTTCATCATTTTTGCATATCTTTTAGCTCTACTAGTGATTAATCATTTCCTTATTTTATTTTGTGATCTTTATCTTCAAACACTTTTTCATGCAACTTTCATGCCATTATTATGCTGGTCTAACGCTCTCTTATTGTTTTGCTACTACTTTATGTATATTTATGTTGTCAGATTGCAGGACATACAAATTTCTATTCTTGGTTTATGGAAGGATTCGAGCACTGATGTAACACTGTCTATTCTCAGGCAATTCTAAACTTTAAATATGGTTAAAATATGTAAATAGAGTTTTCAAAATTGATGAAGTTAACAAAAGTCTCATATTTGACTTTAAAAGTCAAATAATGAATAAATGAGACTTTAATACACCTAATCACGAAATAGCAATAAATGATGAAATATTTATATAAGTGTGATGTCGTTAAAGGATTTAGGATGTGTTGCAAAAAGAATCATCGAAATCCGACATCACATGAAAGTTCATTGCTATTTTAAATAAACTTTTGGTACTTTAACGCCCAAAAGTATGAAATACCAATGAATGATGAAATATGTTTATATATTTGGTCTTTTCTAAGGATTTTAGACTTGTTACAAAAAGTATCGTTAAAATTGGACGTCAAACGAATGTTTATTGCTATTTTATGTAAAGAATTGTAGTTTAACGAGTAAAAATACAAATTTACTGTGGGAAGTGTAATATTTTTATAGAAATGTTGTTTTTAGAAGATCTTTAAGGTGTTGTGAAAGTTTCATCGAAAACCGACTTAATTTGAAAGTTTGTTGCCATATTATGTATTTTCAGGAAAGTTGATTGCTATTTGTGCAGATTTTTTGTGAAAAGTGATCGACTGAAGGAGAGTTGTGCAGGATAAGCGTCGGTTTCTTATGAAAAGAATTACAAGAAGAGGAATTGAATATGCATTCCCAAGATTGTAATTTGCTCTTTTGTTGCATCGCTTATACATTTGATGATATTTATTTTGGTTGTAGACGTTAATATACTTGAAATACTTTTTGATCGATATGTTATGAAATGATATTATTTTTGTTAAATTGAATTGTAAGTAGAAAAACTATCACGAAGCAATTAAATAAATATTTGTATTTGCATTAAATTATAAAAATAATGAATGTATTTCTTTTGTCTAGAAAATATTGCATTTATGTAATTTAAATCAATAATAAAGTGTTGCAATAGATTGATAATGGTGTTGCATTTACATAATGACAACATTTAATAAGTGTTGCATTTGATAAGTAAAGTGTTGCTATAAGTTGGTAATAATAAATTAAATGTGTTGCTTTAAGTATAAAAAATGTTGCATTTAAAAATTGTTGCATTTATAAAATATAGGCAACACATTAAAAATTGTTGCTTTAGAATATAAAAAGTGTTGCATTTAAAAAATGTTGCATTTATAAAATAATGGCAACACTTTTGAAAAGTGTTGCATTACCTAGTGAAGTGTCGCTTTAGACCTAAGGCGACGTTGGCTAATGTGGCACTAAATAAAGTGTTGCATTAGACCTATAGCAACACTTTTGAGGCCTAACACAACACTTTTCCTATGTTGCTTTAGGTTCATTTTGTCGTAGTGGCAGCAAGGACCATGCTCTCGGATTCAAAGCTTCCTACCATGTTTTGGGGGGAGGAAGTGATACCGCGTGTCATGTTTTAAATCTGGTACTTACTGTCAAATCACTGAATAAAACCTGTTATGATGTTCTGAATAAAAGACCACCAAATTTGACTGGCTGACGATGGATACTTCCTAGGTTATGTTCCTAATTCATTGAACAAGAGGGTTTATAACAAAACAAATGGTACAGTTGAAATTGTGTTTAACATTGACGTAACAAGTTATTCACATGAACCCCAAACTGGTCCTGAATGGTTATTTGATTATGACTCTGTGTTTGAATCATTTAACATACCGTTTAGTGGAAATGCTGGTCCTGTGGAAAATCACTTCTCATTATTGAATCTCAATGATGAGGGTAGAGGTTTTCCAAGATCAAGCATTCCATCAACATCTGACAATACAACGACAGAATATGGGTCTCCAGCAAATAATGAATCTGAGTTACCTACAAATGAGAATTAGACAAGTGATTCTACCTCCAAAGATAATGATCATGAGGAAGAAGTTACTCCATCTGAAGTCACACCCGCAGTAGTTGAATATGATCAAATTTGGGAGATAATCTTCAGGTCGATGAGATTGAGACATCGAGAATAAATAAGGATCATCCAATTGAGGGTATCATAGGGAATCCACAAGCCGATGTGAGAACTAGGAGTAGTGTGAATAATAACACAGTGCTGTTATTGATGATCAACGACTCTAAGGCGTTTCACACATGTTTATACTCATGGTTCATCTCACAAGTAGAGCCAAAGAATGTGGAAATGGCTCTGAAAGATATGGGTTGAAGCTATGCAAGAGGAACTGCCACAGTTCAGAAAGCTTGAAGTGTGGGAGTTCGTGTCGTTGCCTCGAGGATAAGTTGCTATAGGGACCAAATGGGTCTTTAAGTGCAAACAGGATGATCGGGGCATAGTTACTCGTAACAAGGCAAGACTCGTAGTAAAAGGATTTAACCAGGAAGAGGGGATAGACTATAACGAGGTGTTTGCACCAGTGGCGAGGTGTGAGGCAATTCGATTGTTTCTGGCTTCCGCGTCCTTCAAAGGGTTTAAGGTATATCAACTCAATGTCAAGAGTGCATTCTTGTACGACAAAGTGAAGGAATTGATGTATGTTGAACAACCGCCAGGGTATACTGATCCCAAGTATCCCGACAAAGTATATCGACTTGATAAGGCTCTGTATGGATTGCATCAGGCACCTAGGGCTTGGTATGAGACACTGTCAACTCACCTCTTAGACAATGGGTTTGAGAGAGGGAGAATTGATAGTATGCTATTCGTTGAAAGGAAAGGAGAAGACTTTATTCTGGTACAAGTGTACGTGGACGACATCATCTTCGGGTCGTCAAACGAGCAAATGTGCAAGGATTTTGAAATGGTTATGAAGTCAAAGTTTGAGATGAGTGCTATGGAAGAGCTAAACTTCTGTCTCGGTTTACAAGTTGAACAATGGAAAGAAGGAATGTTTATTCATCAGATGAAGTATGTCTATGACATTTTAGAACGCTTCGGGATGGAAGGAACAAAGCTGACCACACATTTCAGTACTCCGATTCAAGTGAATCACAATCTCGGACTGGGTACAGATAGTGATAGTGATGTGGATCCGACTTTATATCGGGCGATGATCGGGTCACTTATGTATTTAACTGCTTCTAGACCTGACATAATGTTTGCTGTGTGTATTTGTGCCAGGTTTCAAGCCAATCCGAAGGAAATGCATATGAAAGCCGTGAAGCGGATTCTAAGATATATACCTGAAGTCGAAACCGAAGCTGAGACTTTGGTATCATGCTGATGGAGATCTGGAGTTGGAGACCTTCACGGATTTAGACTAAGGAGGATGTAGCTTGAACCGAAAATCAACCACTGGAGTTTGTCAGTTCCTTGGAGGGAGGCTAGTATCCTGGCAATGCAAGAAAGAAACTTCAGTAGTCATATCAACGTGCGAGGCCGAGTATGTAGCCGCAGGTAGTTGCTGTTCACAGGTTCTGTAGATTCAACAACAATTGTGGGATTACGGTTTGACTTATACTCATACTTCCATTAGGATAGACAATCAATCAACTATTGCTAAAACAAATAATGCAGTTAAACAAAGTAAGACTAATCACATAGACATAAGACATCATTTTATACATGATTGTGCTGAAAAGAACTTGATAAAACTGGTAAAAGTTGCAACGGAAGACAATAATGCGGATCTTTTCACAAAAGCATTTGATAGGTCACGCTTTGAATTGTTAGTTCAACTAAATGGCATGCGTAATCCGGAGTAACTTGACATTAGTAGACTTCTTTTCTTTCTTTTTGTAGTTTTTACTTTAGTTTATTAGTTTATTTAACTGAAAAATGAAAAACAAAAGAAAAAAGAGAGAAACCCATAACAATTTAAAAAAAAGAGAATATTGAAAAATGATATAAGTCTTAGAGTCATAGGTTCAAAGTGACGAAAAATTAGCACAGTCTAACAAACTCTAAGTGTTAAACTTTCACACATAATGCACCATAAAATCTAAGTGATACACATTTTCTTGTCTGATATGTTGATAGGCATAAGACATGAAGAATTTCCTAAAAGCTAATAAAATAATCAAGAAAATGTCTTATATGTAACTAACTTAGATGTATGACCAAAAGGTCTTAATTTCTATGTTTGAGACATACAGACAATGACTATGAATGAGGTATGCAAATTTATCTGGGGGATGTATAGTTTCATCAAAATACATCTTAATCAAAAAAGGAAAAAGTTTTGTAAAGAAAAGGGAAGTCAAAACAAGTCGCTTTGTTGTACGTAAGTACAAACCTGTCACCGCTATTTTGACTTGAACTAGCAAGATAAGTCACTTTGTTGTACGTAAGTACAAACCTGTCACCACTGTCTTGCTAACATGAGAATAACTCTAAGACAAATTAAGACACTTTGTTGTATGTAAATACAGACCCGTGTCCGACGTTTGCCTTTCAAAGATAATTTGCAAATACCGAAAAGTCGTAGTCATTGTGTGTCTGCCTTGATCATAGAAGTATGTCTAAGTATGGGACACATAAGGTAGTTTCTTGATAAATAAAAAGGCCAAAGGAAATTCCAAGTGTTGAATGTTTAAATGGAAAAACATACCGACAATCGACTTGGAATGTATGTTACGACAAACAATAAAAAGGAATAAAAAATTCCTAAGTGTGAAAGTGAAACACTGAAAGTGCGTTTGACACAGCTATCTGAATGAACCTTCTTTGACTATCTCGCAAAAATATTCTGTTAGTGTATTTTTATCCTTAAATTATTTTTGAGTTAATTTAATTTCACTTTATTTAATTTTATTTATTTAATTTTACTTTATTTTATTTATTTTAGCTGAGATTATCTTAATTTTAATAAATAGGAACAAGGTTGAAGTTACTAGGATGCATTTTTAGTTGGAGAAACAAAATTGCGTGATAATCCATTGCTTAGTGTAAATGTCTAACAAAGTTGAAAATTTCCGTCAAATGAAAAAGTTGGATTTTATTCAAAATTTACAAAATTTTCAATCAAGATCGAACATCAGCTAAGTTCGAAGTCAAATTCGAACTTACTGGAGGTTCAAACTTAATATAAGTTTGAAGTAGTTTGGATATAAATAGGTCAACAGTGTTCATTTAATGCACCTACATTCGAACTTCTTCTCTCGAACTTATCAGGCGATCTCGAACTTGTTCAGCAATTTCTGGAACTTGTCGTCATTTCGACTTTGTGAACTGTTCCACGAAGATTCATTCATACTCTTGAACATATACTTAGATTTAGTTGTTGTGCAACACAAATCACTGAGTAAGTAATCTTTTAGATTAATTTTATGGCCAAAATCATCAAATTTGGGTTTTTTAAGTAACCGAATATTAGGTGGTTCAAATTACGAAGTGCAGGGTTAAAATACTTAAAATAAACCTCAATAAGCTCGATTAGAACCTTTTAGGACTAGATACAATGGACATTTAAGTCTAAAAAGGATTAAATCATGAGTATTGATGCTCAAAAATCCGACTTCGAACTTGCTCTAACAGGCTTCGAACTTGTTCTTCATGTTCGAACATGTCAGGACTTCGAACTTGTCAAAAATATCTATAAGTTCGAAGATAGACATGTTCGAATTGAATTCTCGAACTTAAGTAAGTTCGAAGGACTTATATTCTCGATTTAAAGTAAGTTCAAAGATGTTCAAATTCGAACTTAATCAAGTTCGAATTTAAACAAGTTCGAATAACTTAAATTTTTCAAAATTAAATTCTAACATTTTAAGTGGTTGATTTGTGTGCAGAAATTGCAGATCGTGCTTCCTTCAACAAGCATAAAATGATCACAGCGGTCGATCTTCAATTGGCAGAGGCACAGCCATACCGCCAGATGACAGAATTTTTGTCACAATCAAGGGTTGCATATGCTCTCACTCATAACCCGCAAATTATACTCCCATATGGTCCTATTGATTTTCCAGTGTCCATCAGGCAATCCGCCTTCCTAATGATGGGATACGCTCAAGATATTACAAAAGCTTCATATGTAAAGAGTGGGCTCATTGGCCAATGGCGATAATTGGTGCACGTGATAATGGTCTGCTTTGCACCTAAGAAGGCCGACTTTGATACAATGGTTTCTAAGCTGCAATCAGCGATGATTTCATTGGTTTACAACAAGCAGTAAAGCTTTTCTGAGTTCTTCTTTGGGGAGTTTGTGCATCAAATCTCTGCCCCAACCCGTGAAAGGTTTTTCATGTATCCGAGGTTTATTATGATGATCATCAGGCATTTCTTGCCCGAATTACCGATGTTACCAGAACAAACTGCAGTAGCTTCCATTGACAAGCGCAACTTTTCAGACTGCCAATCCCATAACGCAAGAAGGGCAGAACAAGTAAGGCCCCAAGTGGCTCCGTTGTTTGGAGCAGTCATCGATCCTGAGGTTGTAGCTCCAGAGGAGAAGATTGGATAAATGAAGCACCACAACAACAAACACCACAGCGACAAGCACTGGTTGCTCAGGAAGTCCCTGCTCCAAGTGCAGTGGCAGCTGAGGTTTCCACATCGGGACCTCAGGCTGACCCAAGGATGTAGACGTTTGAAGGAATTTTTCCCCAAGGCGCGGCTGCTTAAGAAAATATAACTGAGGAGCTTGTACAAAAATTTTTGAGTCGCCTTCTGACATGGATAATATATTAAGGCAAATTGATGATTATCAGCCTCCAGTAGCCACAGCTGAGGAGGCAGAAGGTCTTGTAGAGACAACTTCCGAATCAGAATCCAATTCAAGTTCTGAAGAATTTCTAACGGAAGAAGGCAATCCAACAACAACGTTTGCACGACATGGATCAAGGTTAGTGGTAAGTCGACGAAAAATAACTCGTCCGGCTCTCAGAGACGAAGATGAATGGGATGCAGATTATGTTTTGGAAGAAGAAGCAACGATTACAAGCCAACAGAGAGCAGAGCATCAAAGAATAATTCAGGAAGCTCCATCCACCACTACTGTCGTTCCATCCGCCGCAACCACCGCTCCACTCACATCAACCTCTACGCCATCAACATCCGTTCCATCTACTGATAACCAAAGCTTATCAGCATTGAAAGCCAAGGTAGATTTTCAAACCATCCAAATATTTCAGCTTTCGCAAGCTGTGAATGAGCTGCAACAACACAATTCGCGATTGGAGCAGCAGAACAATCAGCTTCAGCAAACGGTGTCTACCCATCAAGAAATGATAACTGCCCAACAATCTCAGATATTGACTCTTCAGACCCTAGTACAGCAAATATTGAAAGATCTTCAAGCTCAGGGGGGGGGTAGTTGTCGTGGCGATGTATTGAGGGGGAGCCGTAGAGATGGAGATGATGAAGGAGGTGACCCAGATTCTCAAAAACAGTGAGCTACCAGATCTTCCACACGAGACTGCTCAGCCAAGTGAAGTTCAGGGGGAGCCTGGATCATCAGGCTCAGGAGAAGGTGAAGAAAGAAGTAAGGCTCCCAAAGCATCAGAGTTCACTGAACAAGAAATGATTGGAGCCTTAGCCGACTTAGAAGAAGAGGAAGTAATGTTTGACTTCTAAGACGATCTAGGAGATCTTGAGGAAGGGGAGTTTGTTCCAGAAGAAGTTCCAGAATGGAAGTCAGATGATGAAGTCTTAGTTGATGAAGAAGACGAGGCTGTTGAGATTGTTATCCAGAAACAACCTATCACAGAGGCGTATACGACTGCAGAACAGAATGTGATTGACATCGAGGTGCTGAAAGCTGCCTTGAATGCTGAATCGGAATCTAATGTGCCTAATAAGGAACTTTCTAATGAAGAAAAGAGAAATTTGTGGTTCAGGACAGAAGAGAAGAAGAAGGCCTTGACGTTGAAAAAAAATGAAAGTGCCTAGTTCTGGAAAGCTGTCTGGGAGCATACTTAGCTGGTTCTATGATCGAGAACTGCAGCTTTTTATCATTAAGAGAAAGGATGGTTTACAATATCTGAGGAGAAGACTAAAGGACTTCAACTCCTTGCCTAAGTGTGAAATAAAAGCATTAGCAAGGAAGGAGCTTATCAACATCGGAGACGATCCCTACGCTGAAGTGATTGCTAAGATTATCAAACGAGAAGGAAGGTCTAGGAAGTTTGAAAGACTCAATCCAAGAATAGGCAAGAGAATAATGAACCATACAAGAATAGATCCTCTAACTGGCAGGCCTTGGATGAAGATGTATTACAAGCCAGTTAGATGCCTAAAGAAACTACCTCTAAAGCCAATGCCTCAAGATGTCTTAGATAAACTCAACTAGTAGTATGTTGACAGTGAGACATGTGAAGCTGTTAAGGAATATGAGGATGATAAAACTAATTTTGAAAGTGTATGATCCCCTGTACCTAGTCAACTTATCTAAAGACGAGCTTCTCAAGCTTCATGATCAGGAAATCTCATTTGATGAGCATTTGAAATCTGAAGCCAGAAAGTATCAGAAGGTTGTAAAGGTTTGTGTAGAGCAGGGTTTGTATGCATGGGTAGTATTTTAAAAAAGCCTAGTTCTATAGGTTAATGAATATCTAACTAGAAGCTACCGTCAAGGGGGGTTTGTTGGTACACCTTGTGTGACGATAGTAGTCTAGGTATGTAATAGATAGTCAAATGTAATAGACAATGCTTTATTAATAGAAGTCATATATGTTTGATCATGATTGTGTATAATGTTTACATTTGCATGATAAGTTCAAAGATAAGTTCTAGAATAAGTTCAAAGGCTAGGGTTCGAACTTATCCATGCCCAGACGAACTTAATGAAGCTAAGTTCGTAGGGTATTGGAGAAGTTCGTGGGCTTGGACCTAAACTAACTTAATCTGTTAAGTTCGAACTTAATCTCTATAATTATGTGTTAATTCATTTTATTTGAGGACTTTTGTGAAATTAGTTTTCTGAGCTCGTATCCGTGCACGTACTAGCTAGAACCGATTTAGAGAGTGTTTAGGTGAAATATACAGTGTCGGGTCGTTCGTTGTATCGGCTATCATTGTGTTTGTCTCCGGGTTCCGTGCGTGATCGATCCGTTAAGCCACTAACGAGGAATCCGTACTCGTTGGACGATGTCGCGTCAAGATTAGATTCGTGACTGAGGTGACCTTACATAGGCACTTGTGCAGGTTCGTCTTAATCCACATCACAGTGAGGGGGCTCGTTTAAAGACTTTATGACAGCGGCACCTCCAGAGTTCAGAGGTGGAAGCCAGCCACGGTTGGCTCTAGCAAGGGACCGAGAGGTGGAGTCTGCCTTCAGCGTTGCAGATGTGGACCTGAAGGACATGGTAGGGTATGCCACTTATTTATTCATGGGTGGGTCTTCTCAGCGGTGGAAGTCCATAGAGTCGTCTATGTCAGCTTCGCACGCGTACGCGATGACTTGGGAGAAGTTCAAGACAGTGTTCGAGATTCAGTATGCACCGCGTGATGAGCAGAGGAAGATGGAGCGCTGATTCCTCCATCTACAGTTGGCAGATATGACTGTGCAGCAGTATGTGGACCGGTTTAATGAGTTTTCTCAGTTCGCGCCTAAGCATTTGGATACAGAGCGGCAGAAGGTCGATGCTTTTGTAAATGGTCTGAGTTCAGACATTCGAGAGTTCATGGGGCTTCACGACACTACCAGTTTTACTTGGGCCATGGAGTTGGCTCGGATGAGAGAGACAGTGATAGAGAGATAGAGAGAGAGAGAGAGAGAGAGAGAGAGAGAGAGAGAGAGAAAGAGAGAGACGCAGTGGGAGCAGCCTCCTACACAGGGACATCGTACTGGGACATACGCGCAGTTCTCCAGTTACTAGCGTTATCCCGGAGATAGATCATTTAAGTAGAGCCGTTATCAGGGCAGGTTTCTAGTTTGCGTAGAGACAGAGACTGGGAGAGAGTTAGAGATAGAGGCAGAGATACGAGATCGAGGGGACCAGGCAAGAGATATGAGTCCCAGAGCCAGAGCCAGAGAGATAGCAGGGTTGCTAGCCAGAGCAGTGTGAGCCAGGTGTCTCGAGCTGTGGGGAGCAGATTTGAGAGTTCATCTGGGGAGAGAGACTGTCAGAGGTGTCATCGTCGACACGCTGGGCCATGTGCGATCGGCCAGTTCCGATGCTTTAGATGCGGCCAGTATGGCCATACTGTGACTACTTATACTGCTAGTGAGGCACTATGCTCCCGATGTGGGAAGCCGAGCCACTTGATGTGAGATTGTCTAGAGCCAGCAACAACGATTCCAGGGGTGATTACGGGTGGTACTCGCACAGAGCCATCTTAATCTACCACCCTCAAGGATGTGGTGCCGAGAGCCAGAGGCCGGGTGTTCTAGGCCACAGCCGAGGAGGCCAAAGACGCTCCAGATATTGTATCTAGTATGTACATTTTGAACGGCTTGTGTGCGGTAGTCTTATTTGATTCTGGAGCAGCTCACTCATATGTATCTGTGACTATCTGTGCTTATTTCACTGTCGCCCCTATTTTGTTATTTGTGTTGTTGATTGTTGACAGGGTAGACGGGAGTACTGCCCTAGTGAGTCGTGTCTATCGAGAGTGTGTACTCGAGATTGACACTCGTCGATTCCTGATTGACTTACTGCCTATTGAGATCAGCAGTTTTGTTGTGATCGTGGGTACGGACTAGATGACAGCCCGACAGGCAGAAATTACGTGTGCCAAAAAGATGATCAGGATACCGATTTTATACACTAATAGTGTGACAGTGTATGAGGAAAGACGAAATGGCTTAGGGATTATCTCGATGATCAGAGCTTAGAGTTACGTGTCTAAGGGTTGTGAAACCTTCCTGGCATATGTGATTGATGCCCAGATAGAGAAGAAGAAATTAGGGGATGTACCTGTAGTGAGAGACTACCCTGAGGTATTCCCAGGTGAGTTACCTGGGTTACCGCCAAATCGCCAGGTAGAGTTCTGGATCGATCTAATCCTTGGAGCGGTGTCGATTGCTAAGACGCCTTATAGGCTGGCACCTACTGAGATGAAGAGAGATGATGACCCAGTTCGATCATGGATTTATCCATCCGAGCTCATTATCGTGGCAATCACCTATTTTATTTGTGAAAAAGAAAGGAGGTACCATGCGAATGTGTATCGATTATCAGCAGTTGAGTAAAGTGACAGTGAAGAACAGATATCGACTTCCGCGCATTGATGACTTATTTTACCAGCTATATGGATCTAACTATTTCTCAAAGATTGATTTACGATCTAGATAGCATCAGCTGAAGGTCAGGGAAGAGGATGTGCCAAGGACAGCCTTCAGGACGTGCTGTGGACACTACAATTTCCTAGTCATGCCATTCGGATTGACTAACGAACCCACAGCCGATTTGATGAACAGGATGTGTAGAGCTATGTTGCATTGATTTGTGATCATGTTCATAGATGATACACTGATATATTCGAGGAGCGCTGAGGAGCATAAGCAGCACTTGAGGGAGGTCCTGAGTGTGCTGTAGAGAGAGAGAGAGAGAGACAGAGAGACAGAGAGACTTTATGCAAAGTTTTCCAAGTGCGAATTGAGGCTCCGAGAGGTGCAGTTCTTGAGCCATGTTGTGAGCGGTGAGGGGATTAAAGTGGATCCAGCGAAGATCGAGGTTGTGATGAGCTGGGAGCCGCCAAACACCGTGTCAGACATTTGTAGCTTTCTAGGATTAGCAGGCTAATACTGTTGTTTTATTCAGAATTTTTCACGGATAGCCATGACGTTGACGAGATTAACACGGCAGGGCGTACCATTCGAGTGGAATGAGGAGCAGGAGACTGCGTTTACCGAGTTGAAAATTAGATTATGTCAGACGCTAGTGTTTGCATTGCCCGAGGGTACGGATGACTTTGCAGTGTATTGTGATGCGTCAAGAACAGGGCTGGGAGGTGTGTTGATGCAGCAGGGCAAGGTGATTGCCTCCGCTTTGAGACAACTAAAGACGTATGAGGAGAATCATACGGTGCACGATCTAGAGTTGGATGCCATCATCTTTGCATTAAAGATATGGCGACATTACTTGTATGGGTCACGGTTTATTGCGTATACTGGTCATAAGAGCCTTAAATATCTTTTTATTCGGAGGACTTTGAATATGCAATAGCGGCACAACCTTGAGCTTTTTAAAGACTATGACTGTGAGATACAATATCACCCTGGGAAGGCGAACATTGTAGCTGACGCCTTGAGCCGTAAGGTGTGTGCCCAGATGATCATTTCCCGAGCTGTGAGGCTCGAGATCATTTCTACATTGATTTATAGCCTGAGACTGGCATAGCAGGAGGGTCCGCGGGAGCAGAATGGGAAGAGAGAGAGAGAGAGAGAGAGAGAGAGAGAGAGAGAGCGAGAGGTTAGTGGGGCAGACAAAGGCGTTGGTTAGAGATGACCGGGGTATATACGTGTTGAGAGACATAGTATGGGTTCCCAAAATTGGGAATTCGTGGCAGTTGATCCTCGATGAGTCACACAAGTCGAGACTGTCTATTCATCCTATGTCACACCCCGATACCACGCTTGGAAATGAGGCTTGACGTCGCGGAAACAAAGTCACAATCATATTGAACGACCACTATATGGGACGTTTTCGAAATACATAACTTATAGATAATGTTTTACAACCACGAAAATAGAAGAGTTCACAATTAATGGGGATTAAATTACATGACCAAAAATAAGTAATAATCTAGTTATGCAAATAAATCTCCATATTTGTTTTGAAAATGCTCCATGACTCCAAAGCTTGCAAAATTTGACTGTTAGTCGTGAGTGCGGAAATATAACCCTTATGGTCCTGAGAATAACATGCTAAATACGTCAACATAAAGTTGGTGAGCTCATAGGTTTACACGATAAATATAGACAACGTATGGAAAGCATAAGATTTCATTGAGTTGCAAACATAAATGAATCAATTATTTAAGTATTACCCTAAGTCTCATGACCCCGAAACCATAATACCAAGAATTGTCAAATGATTATGCATTCGTTTACAATTGGTGCGACCAACCCGGATGGGGGGCGTCAACCCAAATAGATCTATCCATAATATGCATGTTTACGAAGTAATTAACGGTTCATGATTGAAGGCGGTGGTGAAGTGTAACCTTATGTAATACATAAAATGATTCAAATACTTGTGTCCATAGAAAAATTTGAGTATGTATTCTCACCCCAAAAACACGAACAAGTAAAAATAGGGGCTGTGAAAACTCACCGTATTAGTGATAGCAGAAGTGATGATCGAGAAGTGTGCTTGTAACTACGTCCGGAAGGACTTAACCGACTCCTATATGGTAAGAGAGACATAACAAGGCCTCTAAATGATAATATAGATGTATGATGGTTTTTAAACTTTAGATCATCCAACATAAGAAGCCCATAGACAAAAACCCATTTAAAAGTTCAAGTTATTTATAAGAATTTACAAGATTTATCGAGGTTTTTCGGTCTACTTTGAGGCTGTTTTTAACCAAGCTCCAAAATGATTTGGGCATTGATATTTTTAATCATGAAACCACTATATATAAGGAATTCTTCAAGATAAAAATTGGTCATTTTTCGAGGTGTTTAGGTAAGGGAAATAGTCCGTTAAAACGCATATGTTGACAACAAAATGACCTTTAGACTTTTCGGTTCCCAAACAGAGTTTGGGGGTTCAAATCTCCGTATTAAATTAAGAAAACTTCCATATATTTATTTAAGACATAGATCTAAATTCTGGAAAAAGAATCAACTCATTTTGTTAAGTTTTGAATTAGTTATGATTTTCAAAGTTGATGTAATGTGTTTGCTGAAAAATCCGACTTTCACAACCTTGTAACAACTTGTGATTCTTGTTGGTGATTATATATTATGCAAGACATATATTTAACTTAAATAAAAGAAGTAAATAAGATAGTTTTTACTTACTTTGATGAATGAAATGAAGGCAATGTGTAGAAAAGGAAAGATCTTGAACTTGTTGCACAACAAACCACTTGAATTCTTGAAGACAAATGAAGTAAAATGTTTGGTTTTGTGAGAGAGGTGGTGGCCGATTTTTTTGAGAGATAGAATGAGAGTTTTTGTAGTTTGTAAGTGTGGAAATGAACGAATGAGAGACCCTTTATTTATAGATGAATAAAGTGGTCTTGCAATTATGAAGAACATGAAGGTTGAGTGAAGATCTTGCAAAGTGAGGTGCAAAAAGATGGAGATGTTTGATGTTGATTGTGCATGACATTTCTAATAAAAAATGAAATTCAAAGGATGGGTAGTAATACCCTCATGGGGCGGCCATGATGGTTGATAAAAGTTTTTTTATTTTTTATTTTTTTTGTATAAAGTATTTAAAATGTATTTCTTGTATTTTCCTTTTTATGTATTTTTTATAAATACTCATTGAATACACTAGTTTAATGAATCTGTTTTTGTCTTACATAATTAAAGTTATGAAAAATTGTTGATGCATAATTAATGTCACTAATCTTAATTAAATCATGCACTTAGTTGATTTAATCTATTATGCCGTAAAGTGATCGGATTAATTTCTTTGTCGTTTCATCGGATCATACCGATGAAATTGTTTATGTTTGTCAGGATTACCCTTAAGAACTTGTTAATCACTTTAATTTAATACTGTTGGAAATTCGTATCGTTCTTCATAAAAAACATAAACACAATGGAAGCTTTTTAAAATCACGAATTCCATACAAGGATCTTCAAGTATACATAAGATAAGTAAACGAGAAAGCAATAAAAATCCGTACATTTGTATTCGATGACAAGAATACACGAATGTCATACAAGGATCTTCAGTATCCACCGGTGATGACACAGTTGAGCAGCGTCAGGTATGAAATCAAACACACGAAAAATGGAAAAAACACACACGCAATTGTGTGTTTGGTACGGCCGAGATGGCCACCACACACTTTCACGTGTGTGTCGTGTGTGTGCGCCGATCTCAGCACACCACAATTAGGTCACACACCTAATGTCAAATATATATATATATATATATATATATATATATATATATATATATATATATATATATATATATATATATATATATATATATATATATATTAAACTTTAATATATTAATATAATATATATATTAATAATTATCTTTATTATTCAAACCTTATATGATTATCTCTATAATTATATATCTATTAAATAATATTTATCTAATAATATATAAATGACTAGATAATTATTTATAATTATCTATATTTATTTGTTTATAATTATCCATCCAATTATCAAATAACTAGATGATAATATACATTCAAATAAATACATCTTTTATATAATATCCAATAATAAATAAAAGACTAGATAATTATTATTTAATTATCATCCAATGACAATTAAATCACTACAATATCTAATATTGCAACTTTTAGTCCCCGTACTTTGAGATATAATTAATCATCCATTAATTAAATCTCAATGATCATTTCGTGTCATAAACAATATCCAATATTATTTATTCAATAGTTTAATTGCATCTGCTCAGTTGTGCTCATCGGTGTGACCCTCAAGTGTTTTATGAAATCAGTCATGATGCAGTAGTAATGTCATCTTTACACACCATATACTAACATACTCCCACTTGTGTAAGACGACATACTGTCCTGCAGCATGCGCCTAAAGGAGGTCATGGCTAGACACTTTAGGCAACCAAGGTCATAAAAACTCTGACTCCCATTCGGGCATTCTTGTTGAAACAGCCTTCCAAAAAGAAACTTAGGTTATATCCCATGCATCGCGATATTTCAATGTGAAAGCTAGGCATGAATTAGATCAACCGTAGCAAACACGATTATGTTTCTCGACTCCCTGATCTCATACTGAACTGTAACAGACAGAGTAGAACACATCAGTTCTGTCCGAGCATGGCCATGCATTTCTTTCAGTATCGATCGCCGAGGGGCCCAGAAATATCTCTTCTTAGTTAAAAGAAGGTGCAAATCCCATATTGACTATCTAGGCCTCCAGCACGACTCCCACTGCAACCAGCCTCGAACCGTTATGATCACCCAGTTACGGATGACGTTAGGTTAGGCCAAATGTACAGCAGCACCCGCACTAAAGTACGTAGACATCTCAGGTACTAAGGATTACCTTTTTGAGACGACTCATGACTATGATCCACAAAGTGGTCTCAATCGGTGGGTCAATCCAATATTTGTTCGCAACAAATACCTGTGAATTTGGTCCAACCTTTGCTATATTCATCACCCATGAATATCAACCAAAAACCACAATAGCCTTTTAATTCTCGTTGTGGTTCCCACGACAACAAGCAGCTATGGAATAGTTTTAGAATAACTTCAAATTTATTCTTGGATTTCTAAAACATGCAAAATAGAACGACATTAAAGATATCATGTTGATCTCCTTTATCTCAATAAACACAACATGACTTCCATCAATTTAATGCTACTGTTCCTTTATCAAATGTAACGGTAACACGATCTATCGAAAAATTAATTTCAGACATGATCTTAGTGGGAGTGTTCTCTAGTTAACTTACTTAACTTTCAGTACCGTTTATCTTTAAAAAATTACACTAGATCTTTATTACAACTTCTTGTAATATTATTCAGACCCATTCTGAATCTCCTTACAAATTTATATCCATTATCTTTAGAGGAACTGGTAAATCACTCATAAAGACACCAGGATAAAAATTTAGGAGCTCTAGCAATTCCGATTAATTGCTACTAGTGATACGTTTAGATGTTTAGTCTTGAATATGACAATATGCAGTTTATCTATATCTTAACAAGATATCTTTAATAACATTGTGTTCAACATTTGTGATATGTATCCATAACCACCAGAACCTGGTTATCGACAACATTTTGTTGTAGTGTTCCGTCAAGTTTGCCGACGAGTGTTTAAACAAGTCAAAGGGTATTACTTGACTAACCATAACACAAGTTGTATACATTTCACATGTAATTTTATAAAATGCGATTACTTCTTGTCTAAACAATCCTGACTTCTCAAGTCTAATTATTTCTGACAAGTGAAGTGAATTAACCTCCATGTAACTCCTTTACATTTAATTATGCATTTTATTAGTTTCATCTATATAATCACAGGTGACTATCCAACTCATATAATCTCTTGAACAAGCTTTCAAGAATTAACAAGTTCAATGAAACTGCATTTGAACACTTGAACAATTTACACAACAACATGGTAATGCTTTTTTATCTGAATATGACTACTAGCTTGTCCAATCTCCATTGACAAGTTACTATTCAAGCTCCACTTGAATCAATAGTCTATAATCATGGTTTAGTAATCTTAAACAATAGGAATTTCAAGCAATAAATTTTCAACTCCAAAAATTTCTTTATTTATCCCAAAAATATTTGCAAGAAATTCAACTACAAAGTTGTTTACTACACCATGATAAACAATTGATGACATGAAAAATAGTGTCCAGCAGAGTATTCTCTAAGATGTCTCTATGCTCCCACTGAATCTGTCATCTCTTTTCACTTCATTTTAATCATCGCAGACATTATGCATGAAACTTTGTTCAATTGGGTATCACATATCCAAGAACAATAGAAGTGACTGATTCAGATACACGAAGTCTCAATGCGGTCAACCTTGACCGTTTCCAAGTACTTGGGACAATTCTTTTCCCAGTGCCCAGTTTCCTAGCACTCAAAGAATTTGTCATCCTTGGATTTGACTTCTCTGGTTCTAGGTTTTAGCTACTTGTTAGCTTTAACCTCCGGCTTGGAAACTTACTTTCCCTTCCGTCTCTTTCCCTATCTTCTCTCCTTAATCATTCCCTCAGCAGTCTATAGCATCTGATGCAGCCCACTGATCATCTTCTCCGTGCATATTGTAACAAATTACAAATTGCTAAAATTCCTTCAATAAGGAATTGAGAATCAGATTCGTGGTCATGTCCTGTGTCACGGGATACCCAAGTCTGCTAAGATGATCCAGATAACCTTTCATCTTCAGCAAATAGGGTCTAACAGCTGTTCCTTCTGCCATTCTGCAGGAGCTCAGAGCCCTAGTTGTATGTGTTTCTCAGTCCGAGCCTGAGTCTAGAACATATCCTTTAGCCGGCGATACATCTGGCAAGCTGAGACGTCCATAAGGCTAGTCCGCAGCTCAGATGTCATGGTCGCTAGCATTAGACAGGCAACATTGACCGAATCCTCAGAGTGCTTCTTGTGGAGATTTCTCTCCTCAACTGTAGCAGTCTCTGCAGGAGCAGGTTCTGGTGCCCTTTCCAGAATATACAACTTTCACTCTATACTCAGAACATTTGTCAGATCCTATTCCCAGTTCAGGAAGTTGCCTCTTTTGAGTTCTCCATATCCCAAATGGACCTCAAAGTAGCAACATGTGCTTTTGGGGAGGATTTTCAAGTGGGGAAAGGATATTGACGTTATCATTGTTGTTGTTACTGTTATTGTCATTGTTATTATTAAACCGCTTCTACCTCTGTCTTTTTCAACCATCTTAAACAATTTTTCAAAAATTAGTATTTGATTAACCACTAATAAATCAATAACCCAAAATTTAGAAAATGATTTATTAATCCTAAGAACCATTTTACTTATTCATGCACCCAACGGAGGCTGAACCTACATGAATAAGCTACTCAGGCAGGCAAATTATTACCAATTACAACCCCTTTGCAACTCTTAGATCTTATGAGATTTTCAATTTCTCAAATTGATCATGTTTAATCTCATCCACACCTTGGGCAACAGTCTTACTGAGGAACCACCACTGACACACACCATATAACAACTGCAAGTCACTGGCCCAAGTCTCACTTAGGATCCGCAGTGCTTACCTCACAGCTCTCCGAGTTTGCGGCGTAAGCACCCAACGAAGGCTGAACCTACTTACGACGACCGGTCACCGTGAGTGCCACTATATGGACGGTGTGTTGTGTCAGATTTTTTAATTTGGGTTTATAACCAGTCTCTTACCAAGAACTAGTGACCAGTCAGGTTAGTCAGCGGGCAGGATCCTTTCGGTTCTAAACCTTTTGGAAATTCCACAGCTCGAGCAAGACTGTCCTAGACACCACCTATTCTGGTAAACAATCCGGTTAATGTACCAGTTTTAAGAATTTCAACTCTTTGATCATATGACATTTAAAATAAATCTCCTTTATTTGAAAAACTAATTTCATAAAAATGTCATATCTAACACCTGACAAAATAATTATAGTTTCCAATTTAAACTTCCTTTTAAATACTTTAATTTTTCATCAAAAATGATTGTAGTTTTGATTTCTTTTATTTATCTACTTTGTCACCACAACCACGCAGATATAAATAAAACATCAAGAAATAAAACAAACAACCACACGGTGACATAGCCTTGCCGAAACTAAATTGGTTTCCGAGAGCCATACGGACAAACCAATTAGGTCAAAACCTAAGGGACAAAATCAACACACAAGGCAAGAAGGATGAACTCTTTCAGCTCCCACTAGCCTCAGCATTCGATGATGTCTCCGAGCATCCTTGATGGATGACCTCCTTCTTGATGGACATCTTCGCCAAGATTTATTTTACATAATTTTAATCTAAATACATTTGTCTATTTTCTAACCTATTACAGATTACATCATAAAACCGGGATTCCATTGGCACGCAGGCCTTCCCAAAAATAACCAATAATAAAAATAGCAAACATCACGATTAAATAAACAACCATCACAAACAAGGGGTCTCAAGGCTGGGCTATGTCACAAACATA
>JAANYP010007176.1:0-34255 GCA_020465985.1 Centrapalus pauciflorus
AGTTGGGCGTATGCTAACATAGGTTGTTGTTTTCAGCTCCACCACTAGGCTCTCTTTGAACGCTGGCAAAGCACCAGCTTTAAGGGAGTTCCATATCCCCTCAGTGGCATCCCTTGTACTTGTACCAAAGGGACTGGCCCTTTTTCCGGTCCTGAGTTCACTCAGCACTCTTTACAACATGTATGTGCCAGAGCAGCCACTATCCAAGTACCAAACCTGGGAAGGTTGTTTCCTGCAGTAGTGATAAGGAATTATTAGTCATTTTTAGGAGAACTCATCACAGAGATGAGTTCTCCACTTCATCACATTTGTTTATGGATTGAATATCCACACTAATATTCCCTATTGAATGGTCTCAGCTTGAATACCTTTTCAGTGACTGTGACATTTCCAACAGCTTGTAACCAGCTGGGTGGAAACACAGCGAGTCAACAGGCCTCATGTCCTCAGATTCAGACAATCCTTGGCCAGATGTGTCTTCTTCCCACATTGGGTAAACATTGGTGGCTCTCTGTTAGGGTGTTTGCAAAGAAGATCCGTTCAGAAACCATTCGGAGTATTTTTGTTGAGGTCTTTCAGCATTTTTAAGCGAGTTTTATTACTGTTGGTTTGATCAATCAGCTTAGTGGAGAGGTCAATAGCCCAAACAGCTTTGGCTTTGGCTGCCTCTTCTGTCCTCTGTTTGAGACAGATGTCAAAGACGGGGAGCTTGATTGGCTTTTAGTCTTCCACAGGTTTGGGAAACTTATCCTAATTATCTCATTGTTGAGCATGGTTTGCCTTTGCCCCTACTGAATGTATTTATGCTGCTATCAGCATATGCACTGTGTCTGGTTTTGAAAACTTAGCTTATGTTAAGACCAGTTTTACCACTATGATTTGAAACTTGGTTGTAAATCACAGCAGTGTGTTTTCAACATGAGACTTACCCTTGTTGTAAACAGGCTGCTACTTTTTGAAAACTTGTTTCAAAGTGTTCAGCAGCAAAAAATTAACATGCTTTTCCATCAGCTTTGGACTCAGAACCTGTGTTGCAACAGGTGTAGTACCACAACTCAGTTGAACAGGTTTCCTCTTGCGGCTTGTGTGAACCAGCAGCAGCTTAGCAGGCTACTTGATGGAGAACAAATTCCAACAGCTTTAAACTAAATCACACAAGATGGTCAGGTTTTAGGCCTGACAAACCTATTTGTGAGAGTAGTTTCCATTCACATTTTTGAATGAATGTGTTTGGAAGTGTCACCAAGAGTGGAGAATCTTCTTTCAGATTATATGATCTCAACAATGGAACTGATGGTGTCAAGATCTCCCCAAGATAGGCTTGGATTTGTGCAGGAATCTGTTGACTTATACAAGGGCTGATTTTTGTGCAGATTGGCACCAAGAGTCAACTATCGTTTGAAGCTAGCATGCTGAGATCTGTTCTCCTCTTTTCTTTCATAAATAAGTGATTTGTTTTAATTCATCAAGCTCATATTCCAACTGATGGAATACTGTTCCAGTTTACAGAATTGAGTGTTTTAAAGATCATTATTGTAAACTTGGATTTCTAAGATAGTAAAGCACATGCTTCTCAACAGCAGCTTTTAGATCAACAAAGCATATATTCAAACATTTTACTTTTTCCCTTCAGAACGGAAGCCATAATGTGTGTACCTTATACACATAGGTAGGATTCCAGTTCTCTAGCTGCTGAAAGCTTCAGCCTTCGTTCAATCTGGTTGAAACTGCTTGTTGAGGAGGACATCAGTGTGGCCATCAGACATTGATTTCTGTCTTCATCAAGATGAATCAGATTCCTCCCACATCAGTCAGCAGCTATATGACCAGTTTTTGCCACATTGAAACACTCAGCCTTGGTTACAAATGCCTTTTTTGCCAGCCCTGAATTTCCTGCAGCATTGTCTCTTCCCAAACCTTTTCTGTTGACCTTTTAACAAGCATAGCTATCATGTTGCTCATCATTGTTCGCAAGATGCGTATTACTTCTCTGACCTTCCCTTCCTCCTCCCCTTCTATCATCCTGTTGACCAGGTTGAGTGAACACTCACTCACCTGATTTACAGGCTGTCTCACATTAGCCACAAGGTGCACATCTTTTGGACATTTGCAAGGCAGTTCTCTTTGTTGCCTGATTGTCATCATTCAGTAAGGATCCATACAGATTGACTAGATCCATACGTCTGATAGTACGAGTTCCTGACAATTGTTGAGAAGTAGTTCCACTCCGAATAGAAATGTCCAAAATTATCACAGGGGTGAGACTGTCACTTAGTGAGTCCCAACCTGTTGAATCATTCCTAAAGCAGTAAAACCTGGTGTAAGGTTTCAGTGAGAGTCTCCTTGTTTAGCAAAGAAAGTTCATACCTGTCTAACAAAGATTGTTATCCTGTTGTCCAGTGTGGATTGGGGTCCATCATAGACATAACACAAAGTATCCCACATTCTTTTGCTGCTTCTTTGTGGCTCAACCTGTTTGAACAACATATCAGAGAGAAATGACCAGATGTTTGGCCTTGCATCGGCCACCAGCATCCAGTCTTTTTGTCTTCATCAACCATGTGAGCTTAGCTTTCTTAAAGGTCCTGATTCGGAGCATCTCCTCACGCTGGTTATGGTAGTAACCTACGGTTGGCAACATAGGGACTCCCCATCACTATCTGCAGTGACATCCAGATTCTCTAAAGCAGCAATTCTGCACTTCCAACCACAGAGAAGTTTGATGTTAAATTTTGGGAGGGTTTGCCCATGAGCCATTGCATAGAAGAAGAAGTTTGCAGCACTGTGTGTCCATGGAAACTGGGAGAATGAGAGATCTCAGAATGACCCACACGCTAACCGCCTTGATACCAGTTGTGAGGTCCCGAGAGGTTCCCAAAGTAATAGTTTAGCGTAAGCGGGGGGTGAACAGCTATTTAAAAACGACACACATATTTTCTCAATGTTGATGTATGATGCACAATTTTGTTAATTACAACAATTGAATGCGGATAAGTTCAAGCTGAATGACAGATACAACAGTAGTTCACTAGCTAAGACAAACTCAAACTAGTAACAATGAAATACACTCAAGAGAGCACTCACTGTATTTACAAGACTAAGGGAACAGCTATGTAAAACGCTTACACACACGATACGGATTAACACAGAAGGCTTTGCATGCATGAAATCACACTTGCAAACGGTCACTCTTGGTTTCAGCACTTAGCTTTCTCACACTGTTCTTCTGTCCTTAGAAAGCTTCCTTTTATACCCATCAAGATCAAGAGAACCATTTCATTGGACGAATGAAAAAGGAGAAGTCCGTGTTGAAAAGACAACATACCCTTTTCTGCACTTTTCTGAAAAGCAGACTTGTCTTCACATGTGCAGAACCTTTGTCGTTTCACACTTGGGTCTACTGTTGGGCATTGCTGTAACAATTAGGAATGTCAACTTTGCGTCTTCTCCGTTGAAAGGCCTATTTTGATATAAGAAAAGTCTGTACCCTTTTTCAATACCTTTTGTCTTCATTTACAGAACAACGTGGGCACTGAGACAGGCTCTTTTTCCACTTTGTCTTCGACTTTGTAAACTGATCTTGTAGTAAAAAACAATACATGATGACTTGGAAACATATTCCATAAAGTGTTTAGCCTGTTCACAAAGAACAGGTTCTGTTCACAAAGAACAGAACACTTTAAAATTGCCCAAGCTGCTTAACAGTGTAGAGCAGCGTAGACAGTTTATGTCCAGCCTGTTCAGCAGACAGAGCAGCTTGGACAAACTGTCTTAGTTGCAACACATGCAACATATAGAACAGCTTTAGACTGATATTGCAAATCATTTTCAGGTTTCAATAAGGCATATAACAGGCCTTAAATTCAACCTTCAAATGCATCAATAGGTTTGATTATAAATCTCCCCCTCAGATGTAGAACAGGTTTGACTGAGGCCTTTTTGTGCCTAACACCCTGAAACTAACGGCTTAAGTTAACGGTCGTTAGTTTCAGGGACCAAAATGTTACAACTTTTCGATTTTAGGGACTGCTGGTGTAATAAAATTCTTTCAGGGACTAAAACCGTAATTTTATATAAACCACATAGACCATTTATGTAATTTAGTCTTTAATATAAAAGGTTAGGTTGCCGGTCGGATCGGATCCCACTGACCCGGTCTTTTTTCCCCTTTTCACGGCGCGCACACACGCACAAGTCACACAACCCCTCATCCTCCCCCTTGCTCCATCGACCCCTTCTGTCTCTCTCTCTTCTCCGTCCGGCGGCCACCGCCTCGGCTCTTCGCCGGCGAACACAACAACCACCAGCGCCCTTCTCCGGTCTTCTTCTCCCTCTCACCCTCCCCCTCGCTCCATCTGTCTTCCTCTCGTTCTCGCACATGACGGCAGCGGCTCCACCCTAGTGCCGCCGCCACCACGAAACCATCTCCGCCGCTATAGTGATTGGCCTCCCACACTCGCGCTCACCTCAAATCTTGGAGTTCACACACCGCGGCTGTCCCTGGTGCAGCGCCGCCGGTCACCGAACCAGAACCACCGCCACCCAAAACCCTAGTTTTCAGGTTGGTTTTCTTTATCTCGTTTTTTACTTTTTTTTATCTTACTACTGATTTCACAAATACCACTGTATCATAGCATTAAGCACAATAACATGAAGTATAAAAAGTTTGATACCTTAATTAAATTGGAAACGTAAACAACTTTAAATGTAAACAATATGACTTTTACTTTGTCAGTAGAAAAAGTTCGTTGAAATAGAAGTTCAAGCCAACATAGAAAATATTCAACAACCAAAGTTGGAACCTGAGGATATAGATCATATATAGACAAGGGTCAAGAACTCAGATTTTATAAGCTTTCACCACAATTTAGAAGGGGCAACTAATGAATTTCACATCATTGATCAATCTAGTTCTAAATTCGGCATTCAACTGATCATAATGTCTCCACATAAGTTTTTAGAAATGGAAAATTGAACACATAAGCTTACATTTTTTATATTAAAAATATACAGGAAAAGTCACAACACTAAAAAGAAGAAGAATTCAATGACGGTTTGACACCAAGATTTGCATGCTAAAAATGAACAGACGTCTAACATGATTTGTGTGTATACAATTAATATCACACATGCATACAATTAATCACTGTAAGTTTATATATATATTTTTTATATTGTTGTAAACAATAATAATTTCAACACATTGAATTTGATTAATCTTGTGCTAAATGATCAACTTAAAAGAATTTTTGGGACATCAACCCAAAGAATTTGATCAATTTGTCAAGAAAATATTAAGAAAATACTAATATGTTTCTTTTCTTTCTTGGAGACAAGGTTGAAACAGTTTTTGAATTGATCTTCAATTAATTTTATTGTAAAGTCGAAATCTTCACTTAGCTACATGGATGTCGTGTGCGTTTTGTAACATCAGGTAAGATGCTATGTAGTTAATAGCGTCTCGCGGTCGAATAGTGGCCAAGACCGCTATTTGCTATAGCGGTTATCGCAGTGATATAGTGGTATGTTTTATATATTAATTATATAATTTATAAAACATAATATAATGCATATATGAAATCTATAACAAGAAGTACAGCCATGAACAACAGTAACATATTTGGATTTACTGCTGTAGTGCAGAGGTGCATAACATAATACATATATATAATTAAATCATAAAAGGTTATATAAATACATAACATAATACATATATAAAAATTAATATCATAAAAGGTTATGGTTATGTAAAAAATTTAATTAAAGTCATCAAATGGCCAACTAGGTTCCATAGCGCTATTTTGACCGCTATTACTGCTATTTTATCCAAAAATTGCATTAATATAGCGGTAAATAGTACCGCTAATAGCGGGACCGCTATTTGGTGAAAGTCCGCTAACCGCTATAGCACCGCTATTAACTGCCCAGGTAAGATGTTTGACTAATATAGCCTATAACTCTATATAGAATAGAAAACGTATACTTGACCAATTTGATGGTTTTTTTTTTTAATTTCCATGATGTTATGATTATCTATAGATGCTAAGAAAAAACATCTCTTTTACACTTCTTTGTTGAAGCAGAACTTGAAAATCCACTGGTTCTCTCTCTAAATGGAGTTGAAACAATGCTTGATCAAAGTTACTTTTTTTTCTTCATTAATATGTAGGTAAATATAAGTAATTTTATTATGAAAACATTACAAAACATGGATTTCTTCATGATTGACGTTTCAAGTAAAGTAGGTTTATTGGATGAAACTTAGTTTGATTTTTGCTTACAATTTAGAGTAGTAGATCTTCATTATTTTCAAATTCTGTATATTTCATCTCCTGCAATGAGAAAACAAAATAGATTGGAACAATATTGTTAAAAAAGTAAGTTGACAAACGGATTTAAAAATTATAAAAAAAATTTGCATCTTAGAATTTTAAGTCTTATGCTCAATTATCATTACCAGGTTGATTCCATGCTTCATGTTTTGAAGCGTCATTGTTTCTTCCCTGTAAAATGGTTTGAAACTTTCAATTAGCAATGCTACGTGATACAGATTCATGAAACCATTCATATGAAAATGATAGAGATTTGTTAGCACATTTGAAATGGATATATACATGAATTTTTTGACTGAAAAATAAAGATTATGTACCTTTGTGTGATCTTGTTGATATACAGAGAATTTGATTTGATACAAATGTAAAATGATTGCCAAATTATTTTCAATTTGTAGGCAATCACCCCACATAATTCTCAATCAGTTTAATTTTTTTTTTTTTTTTTAAATTTGAATTATAAAAAGTTTCCATTATCTCTTATTTCTTTGGTCCTGCAGCTTTTATCTCCACGTCCCCATTTTTCTAGCATATTTTGTTAGACATCTTTAGATGATCATAAACTCCCTCTCATATTTTGTTTTATGGGCTATATATCGAGCAGCTATTATATTACATTTCTGCATTTTCCAGCAGCTTGTATGTTTAATTTTTTAGTAGGTGTTGATGTTATCAATTTTCTTACAAGTCTTATTAATTGGAATTTTGAGTCTTATTTTACTTATTTTAGCATTTTCCAGCAGTCATTATATTATAATTTTACAAAGTACATTCAGTAGTATTCCCCTTTTTTTCCGAGTCTTTGTTTGGTAGTCCTTTAATTCATTGTATAACTTTTGTGTTTGAATTATGTTTCATAAGTTCGTGCTGCATTTCTGAATCTTATCCTAATTATTTCTTCAGTGTTTGTTAGGTAGCATTTTCAGCTGATTAAATCCCATTATTTTCTGAATTTTAACCAGTAATATTGTGCCACGTGAGCATTTTTTTCTCCCTGCTCCGTTGGCAATATATATATATATATATATATATATGTGTGTGTGTGTGTGTGTGTGTGTGTGTGTATAATATAATAAAATATAATCTAATATAAATGACTTATAATTATATTAGTAAACACTTATAATTATATAAATAAAATATAATTAATAGTATAAATATAAATAAATATAATTAACAACAATAAAAGTTGACAGATAACGAAAATGATGTGCATAAAATTAATAATCATATCAACCCATGATGCATAATAATATATAAAAATTATCACAATAACCGTTCCAAATTACTTAATAATAATAATAAGCAGTTAATATGAAAAAAAACATAGTCAATAAATAATAGTTATAATATATAGATAATAATAGCATTTCATATAATTAGCATAATCCACATAATATTAGTAATAATTATATTAATTTATAATAACATTAATATTAATTTATAATAACATTAATATTATTTGTATGAGTAGTGAAGGACCATTTTGTTATAATCAAAAGAACTAAAAAGTCTTATTTATGAAAGGGAAATATTGTTATTTTTAAGTAATCAACATACAAATGTTATTTTTAACAGAATGAGGAATTGTTCATGAAACAAAATTTAATTTTAGGGATTATTAGTGTAATTAAATTTTTTTCAGGGACGAAAACCAAGCTTTCATACAAACCACAGGACCATTTACGTAATTTACTCAAAAGATAACTTGTAATACCGGTGAATATATATGATATAAAACAGATAACTTGTAATTTAATTTTAGGGATTATTAGTGTAATATATATTTACGTAATTTACTCAAAAGATAGCTTGTAATTTACTCGTAATTTACGTAATATTACAATATATATGATATAAAACAGGCGAGGACTTGGAACGTGAAATTTCGAGAAAGTGCAAGACGAACGATGACGACCTTTGCGCAAATCCCGACGAGCTTCGGCCATGAGCTTCGAGCATGTCTTCGTTGCCGCCTCGTCAAAACCTTCGATCAGGTTCACTACTTTCCCCCGTATATCATCGATCTACTTTGCCTAAAATGTCAGTTAGGGTTTGTCGTAGCGTTTTTGCTTTTCATTCTTTTTGTTTAACCTAATTTCTGTTTTGTTTGTGCTTTTGTAGTTTGTTCTTTGTGTATATATATAATTGGTTCTTTGCTACTTACCTCGGGCTGTCTTTAATGCTGAGTTGCAGTTTCGAGAATCAGGATGTGATAACTGCCCTTTCTTCAAGATGGAAGGAGATTATGAACGTGTCGGGGAATGCACTACCCCCAATTTTAGCGGGTAATGATCAACACTACAAAAGACATGATCTGAGTATTGATTTGTATGCTGTTTGTAAAATGAATAAATGAATTCATCATGGCTAATATATTTTTTTTCCCAGGTATAGCTTATAGGTTCAATTGACATAGTTTATATTAGCTCAGTGTTGTTTGCTTGTTGCTAAATGACTAAATTTTTGCTTTTGATGTAGGATCATCTCAGTAATGGACCCTGCCAAAAGTTGGGCTGCTAGGTGGCTTCGAATTGGTATGCCTAATCCTAAATCCCGTTTATTAAATCCATGTGGAAGATCTTACATCTGCTATCTCATACGGAAATACTTCCAAGATTGTTAATCTGTTTCTCTTCATGCTAGGATTTATATAAAAAGAATGAGGTGGAATGTGGATCATGCCTCCAAATAGAGATATTTTATCATGAAAATACTTGGGAAATGGTGCTTGTGTTACAGTTGCTATAGATTATACAATAAGCCAATAAGGTGAAGTTCAGATGGTTAGGTAGTAGTATGTGATAGACCTATAGTCCATAGATGAGTTCGACTTCGAATTGACCTTGAGCTGCTTTGTGCTATTTCATTACTTCTCATTTGTAGGTTAGACATTGGTACTTTGTTGCTTTGCAAGTCTTGAAGGCAGGAAAATCCACATGGTTTCTTATATTATTCGCTGCTTTCTATTTTCCTACTATAATTTCACATCGGGAGTTTCAAAACTTAATTTTCTTGAGCGGTGTTTCACTCCTCTAGTGGAATGACAATGTAGGTTACTTGAGTACTTGACAAGCTTGACACTATTGGACTCGAGTGAAATTATATATCAATTATCAATCGACCTTTGCCTTTATACAACACACATACACACACACACAATGTTATTAAAGGCCTATGCCTCTGCGACTAAGTCCCTCAGGCCAGGCCATTTCTCTTTTAAGATGTCCAGGAGCGCCTTGTACGACTAGTCTTGGGCGAGTTAGGCGAGAGTCGAGGGCTTGTTTCATAATCTATTAGGATTTTAAGACATAAAACATAGTTTGCATGGTCAAATATACCCCTAGAAAACATCAAAGGTTGTCTATTAGAAGGTTGACTTTGGCCTTCTGGTTTACCTTATGCAACCTTTTGGAACATTTTACTTTGTTTGCCACTATTAATAATTATGGATTGAGGTAGTGTGTTTGATATTGTATCTATAATTCTACACAATATGCTTTATTTTGTCTTTATGGTAACATTGTCATGTAAAGTATTTGCTAAATTTTAGTTGGTTCACTTCGCTCGGGCCCTCGCCTTTTTGCGCCTCTCGACTTAGTCTCTATCTAATCAAGGCATGTCGCCTCGAGTGCGACTTCGCTTTTAATAAAATTGTGTGTGTGTGTGTGTGTGTGTGTAAATGCACATGTTCAATGTCCTATTCAATGTCCCATATTAGAGTGGAATCTTGGAGTCCCATATTAAATGCACATGTTCAATGTCCTATTTAATGCAAAAATGCAATATACAAATGTTCAAAAATGCATTACGATCGACGAGTTTACTTTATTTGAAGTTCATTACGATAAAAAAATTATATTTCATGCAAAAGTACAATATTTAAACAATATGCACATGTGAACTGATAATGCACTTTTAAACATGTGCATTTTGTATTTTTGCATGAAATGTACTTTTTTTTATTGTAATGAGCTTCAAATTATGTGAAATGGTTAATAATAATGCACTTTTAAACATGTGTGTATTGCGCAATTGCATGAAATATAATATTTTATCGTAATGAGCATGTACATTTAGTATGAGACACCAGGACTCCACTCTAATATGGGACTCCAAGGAACTTGAGTCATATATATATATATATATATATATATATATATGTAGTCATATTATCCAAGAATATGTCAAGTGGTGTAACCATGTATATAGTTTTGAAAAGCACGCCTAGCCTCAGAGGCACAACAGGCTCACAGGGCTGGGCTTTTTTTGCTTCTGAGGGTAGCCACTCTCATGGGGGCGGATCAAGTTGCTGGTCCATGATTGTGAGGCCCTAAATTGATTAGGTTTGCCTATGGAGGGGTTTGACAGTTTTTTCATTATTATAAGTCAAACACCATATACGACTAATAAAAAAACCCTAGATTGAAAGCATGTCATTGATCTATTTCTGTCTTCTTTTTTCTTTTTCTGTTTTTGATCTGCTTCTATCTTCTGCATGTATGTATGAATTTCTTTTTTCTGTTTTTCGTATCCTATCTAATGCGGTCATCTGTTTTCATGTATGTAATTTGTGTATGATTTTTCTTTCTGTTTCTATCATTCTCTCTGTTTCAATCTTCTGATGCTGCTGCGACTGTTTACCTAATCTGTTTCTACTGTGATGTATTTTACTATTAGACTATTAGTATATTCTAGAATGGGTATTTTAGTAATAATAGTAGTAGTTAGTTACTTGGGAATTCTATAAATAAAGGGGGGAGGGGAGTGATGGGGTGTGCTAGTCCAGTGGCGGACCCAGCCACCGAAGGGACCCGTTGCACAAATCTTCGTCGCGTTCACAATTCGAAAATTAAAATGATTATTTTAGTCGGGTCGGGTAAACACACATATATTTATGATTTAAAAATAAACATATAATCTTACTTCAATACTAATTGGTGTTGAAGGAATGGAAGGATTATATGGCTGAGGCTGTGAATGTGGTTGTGTGTTGTTATCGGATTCGTTAGTTTCGTTTCTACTAACTTTTGAAGATGGACTATCGTTACTACCACTTTCCGATAACTTTTTTTTGAAAAATTTATCCGTTAATCCTACAATTAACAAATTACACACACTTTAAACTTTCAATCAAAGAAATTAAAAAAACTAAAAAACATAAACTTTGTTCTACACAAATCACAAATTCACAATTAAACCCTAAATTCAAGTAATAAGAATCAAATATTCAAAGAATAGACTCCTAAGCTTTTGATAAAATTTGGTTTGGGCTTATATTTTTTAAAGTAAAATTATTATTGGGTTGGAAATTGGGCTAAAATTAATATTGGGTTTAAAAGCGATATAGCGTTAATGGGTTTAAAAATTAGTATTCGATTTATTGGGTTTTAATTTTGGAAAAATGATTGAATTTTGTTGATTTATTAATTTAATGTATTAAATATTTAGGCAAGCAATTTTTTTAAGGTATCAAAATTCTTTCAACAAAGTTGCACACACATAAATTTTGAATGTTATAAGTTGCACACATATAAGTTCACTGGTTGCACATATAAAATTTTTAAAAAATTTTCACTACGAAACGAGGTTATTTGGGAGGGGACCCGTTGCACGGGCTACCCCCATTATAACCTAAGTCCGCCTATGTGCTAGTCTCTTAGCACATGCTTTGAGGGGATTCCAACTTTGGTTGTGAGAGAGGGGTTACTCCCTGGAATTCTATCTTTCTGTTCTTAGTCTATCAATTTCAGAGTTAATTACACTTAATTCCTTTGTTTTCATCATCCAAACCTCCGTTTTCGTATCATACTGTTCTTCTTTTCTATTGTTTTTAATATTTTGAGTTTGAAATTGAACTATATGTGCTTTTATTTTAGGTATGTCAGAGAGCTTTGTTTGATTTTTGAAGTGTTATAAGCTATTTTAATTTATTTATATAAACATTATGCATACACACACACATGTTTTACTAGGCGCACACATGCGCTTAGGCCCTAGGATTCATTTGCACCTTAAGCCATTTACAACTTTAACCATGTCATACAGTAACAGTATACATTAGGACCCTCTGAAATGGTAAGTCGGGGAATTTCATATGGCATGTTCAATATGTTCTTGCTGGTAAAGTCCTTTAAGTTTTAATTATGTTACCTTTTTTACGTTAATCTAGTATCATACATTCATACATCATACCAATAGTCAATCGAATGGAAATTCATAAAATTCTGAACTTTTGAAACTTTTGTTTTGGGAAATGTTTTCAGGCAAATATGTTCCTGGTTGCTACACACTGGCAGTCTCAGAAGTATTATCAGAGGATATGCAGGTTTTGTAGACAGTCCGCACCATCTTTGTTTTTGTTGCTTTTACCACAAAAAAAAAAAAAACTACAAAAACATTTGTATGTAGTGTAAAGAGATGCCTTTTTTTTGTTTGCAGTCTCTTTGCGAGGAAGAGCGGGCGCCGTATATTCCACCAAAAGGGTCCAAAACGCGAATGAATGGATGACTGGCATCTTGCTGCCATGAGTTATATATGCTATTGATGTAAGAGCGGGCGCCGTATATAGTCGTGTTTGACTGGCATGAAAACTCTGAACTTTGGTTAAACACTTGCCTTTAGTAGTTCTTTTTTTTTTGGGTTATCAAGGTTTCTTATTCTCTACTGAGTTGTGTTTCTCAATTTTTCATAATAACAATGATAGTTCTATAGGGGTGTAAATGAGTCGAGCTACTCGTGAGCTACTCGAGCTCGACTCGCTAAAAGCTCGAATTAAACGAGTCTGAGCCTAAATTCGAGCCTAAATTCGAGCTCGTTTAAGAAACGAGCTTGAGCCTGAGCTTCACATATCGAGCTCGCAAGCCTAAACGAGCCTATATACAGATATATTTTTAAATTAATAATTATATAATATATAGATTAAATAAATATAAATATATGAAAATAACAAGTTATATGTATTATATTAAAAGATTATTAAAAAATTAACTAAAAAATTAAAATATATAATAAATGAGCCGAGCCCGAGCCGAGCTCGAGCTTGGAAAACTATTCACGAGACGAGCTCGAGCTTTACATGCGAAGCTCGAAACGAGCCGAGCTCGAGCTTGAGCCTGGTACTTTTAAACGAGCCGAGCTCGAGCTTAAACAGGTTCGGGCTCGGTTCGGCTCCTTTACACCCCTATTAAGTTCTATAACTTTGGTATGGGGGATTGATCTCACTCAAGTTTCTTTAGGGGTGGGTGAGATAGTTGGACCCATATACACTAGGGTGTTCAAACAAAACTGGAAAACCGGGCCGAACCGCTTAAACCGCTTGATCCGAAACCGGAAAAAACTAAAACCGAAACATCACAGGGCGGTTTAGTTTTCATTTTTAGAAAACCGTGGATAACCGAACCGAATCGATTATATATATACAAGTTGGTAATTTATATTTATAATTTCATTTAGATATTCTAATACATTAAATACTAGATTTTCAAATGATTATTTATTTTAATTGTTTTATTATATAAATTTATTATAACTTTTAAGATTTATAATCAAATAGTTTATTATGACTTTGAACTTAAATACAATGTGTGCTTAAAAAAATATATATTTCTATAATTTTATTTGCTTTTAAGCATATAACGGGTAACCGTGGACCGAACCGCAGGTAACCGGCTTCTACCAGGTAACCGAAGACCGGGTAATCGAAATCGAAAACATGGTTCACTTGTTAACTACTACCCAACCGATCCGTGCACACCCCTAATATACACCCGTATCTTCATGTCATGACGTCATAACCATATTTCTATAAATGGTAAAGACCGAAGAGAACTGCTAATCCTAGATATCTCTTTCTATTGAAACTTAAACAATAATCAAACATTAATGCAGCCTTCTCCAAATCAGAAGGAGAGGAGAAATGGAAGTGCCAGAAAGGAAATGAAAAAAAAGTGAAGGGATTGTGAGTTTAGAGAAAACTATTTCAAAATTCTTTTGTTTCCATCTGTTTCTTTTCATCTTTGTGGAAGAAGAAATTGGCTAATCTTTTCTTTTGTTTTCGTCTTTTCTTTTGTTTTCATCTTTTCTCATCTTTAAATACAACATATTTATGTTTCTTTCATGGTTTCCAACCGTTTATTTTTTATTTTTTTTCTTTAACGACAAACTATCCTACTCCTACTCCTAAACTACTCCTTTTACCACAAGACTTACTTTCACCACGAACCCGTGACCTCTCACTTATATCTCCACCCTCTTACCGCTAAGCCAAAGGCCCTTTGGTGTTTATCTTTCCGTCGGTAAGCTTTGAGAACACATTAAGATATTTCTAAATATATATGAAGGGGAATTATTTTCTTATATATTTTTTTTAAACTTTTATTATATTATCTTATAATTAATAAGTTAGTAGATTTTGTTTGATTTGAATTTAAAAGTGGATTATATTAGATTTGGATAGATTTAATTAGTAAGTTAGTAGAGTATTAGATTTTGTTTAATTTGATTTGATTTGAATTTAAAAGTGGATTATATTATATTTGGATAGATTTGATTTAAATTTTTTTATTATTTTTAAAATCTATACATGTCACGTGTCGATTCATGGTGACGACACGTGGCTTCACCAGAAGGTGAGTATAGTTACTCTTTTAATAGTATAGATAGATTCTAATAAAAGAGTAAATAGATTTCACATGGAACTTAACTAGCGCAGCCTTCTTTTGACACATGTTAAAATTAATTAAATTATTTTAGAGAATTATCTATCAATTTTTTAGGAACTTTGTTGTAAGTTATTAGAAATCAATTTCAACTATTAATTTTAATAATCCAAATCATTGTAGTCTGTCATATCTGTTACAAAATTTAGTTGGTCATGAAAGTTCTTATCCTAATTTTTTTATCCCATAGATTAAAATCCACATCGCTTTTGTTCATCTCATTTGTTATGATTTTTTATATGTTTATATATTCTAATTAATAAAATCAGTCTGCGTAGTCTACGAATTGCTAACTAGTATATAATAAAGTAGAACTATGTCCAACCCATGATGTTCTCTTGACAGTGATTTTGATTTTCTGTTATTTTACCAACAATTTTATACTTAATTAAATTTAAATTTAAATCGAAATATTTATATTATTTATGCTTTTCTGTAAATTTAATTATTAGAGAATAATTCATTTGTTTATCTGACACATAATCTGAATCTAAATCTTTATCTACACTATAATATATCTAATAATCTGAACTTGTCTTATCTATATATCCATTAAAATATGTTTAAAATAAATGCATATAATATAATAAAAACATTAGAAAAGCAAAATAATACAATATTAATAAAAATATATTTTAGAGCAAATTACATAAATGGTTCTTATGGTTTGCTTAAAATTACGAATTTTGTCAATGAACATTATTTGTTATACCAGTAATCCGAACTTTTACCGACATTTGGTCTTTCCCCTGTCAAAGTTAGAGCAAAGGGTGTAAACAAACCGCTTGGCAGCGGCCTTGCCACCTAGGAGAGACCCCGGCGGCTACACCGCCCCCCCTCGGCGGCCCCGCGAAAACTCCTCCCCGCCCGGCTTCCCCTCCCCGCTCCACCCCGTCTTCTCCTTTCTTCTTTTTTTCGTCTTTTTCCTCTCCAAACGGTCAAATGACCGTTGATAATTAAAAAAGAAAATTTTAACCTAAAATTTTTACTCTATAAATATTTCACTCCAATACATTAAATCCTCACATCTTTCAATCTATACACTTTCAAAATTCTCTCTTTCATTTAACCTAAAATTTTTACTATCATTCACAATTTTATTTTTATTGTGATGGAACCGTATACTACGTCTTCGTCGTCACACGCATCAACCGAAGAGTCGTCGGAAGACGAATCTCAACATTATCAACAAGTCTTTGAAGCATTTTTAAATGCCAGCTCTGCGCAAATTAATCAACCTAGACGAAGAATTGCAATTCGGGGAGACCGAGCAGCTGCAAATGAACGTCTAATGCGTAATTATTTTACTGAAAATCCTCTCTATGGAGATGATATGTTCAGAAGGAGGTTCTGGATGCGCAAAGAACTATTCCTACGAATAGTTTACGATATGGAGCAACATTTTGAATTTTTTACCTTGCGATGGGATGCTCGAGGTAGAAGGGGATTTACTGCGTTACGAAAATGCACATCTGCTATTCGGCAACTCGCATATGGCATGGTGCCTGATTTGATTGACGACTCTCTTTTTATGTCTGAAAGAACTTCGCGTGAAAGCTTGCAAGAATTCTGTAAGCGAATTATTCAGCTATACAGATGAAAATATTTGCGTAGACCGACTGAATCTGATGTTCATCATTTGTACGCGTTCCATGAAGCAAAACATGGATTTCGTGGAATGCTTGGAAGCATCGACTGTACACATTGGGCATGGAGAAATTGCCCTACAGGAATGGACAATATATGCGGGACGATCACCGATATCCGACAATTATGTTGAAAGCGGTTGCATCACAAGATTTATGGATTTGACATGCATTTTTTGGCGTCGCGGGTTCCAACAACGACATTAATGTGGTTAATAAATCACCAATATTCAACGACGTTTTAAATGGGATCGCACCGGTTGTTCCTTTTGTTATTTACGGAACACAATACAAATATGGGTACTATCTAACCGACGGGATATATCCCGAGTGGGCGACTTTTGTGAAAGCTTTATCGTGTCCAACCGATGACAAACGAAAAAGATTCAAGGCAGCACAAGAGTCGGTAAGAAAAGACATCGAATGAGCTTTTGGTGTACTCAAATCTCGTTTTGCTATAATAAACAACCCCGCACGACCATGGCACCCAAATAAAATTAGAAACATCATGTATGCTTGTGTCATATTACACAATATGATCTTAGAAGACGAAGGGTTCGCGATATGTTCATTTCAATAAACCGAGCTTCCATCCAATCAACATTCCGCTTCCAATGAAGTATATCAAAATATGTTATTGGAAATTCGTAATCGGGAAACACACAATAACCTTCGCTCAGATCTTGTGGAACATATTGCACTTGCCCAAATACCAAATTTAGACGGCTAGTTTGTATTTTTTTAATGTTCATTCGTAATTTTAGATTTTATTTATTGTTATGTATTTTTTTATTTTAATTCGGTAATTTTTAATGTTTAGTTTATGTAATAGTTTTTAAATATTTATGAAATTAATTATTTTAGTTCTAATAATTGTTTTGTTAGTTAAAATGAATTTATCTATAAAAAATTAGGAAAGATGGAAAGATATAGAAAGATGTGTATTTCCACCTTAGAAAGATGGAGAAAGGTGGAGAGAAAAAAGCTGATATGGCGCTGACGTGTACAGAAAGGTGGGTTTCGGGAAGATAACCACACCCTTCTCTCTTAATAGTGCTATTAAATATGTTAAAATGATCATTTCTCTTTTGTTTTGGTCTCTCAAGTTTTTAATTGATTTCAGTCTTGGTCCATTTTACCATTTTATTGTTGTTGTTGTTATTATTATTATTATTATTATTATTAGAACTAGTTTATTGACCCATGTGTTACATGGGTATACTTCACTAATTGTTATTCTTTTATAATATATAGTTTAAATGACGCTAATAAAATATCAATTGGTGTAAAAATAATTAAATTGATATAAAGTATAAAATTGAAAGTTCTAATATAAAGATACATAAAATTAATCTTTAAAAAATTAATAAATGTAATCACATTTTCTTTTATAATTTCTTTTTGTAGTTATATTATTATCAACCTAATTAAACCAAAAAAAAAAAGTTTTTCCAAAGTATAATTATTTATTATTAATTTTATAAAGTCAGTAAACAATTGATTAATGATTACATAATTTAAATAACACTAAATTTATTAAATGATCATGCATAAATATTAAAACCTATTATTTTAATAACAAAATTAGATTTTAAAATTATTTGATGGTTACATAAAATTATTACATAACTAAAAGTTACGTAGTTTAAATAACATAAACTTTATTATTATATATTTGTTTATAACATTCTAAATAAAATAAATGAATGTTTAAAGTGAAAACATGTCTAAATTTGCATCGTATTATAAAAACTTAATAAAAATTTATAATATTTGTGATGATGTTAATTTTGAAACAATATTTTTTTATTTATTATTTAAATATTAGATTATTAAATGTACTATATATATGAAGATTATCATATTCTTTTAATTCATATTTAAATGTATATGCAATGATATATAATTTAAAATCACGCTCCTAAAGATATAGAAGATTTTTATTCATGTTCTTTTATAATTGATAAATAAATAGTTTAAAATTAATTGTAATTTGTACTAATAAGTAATAATGATTAAAATTTTAAAGAATAAAAGTATTTTTTAAAACTTGTATACATTTTATATAACACTGAAACATGTAATACTTAGTTTAAATTTTAAAAAATAATAGTTTTGTAGAATTTTTATGAATGAAAATATATGAAATATAAGAACGAAAATCTGTAATCAATTTGTCAACATTTTATACTAAATATGATTTAACTAAAAAATAAATTTTATTATACTATATTAATAAATAAATATTCATGATAGAAAAATGTTTTAAAATATCAATTATACAGTCAACAAAAAATAAATAAAAATTCTTAATATACATGTTATAAATTTGAAGAAATATATATTTTTTAATTATTAGTAAGCTATTAGTTTAATTGTTTTTAATATGATGAATTGAAGTGATTAATTTAAGGAGATTAATTAAGAAAGAAAACTAAAAGTTTATTTATTTAAGTTCAATAATTGAATTTATTATTATATGGTTCTAAATTAGGAAAAAAGAGCGGGAAAATAACATAGTAATGTATTAAGAGATTCACACGTGGCAAGAAATGTTCTCTTTTATTATAATACTAGTTTATTACCTGTGTATTACACGGATGTTTTAATATATAGTTGTTTATATTAAATACATACTACAAGCTAAGAATTAAAACATAAAAATATTAATTTTATTATCAAAAAATATAAGAATTATATTATTATATGACATAAACTATAATGTTTTTAGAATTCTAAATATATATGAATAATAATATGTTTTTGTTATCATCTGTAAACTATCTATTATACCGTAGTTATCAAATATTTAAATACGAATATTTGGTTTGAATTGATTTTAAATCTTATTATATTAGATGTACATTTAGAAAGATATGATTAAGATATTATTTATTATTCTAGAATATATGATATGTCACGTGTAAATTACTGGTGATGACACATTATATCACGAGAAATAAGTAAAGTTATTCATTTATTATTATTTATAAATTATAAATTATAACTAGGATTAAAACATGTAATATTAATTTAAAGTTTGAAAACAAAAAAATTTGTTTTATAAATCAATTATATAATTCTTGAGAAAACATTTTAGGTAAATTAGAGGTTAAATTAGGAAGTATTTAAATCATTTAATTATATTAGTAATCTTTTAGTTTCTTTAAAATCAATTAGTTTCTTTAAAATCAATTATGTAAATTAATTGAAAGAGTTATATTAGGTACATGAGCGGGAAAACAAAAATTAAGAGAGCTAATAAGGTGACACGTGTCACGAATTGTTTTGTTTTATTATTATACTAGATTATTAGCCCATGTAACACATGGGGCATACGTAAGAAATATATATTTCTAAATACGATAACTTAAAATATTATTTAAAAAAATAATATAGTAATAATATTTTGATATTAACTGACATAGATAAATAATTAACATTATATTAAGTATAAATTTGTTATTCTTATTATATTACATATATATTGAAGATATGAACATGTATATTTGAAATACAAATTATATTACAATAAAAACTAAATCAATTTTGTAATGTTTTTTCTTTTAAATTTGAAAACAATATTTACAATATTATTGGAAAGTATTACTTTTATGAAAATTATTATAGTGTTGCTCTTTTCATATTTAGATTTGTATTTAATGATAAAAAACTTAAAATCATGCTTTTATATATAAAATCTTTTTTGATTCAATTGATTATGAACAAAAATTTAAATCGATTAGGATTGTTAACATAATATTAAAATATATATTATATTCCAAATTTTAGAATGAGAACGGATTTTAAATTGATACATTTAATATACGATTAAACATTTAACATTTTTTCTAAATTTTTTAAAAAATAAAAAATTACAAATCAAATAGATCATTTTAGATAAAACATTTTAGGAAAATTAGAGGTTAAATTAGGAAGTATTTAAAATTACTTAATTATATAAGTTTCCATTTAATATTTTAAAATTTCTAAAATAAATTAGATGAGTTAATTGAGAGAGTTATATTAGGAAAAATGGACGGGAAAATAAAATCTTGGAGAGATGTGGAAACGACAAGTGGCAATAGTTATTTTGTTTTATTAATATATATAGATATTGATATATTGACTAGTTGATGAACCCATGTATTACGTGAATAATTCTTAAAAAATAATTGGTTATATAATATGTATGCAAACTTAAAATTAGCTCATATAAATATTAATTATTAAAAAAAAAAAAATACAAGAATAGTATAGTTATTTGTCCAAACTCCAAAGTATTATGTATCTATCTTTTTAAATATATATGAACAATAACTATTTTCCGAACATTAAAAAATTATTTCTAAATTAGTGTGTGTGAGTGTGTGTATAATCAATATTAATTTAGATTTAATTTTATATATATTTAATTTAAATTAAAAAGATAACAAAATCATAAAAATAAAAATATGATTTATTCAGAGACATGTCAATTTTTATTCTAATTTTTTTAATATATGAAGATTCATCTTATAATTTATATTTTTAATTGACATATATGATACATGAATCAGATTCATCAGCGTACCTATGAGATTCTAGCGTATCATAATGTGAATGATCATTCACATATTTTTTTTTTGAATAGACACATAATACAACATTATAAGACTTTTTTTTTTCAAAAGGAGCAACATCATAAATCTTGTGAATGGTAAAAAAAAAAGATCATGTGAATGGTCATTCACACCATTCACAGTGAATGGTGTGAAATGACCATTCAAATGGATAACTATTCACATGAATATGCATTGATCATTCACATAATTTTTAAGGACACAAAAAATGTGAATCTATGTGAAATTCATATATCACACGTATAACATTAAATTAAACATGGTTATGTGAAAAAAAAATTTTAATTTTCTTTTTAAGATTGGTACCTTCGGGTGCACTTGATTTCGAGAGGTACTTGTTTGAACCTGACTCTATGATACATACTACTGATATATTTTATTACAACAAACAAAACATGTCATGACATATATTTTTATTTATTTTAATAATTAACTTGAAGTTTATAGATAAAATATATAATTTAATATTTTATTTAAGTTTAGATTTAGATTAGCTAAAAATTAACAAATGGATAATGGATAATGATGTAAACAACATTTATTAGATAATGTTAAATAGTAGATAGAACTAATCATTTATTAATGTTTATAGATATTATAAATAATAATAAATTGTATTTATCTTTTCTTTTCTTGTATTTTAAACATAATAAAATGTATTTATCTTTTTAGGTGGAATGTGGTGACTACATGTGCCGTTTTGTGTTCTCCTTTATTATATATATATATATATATATATATATAGAATCAGGTTCATCAGCGTACCTATGAGATTCCAGCGTACCCAGCGTACCCTAATGTGAATGATCATTCACATATATTTTTTTTTGAATAAACATGTATAAGACAACATTATAAGACTTTTTTTCAAAAGGAGAAACATCATAAATCTTGTGAATGATAAAAAAAGATCACGTGAATGGTCATTCACACCATTCACATTGTGTGAAATGACCATTCACATGGATGACCATTCACATAAATATGCATTGAGCATTCACATAAGTTTTAAGGACACAGAAAGTGTGAATGTATGTGAAATTCATATATCATGTGTATAACATTAATTTAAACATGGTTATGAGAAAAAAATTTTAAAAAAGTTTTTTAAGGTTGGTACCTTCGGGTGCACTTGATTTCGAGAGGTATTTTTTTGAACCTGACTATATATATATATATATATATATATATATATATATATATATATATATATATATATATATATATATATATATATATATATATATATATATATATATATATATATATATATATATAGATTTAGGTTCAAGTGAGTACCACCTCTAATGCAGCGCACCAGAAGGTACCACCCTTAAAAGTAATTTTTTTGAAATTTTTTTTCATGAACATGTTCTAATTAACATTACACAGATCATATGTGAATTTCACGCAAATCCGATCACTCTAAGTGCATGAAAACACGCATCACATAAATGCGCGTTCACATGTCTTCAAAATTATGTAAGTGTGTGTTCACATCATTTTTTAGGAGCTAGGAGATGTGAATTTATGTGAATTTTACATATGATCTTCATAACGTTAATTAAAACATGTTTATGAAAAAAAAAATTTTAAAAAGTTTTTTTAAAGGTGGTACCTTCTGGTGCGCTGCATAAGGATGGTACTCTCTCGAACCATATTCTATATATATATATATATATATATATATATATATATATATATATATATATATATATATATATATATATATATGGATATTATTATTATTATTATTATTATTATTATTATTATTATTATTATTATTATTATTATTATTATTATTATTATTATTGTAGTGTTTTTATAATTGTATTATATTCTTAAAGGTTTTAATCAAAATAAAATCTGGTTTACTAATGTTTTTAAGCCAGTTTTTTCATTTTTTTCTTATTTTTTTTAATAAAAAAGTAATTAGATTCGAAGTGTTTTAAGATTTTATCAACAACCACCAATCACCACCTCTGGTCACCACAATCCCCACATCCACCACCAATCAAAAACACCTACCACTGAATACAACCAGAGATGAGCAAAAAAACAACCCACTCGAATCGGACCGTTTCATATTTGGGTCAGTTCTCGGTTCATATAATTCCTATACTCTGGTTTTCAGTTCCATCGGATCTGGTTTGATGCGCTTTTCCATTTTTCTTTGTAAAAGTCGGGAAATAATCGGAACCAGTCTGAACCTGATCGTTTCATATTCGGGGCGGTTCTCGATTCTTGATTTTACGCATTTTCGGGTAATTCGGGTTTCGGTTACGAAACTAAGCTCATCCCTACCTACAACCTCTTTCTAACACCCACAACCTTGCCTACAACCACCATCAAACACACTGATTTCATAATGAATAATGGGAACCCAAAAATTGTAAGAAAGAAAAAAACCAAGTATATAACCCTAACGAAGAACACGACAAAAAAATTGGAATCGATTGAAACCTAATCGAGAACACAAACCCAAAAACCATAATCGATCAAATAGTAACGAAGAACATAAACCAAATTTAAATCGATTCAAGAGTTGAATCGATTCAATGGATTTGGAAACATCGATTTGATACCATTGAAGGATCAAATCAAGAATGGTCTTTTGGTTAGAGCCTTAATCGTTCTAAAAGATTAGATTTGGAAACATCGTTCAAGTCAAAGGAATAGACAATAAACATCATCTGAAACATCCTTTAGATCGAAGGCTATGTACCAAAATAAAAACATTCTTTCCAATTATAAGATGTTTCTAGATCCATATCCCCTCTTTGTGTGTATTTCGTTCAGTCCAAAACATTTTGTTGGTCTGATGCCTTGACGGAGGAGAAGACGGAAATGAAACCCTCCATTCTGGTAGTTTAACGATGCTTCAGGAAACAAAACGAGATAGGTTGACATCAGGAATCCTCCTCTTTCTAGCGACAAGAGAAAAAAAGATCGTCATTTTTAGTGGTGATGGTTGGTAACAGACTAAAGAGAAAAGCAGATCAAGCAATTGCTGCTCCGGATCGAAGTCATGGTGGTCGGTGTTTTAGCGACGAGTGAAAAGTTGATCCACAGATGGTGGATTGGTGATTCCTCATCCGATTCCATCGCTCTCTCTTTACACTCATCGAAAAGACGAAAAGGAGGGGTCACCGGTAATGAAACGCCAATGTGAGAGACACAATAGAATTATATCTGGAAAAGCTTGTGAGAAAGACTTGGGTTTTAAGGGGATTAAATGTTATTGTTGTCATAATAATAATAATAATAATAATAATAATAATAATAATGATAATAATAATAATATATTATTATTATTATTATTATTATTATTATTATTATTATTAAAATAATTAGTAATTAATACATAATAATATATTCCAAAATTAATTGATCATAGTTATTAAATATGAAAGGACCAAAACAGTGACCAAAACAAAAAGGCAGAATGATTATCTTAACATATTTTACAGCAGCTCAACTAAGGCATTAACTTTTACGGAGGAGAAACCAAACGTGGAAACAAACAGTAAAAACAGGAACCACATGTGTAATAAATGAAGTTCAGGAACGAAATTTGTAGTTTTAAGCAAATCACAGGTACCAATTATGTAAATTACTCTATATTCCATATAATTTTGTTTTTCGTAATAAATTATATAAATATTATGCTGTAAAATTATTTGCTTTGATTAAGATATTTTGTCACGTTAACACCTTTCGAATTAAATTTAGTCTTTTTTTCATTTTGATTACATATTTGCTACATTAATCCTTTTCAATTGAACTTAGTATTTTATTTTTTTTTCTATTCTAATTATTTTGTTACATTAATACGTTTTGAGTTAATTGTAACTTTTAATAAAACTATGTCGACTTGACATTTGATTCGTTTTGATTTAAATATTTTTTTGTTATAATACGTGTCAATTTAATTGTAATTTTTAAAAAATATGTAGACCTAGATTTTTTTTGTGTAAATATTTTTTCATGTTAATACTTATCGATTTAATTATAATTTTTAACGTCTTGGTGTGCATAGTTTTTTAAAATGTTTTCGTTTTTATATTTCGTTATATAGGTTTTCGAAACATATGTAACGAAACATATATACGTTTTATTCAAAACATATATATACGTAGAAATATATATATGTGTTCAAAATATACAAACCAAAATGAATATAAAGAAATATACAAACCAAAACGCTAAAAATTATAATTAAATCGATAGGTTACTTGGAAAAATATTTAAACAAAAAACAAATGAAACGATAAGTTTATATATTATGTTTAGAAGTTATAAGTAATTGAAATGTATTATCACAATAATATAATTAAGTCAAAACAAATAAAATGTCAAGTCGACATAGTTTTATTATAGATTATAATTAAATCAAAATGTATTAATGTAACAAAAGAATTAGAATGGAACAAATAAAATACTAAGTTTAATTTAAACGAATTAATGTAGCAAAATATGTAAATCAAAACTAAAAATGACTAAATTTAAATTGAAATGTATTAACGTAACAAAATATTTTAATCAAAACAAATAAAACACAAGATTTATATTTTCTTTTTAAACTATAATCAAATCATAATATGTTAACGTAATGAAATAGTTAGTTGGTAACATATAAAAATGTATGAATATTTAATAAATGTAATGTAAATAAATAAGTTGAATATATAAAAAGAATTATAATTAAATAATTAATTAAAATAATTAACTCACATTTTATTACATTAGCATTTAATATTCAAAAACAAAAAAAATTATAAAATGACTAAAACCAAAACTAATTACATACTATAGGAACCAAAATTGATTTTGAGAATAAGGACAACATCGTCATTTAGAAAGGGGTAAATTACAAATTTCGTCCCTGTGGTTATATGTAAATTATGGATTCAGTCCTTTTCACGTCGAAATTACAATTTTAGTACCTATCGTTGGCTCTTTGTTATGGTTTTGGTCATTTGACCGGTCATTTTTTTAAAAGTGACCATTTTACCCTTTAAAAAATAATAATAAAAGACAACAAACTTTACTTTTTCAATAAAACAAATCGCAAAAGTATATTTAATGACTTTAATTTTAATATTTAACATTTTATATATTAAAATAGTTAAAAACCCAAGATATAATTCTATTCCTCCATTTCTAGTTCTAGTTTAGGTAGATGGGGTAAATAGCACATGCAGGAATGAAGATGGCAGCCGCAAAATTACGATGGTATTGGCAGCTACAAATTTTCCATGGGATATCAATGAAGCACTAAGGTTTATTATACTCTATAAATAAATAATTCTATTCCTCTAGTTCTGACGTTCTGTTACCTTTGAAACCCCTTTTTTTTCGTTTTCTCCTAAATAAATAATGTTGTAATGTTTCTTGCTCTGATGGTTATTATTACAATGCAGGAAACGGCTGGACATATATATTCCTCTGCCTAATTTTGAGAGTAGAAAAGAGCTCATAAAGATTAATTTGAGAACCGTTGAGGTGAAGTTGCTGGAAAAACGAAAATATATTACTCGTAGAGTTGTTAGATTTTCCAGATCTGAGACAGAGAGAGGAAGAAAGAGATGGAGCCATGAGTGGTCGCCGAGAGCTTCACCCGATCTGACAAAACTTGAAATCAAATATGAGAAATCAACAACTGAGCGACATGAGAGGCAGAGAGCAGAAAGAGGAGGTCGTCGGTTTCATCGATCTTCAACGGGTGAATCTTCCATGGATGGTTGACGGCGGCAACTAAGGTGGTGAGACGACAGTGGAAAGAGTTTAACAAGAAAGATGGAAGATGAACGTACTGAACATTTTCTAGGTTTTAACTTTTTGACATATAGTATATTAATTATTAAAATTAAAAGTCATTAAATATACTTTTTAAATTTATTTAATTGAAAAAGTAAAGTTTGTTGTCTATTATTATTGTTTTTAAAGGGTAAAATGGTCATTTTTAAAAAAATGACCGGTCAAAGGACCAAAACCATAGCAAAAAGCCAACAATAGGTACTGAAACTGTAATTTCGACGTGAAAATGACTCAATCCATAGTTTACATATAACCACAGGGACGAAATTTGTAATTTACCCTTTAGAAAATGTCAAGAGATATAGAGACCATTTCTGCAAGTAAATAGTGTTTTGAGAGACCATTTATGCAATTTTTAAAGACCAGGGACCATTTCCATAATTTTGAGCAAACCACAGGGACCATTTTTGTAATTTACTCTTATTTTTGTGTTAAAGTTAACCGCCGTTAGTTTTAGGGACCAAAATGTTACAACTTTTCAATTTTAGGGACTTGTGGTGTAATAAAATTCTTTTAGGCACTAAAACCGTAATTTTAATTTTTTTTACTAATTGCACCATTATACTAACAAAAACACCACAATCAATGATATTTGTTACCTGCTCAAAAGGTTCCCGGTTATTTCCCATCGTTTGCCTTTTAGTTTATAAAGGAGGAATTTGTCATTTAGTGTATAACACACATTCAGACAAAAACACACACACATGAACGATCGCTTTCCTCTGCCTGGGTTTAGAAGCTTCGATGTTTGATGCTCCGTCAGTGTAAAGGAAGTTTTTTCTCTGTATAACAACGAAGGTACGTAGTTGTGAAATCAATTTGAACCTTTTGTATGAGAAATCAGTTAGGGTTTTTGTCTGTAACTAGGTTTTATCTCTGTATACTCTGTATTTGTTGTTGTTTTTGTAATGTTTACATATTATGTTTATGTTTACAGAATATGACTTCATCTTCAAAATCATCATCCATATCTGTGAACCTGTATCATAGTGGATTTTTTAGTGAATACCCTCTCATGTACGATGATGGTGTACAAATTAAGTATGAAGGTGTTAATTTCAGTTCTCTGTTCTTGGTTGATATGTATGAATTTTTTGAGAGTGAAACCAAAACAGAGATCACAGGAATCTATTATTGTGTACCTGGTAAACCGTTAGAGTCTAATATAAAGGTATTGCTTTGTGATGAAGATCTATTAGAACTGATTGACCTTGCTTTACGTCATGATGGTAAAATCAATATGTATTTAGCTCATATGAGGTATGATTTAAAGAAATATTGGAGTAAAGACAAGGGAAATGCAGTACAGGAACAACAGACTGTGTCTAGTGATTTTCAAGATGGGGAAGATGACATGTTTGATGTTGCATCATTAGAAGACATGTCTTCTAATGAGGAGGATGAGCTTTTTGATGTTAGGATCAAGCAACATAATGCCAATGGCTCATCCCATGGTAATGAACATGTGTTGATGGAAGATGCTTTCATGGGAGAACTCTGTGGGGGTTATAAAAGTGAAAGATTTGTTGAACAAGAAATAGACACAGATGATGAAATAGACACTGAGTTAGATGATAAAGTCAAATACCCTACACATAATCCAAACATAAGATGGGATTTAATGAAACCAGTGTTAGGAGAAAAGTATGAAAGTCCAAAACAATTGAGAGACTGCTTAATCAATTATGGGCTTGCACATGGTTATAAGATTGTGTTTGAGAGGATTGGTCGTAAAAAGGTACTTGCTAGATGTGGTAAGAGAGGCAAGGGTAATGGGTGTCCGTGGAGGTTGTGGGCTACTTGGATGAAAAATGAGATGACATTCCAAGTAAAAACATTGATAGATGAGCATACATGTGCTAGGAACTTCAATTTAGGAAGCATGATTGATTCAAATTAGATTGCAAAAACATTTGAAAGGAGGATAATTCAGAACCCAGAAATTAAGCTTAGAGAACTTCAAGATGAAATACTAGAGACTTACAAGTGTAAAGTGAGCATTGGTGTGTGTTATAGGGCAAAGAAAAAAGCATTAGCAGAATGTGAGTCTAAGTTATAAGACCACTATGCAAAGTTATGGGATTATGGAGAAGAAGTGAGAAGATCGAATCCTGGTAGCACTGTCTTGATGTGTGTTAACTCAATGCCAGATGGGAAAACCTATTTCGATAGGTTTTATGTGTGCTTAAAAGGGTTAAAAGATGCTTGGCTAATAGGTTGTAGAAGGGTTATTGGATTAGATGGTTGCTTTCTTAAAACAAAATGCAAAGGGGAGTTGTTATCAGCTGTTGGTAGAGATGCAAACAATCATATATTTCCTATTGCATGGGCTGTTGTAACAGTTGAAAACAGAGATAATTGGGAATGGTTCTTGCAGTCCCTCATCAATGACATTGGACTTATTAATGGTTTTGGGCTTACAATCATTTCAGATCAACGTAAGGTATTTAATATATCTTCTTACATACTTTCTTTATGTATATCATTTATGTAATATAAATTTATGTATATCAATTTTTACACAGGGGCTGATCGAAGCAGCCAAACAAGTAATGCCATTAGCCGAACATAGACAATGTGCCAGACACATTTACCAGAACTTCAGAAAGAAACACTCTGGATTTTTATTCAAGAATCTATTTTGGAAGGCAGCAAAAGCAACATTTCCTCAGAAATTTGATCAAGTGATGGAACAGATTAAAGAGATAAACAAAGTGGCATGTGAAGATATTAAGAAAACAAATCCTAGGAGTTGGAGCAGGGCTTTCTTCACCACTGGAAGAGCATGTGATGCTGTGGAAAATGGCATCAGTGAAAGTTTTAATTCAATGATAGTGGATGCTAGGAGGAAACCCATCATCAACATGCTTGAAGATATAAGAATTCATATGATGGAAAGACTGCATAAGATGAGGCTTAATGCTGAAAAATGGACTGATCACATGTGTCCATCTATAAGGAAGAAGATACAAAAACTTAAAGACCATCAAAGGTACTTCAAATTCCTTTAGTGATTGTTGTTTTATTTCCAACATGGACTGATATGATGACATTGTTCTTTTTGTAGATGTTGGCATGTAATTTCAGCTGGTGAAGGGAAGTTTGAAGTGAAACATGGCTTGGAAGGGTTCACAGTGAATGAAGGAGATATGACTTGTAGCTGTAGGGCTTGGCAACTATCTGGAATTCCTTGTGAACATGCTTTGGCTGCTATCATGTTTTTGAACAAAGATCCTGATATGTATGTAAGTCAGTGGTATAGCAAGTGTATGTTTCAAGTTATGTACAATCATAACATTTGGCCCCTAAATGGATCTGAAATGTGGCAAAAAAACTACCTATACCAAACCATTGCCACCTGTAAGTAGAAGAATGCCTGGTAGACCTAAGAAGAATAGGAAAAGGGATGCAAGTGAAGGTAATATCTACACAACAAAGGTTAGTTCTGTTGGCAGAATCTTGAAATGCAAATGATGCAATCAAGAGGGTCATAACATGAAAACTTGTAAAAGTAAAGTTCAATCCACAACACATGGAAGTTCAGGAAGTGGAACTGGTGGTGTTGGGAGAGGAAATGGTAGTGAAGGCAGTGCTGGGAGAGGAAATAGTGGCAGGGGAGGCAGTGCTGGTGGTGTTGGGAGAGGAACTGGTGGTGCTGGTGGTGTTGGGAGAGGAACTGGTGGTGCTGGTGGCAGGGGAGGTAGAGCAACTGGTGGCAGGGGAGGTAGAGGCCGAGGAGGTAGAGGCCAATACAATCTTGGGTTTGGGGTAACATTTGACAGCCAAACTAATCAACCAATGCTTGGGGTAAGTAAGTTACTTTAAAATTTTCTTTATTATAATCATGTACTAACACTTGTTCATTTTAACAGACCACACATGGAATCCCACTTCCAGCTTGGCCAAATTGAATGTTACCTGAGGGTCAACAGATGCCAACTATTGGGACACAACAATCTTAGAGCAATCAACAACCAACTCCCAAAAAACGAAACAAGTCACAAAGGATCATTCTTTTGAAATTGAGGAAGGGACCTGAAGACCCTAATGAACCTGGAAGTCGTGCAGACAACGCTGTCAACTTGGAGTAGATACATTTTCCTAGACATAAGGCTTGGGTTTTTTGGAATTTTTGTTCACTTTAGATCTGCTAGGTTTTACTATTGTAACTATGATACATTTTCCTAAACATAAGGCTTGGGGTTTTTTTTGGTATATGTAACAACCTAGCTTTTAACCGAACTGTTAATTTCTGTGTTTGACTTAAATAATGTAATTTTAATTAAATTATTTTTATTGTAATTTAATTAAATATTGAAATTATTTAATTAAGTTAAATATTATAAATTATAGCAAGATACTTGACACGAATTATAATTATGGCACACAAATAAAATATTGGAATTGAACTGTTATATAATTTATTTAAAAGTAATGAGAAATATATAATTATGTTAAATTATATATTATGTTAAATTATAAAATCTAAATACTAAAAGAAAGAGATAAAACAAAGTTTGGTACCCAAAATAAGAATCTAGATACTTAAACAATTATATAAACTCAAAAATGAGTTTTAGTACTCATTTCACCAAATTAATCTTTCTGCCTTCTCTATCTATATCTACGGTTTCTTCTTCGTCACCTTCAAACCTTCATCAAATCCATCAAGAAAAGCTACAACAAAAGTGAAATTTAAGCCAAGAAATTCAACAATCAAACATCAAACAACAAAGTACTCGAAAGATATAAGGTAATTTTGATGTTTAAAGTATTTTTGGTTTCAAAATAGAAACTTACGATTCCGTGGGTCTAGGTATATCAAATTGATTTTTATATATCATAATGATTTCACAAGTTTAGTACTATAAATTACGTGTTTAATTGAGTTTGATGACAATTTGAAGTATAATATCATATAAAAGTGCAGTATTGTGTGTTTGCATATAAATACTGGAACTTATTCCAACGTTTCGGTATTTTTGAAACAACTACAGAAACCCACCGAGACTATATATATGTGTTACTGAAACCTCATGAGTAGTACCGAAACCTTGTGAGGTTTCGGTAAACACACTACCGATACCAATATATATACCGAGATCCTAAGATGATGAAGTCGAAGGATACCGAAACCTTAAAAGGTTTCGGTATATATACCGAAACTATGAAAGCTACCGAGACCATTTTTATATACCGAGACCTTTGTTATATAGTGAAACTTTTGGAATACTGAAACATATACCGAAACCTCTAAGGTTTCGGTAATGTACCGAAACCCTCCTAAGGTACCGAAACATATATATAATGTATATAGAAACCATAATCTACCGAGACTATACATATGACTACCGAAACCATTCGAATTACCGAAACCCCAAGTAATACCGAAACCCAATTTTGGTTTCGGCTCTTTTTGTCTCTCGGTAGCATGCATGCATATGTGTGTGGGTTGAAAAGATTGAAATAGTTCCCAACAACACATATATACATAAATATGTATATCTCAATGTGTGTGTGTGCATGCATAAAGCATGTATGTATGTTTAATATATATATGTATATGTATACATATTCATGCGCGCGTGTGTGTGTATATATATATATATATATATATATATATATATATATATATATATATATATATATATATATATATATATATATATATATATATATAAATGTATATATATATATATGTACCAAATATTGAATATATATATATATATATATATATATATATATATATATATATATATATATGTATAAATAGTGATCATTTTTATATAATCTGATGTCAAAACAAAATTATGATCTATAAAGATTAAAATCAATAAATCTTTAGTTAAAATTTTAAAAGGAGATATTATGATATAAAATGACAAAAGTCACACATGTCCATGAAAATGGACATAAAAGTTTATGAGTTATCAAGAATCAGATGAAATTAGAGATTTAAAAGACTAAAAAGATGATGATAATGATACGATATTAACATGATTTGACATGATACTTCTGGACAGGTTCAGAGAAATTCTGAACATACTTACAAAGATTTAAAGACTTAAAAGCGGGTCAAGGCCTTGATTTGACAGAGAACAGATTGACAAAGATAAAATCCTGAGATAACTCAGGTGGCAGATTTTTATATCTGTTTGACAAAGACCAGATCAGTGAGTTATAGATATTCAGATTTAACATGTTGACTTTCCGGTTGAGATATATTGTTGATGTTAGATTTATTGACATTCATTGTATCAGCTGGATTGAGACCTGTGCACACCATGGTTCGATGTTGCCCAGTGGATCATGATAGCTATTTGATTATCATTTCATATTGCATTTAAGACTTCTTCAGATATTGCTTTATGATTCATTGCTATCATGACTTCTATGACTTAAGCTTTCACTATTGATCAGACACTTGATAGATTTATTCAGCTTGATTAGCCTTGATGGTCTATTATTCTAGACCTGGCTACTTCACCAGTTCTTATGGACTTGGCAATGACCTCCGATGTTCCGCCATATTGACTTACTGGTAGCTAGCCCAGTATGTGGCTGATCCCCACGATTTAAGCGTGAGTGTGGCCTGAACATCATCCGATTCTATGAATCCTATATCTCAATCATGAGGGTTGTAGCGGCAGCCAAGACATATCACGCTAGACTAAAGATCCGCTTGACCATGCATGTTGATTTGAAAATCTATATACTCACTAAGCATTGCTTACAGTTGCTACTTTACATTTTTATAGGAAGAGATAAAGGAAAGTCACCTGCTGGACCTAGTTCTTAGGTCATTCAAGATCCAAGTTTTGAAGCTTTCATAGACTACTACTCAACGAACCCTTCGGTACTGATTGGAAGATGACAATTGTGTTGGTTTTGGGTAGACTTGATATGATTTTATGATGTAATGTATTAGATTAGATGGTACCCTTTATAAGTTTAATTTGAAAATTGTAATCTATATTAAACTTAATTCTAATATGTTTGTATTTGTAATTTATAATTCCGCAACTTAATTACCCTATCTTAGTATGATTGATATCGTATTGCATGATGTGGGACCTAGACTAGTGAGAACTGCCTAGTAAGGGGTGGTCTTCACA
>JAANYP010007177.1:0-87274 GCA_020465985.1 Centrapalus pauciflorus
CACTTATTTGATCATTCACAATAATTATTTGACAAATTGATCATTCATATTACTTAATTGATCATTCACATTACTTAATTGACCATTCACATTACTTAAATGATCATTCACATTGCTTAATTAACATTTTACGTTACTTAAAGGATCATTCACATTACTTAATTGATCATTCACCTTACTTAAATGATCATTCACATTGCTTATTTGACCATTCACATTGGTAAAATAATATTAGCACAACATGTGAATCTAAGCATTGTCAACTGCTAACAAACAGTAACAAGATTAATGACAAACAGTAATAATGGTCATTCATGTAACACTCAAATTCTCAAAATCTATCAAACATTAATAACATCAACCAATGTGAATGATCATTCAGCTAATGTGAATGACCATTCACATTAGAAAATTTATCATTCACATTGGTTGTACCATATCAGCACAGCATGTATGTTGTGCATCGTCAACTACTAACAACCAGTAACAAGATTAATGACAAACAGTAACAATGGTCATTCATGTAATGCTCAAATTCTCAAAATCTATCAAACATTAATAACATCAACCAATGTGAATGATCATTCAGCTAATGTGAATGGCCATTCACATTAGGAAATTTACCATTCACATTAGTTGTACCATATCAGCACAGCATGTATGTTGTGCATCATCAACTACTAACAACCAGTAACAAGATTAATGACAAACAGTAACAATGGTCATTCATGTAACGCTCAAATTCTCAAATCTATCAAACATTAATAACATCAATCAATGTGAATGATCATTCAGCTAATGTGATTGGCCATTCACATTAGGAAATTTACCATTCACATTGGTTGTACCATATCAGCACAGCATGTATGCTGTGCATCGTCAACTACTAACAACCAGTAACAAGATTAATGACAAACAGTAACAATGGTCATTCATGTAACGCTCAAATTCTCAAATCTATCAAACATTAATAAGATCAACCAATGTGAATGATCATTCAGCTAATGTGAATGACCATTCACATTAGTAAATTTCACCATTCACATTGGTGAAATAATATCAGCACCTTACATTAGTCATGTTAATTGTCAACTACGTTTTGTGAATGATCAGTCTTCTAATGTGAATGGTCATTCACATTAGGTAAATGTCCATTCACATTTGATGAATGACGAGAACAGCAATGTTAGACTTCATCTTCTACATACCATCAATGTTAAATGTATTTAAGTAATGTGAATGATTAATTAAGTAATGTGAATGATCATTTAAGTAATGTGAATGGTCAATTAAGTAATGTGAATGATTAATTAAGTAATGTGAATAATCAAATAAGTGTACAAGAAGTATAAATAGTTAAATAAGTGTTGTGAATGATCAATTAAGTAATGTGAATGATCAATTGACTAATGTGAATGATGAATTTAAGCAATGTGAATGATGAATTTAAGCAATGTGAATGATCGCTGCAATTACGAAAATACCCTTGCCTATGTGGGGTACGCTGGATACGCAGGCTTTCACAAGGGATGCTGTGGAACCAAATTATATATATATATATATATATATATATATATATATATATATATATATATATATATATATATATATATATATATATATATATATATATATATATATATATATATATATATATGTATATATGTATATATATATATATATATTTATTTATTTATTTATTTATTTTTATTTAATTATAGACTTATATTTAATTACTTATTAAATTTGTTTTGGGTAAATGAATCAGTCTTAATTATTATAATATTATTACTGTCATAAGAATGTGTGTGAAATTGGGGTTTGGGATAAGTTCAGACTCCACAGTATAGATGTTTGAGTGACTTCGTAAAAATCGTCAAATGTCTCTACTTTGACCAGAAGTCAAAAAAATTTTTATCAACCGTATTGGATTCATTTCCCATTGAAAAACACTTTGGTTTGACCACAAGTCAAACATCATATGAATTGTTTTCTTAGATGAATATAGTATATACACTAAATTTGGTCTAACGATCATCCAATTTTGTACGTAAACCACTATATTTTGGGTGGTCATTGATTTTACGAAGAATGGAAGTCATAGACATGATTGTTAAAATCCTGATCTTGATACTATTATTTTATGATTACGATCATGATTAGCAAAAACAAGTTGATCTTTTGTAGGTTTTCTCGTGGGTAGAATCTTAGTCATGATCTTAGGGTGCGTTTGGTACAGAGAATTAAGCATAGGGAATTGGAAATAAGAGGAATTCCCATGTTGACAAACATGAGAATTCCTCTTATTTCCAATTCTCTATGCTTAATTCTTAGTACCAAACATAGTGTTAGAGTCTAACGTAGGATCTTAAAATTTCGACCCGATCTTACATTTACTTAAATTAAAAATTAAATAAAATTATAAATGGTTCAACTTTATTAAATAAAAAAAGTAAATGTATGAGTTGATCATCTAATTTGTACATAACAACTTTCATATAATCCTAGAGTTCAATACTCTAAAATATAAATCTTGAATGGGGTAATTAAATTATCAAAAACCTTAAGAAATATACTGAACAATACTTAAATTTGATATAAATTATAACACTAAAAATAATATACTGAACAATCCTTAAATTTGATATAAATTATAACACACAATATTTTTAAAAGATCTTAGAATCTAGATGTCGATCTTACGATTCAATCTTGCAAAAATAAAAACGATTTAAATTAAGATTTCGATCTTGACAAACATTAAACTTTTTGTTTAAGGTTTGTATGATCTTGATTAAAAACTTGAAATCAATAATCAAAATTGCTAATTATTACCTTAGATATGACGTGATTGATAGAAACCAGGGATATATTCTATTTACTTAAAACAGAAGCAATCAGAAAAAACTAAAAACAGAGCCCTAGACAATGGATTAGCCTTTTGGGCCTGGCAGTTGGGCCAAATTGTCGTAGGTTGTTTGCCTTAACATTTAGCCCATTAAGATCTTTCCATGGGTTATTGGTCAATTTTTGTAGTTATGCTCATTTGAAGTTGAACCACTTTCTTCCTATGTTTCCATAATCAGGATCATCTATAGCAAGAAAACCAATGGGTCCATTTGGTAAGAGGGGTGTAATGTAAGGCCATGTTTGTTTACCTCTTAATGGAATCATTAAGAGGTCAATTTGCGTTTAAATAACTTCTAATGATTTCATTAAGAAGTAAACAAACGCCCCGTAAGTGTGAGGTCACACGTTTGACTCCCGTTGATGGCAATTTGGAATTTAGGTGTTGGTAGTAAGTTCTGAAGTCCCCACTGTAGCAAAATGTTTATCAATTAGTCATTCCTCAATCATAACCAAATCCCATTTTTTATAGCGTGAATGTTTAACGATGTTGTACTTGTTGGATTACAGACAGACACCGCTTCAGTTCTACACGAGGCGATGGGATACATCAAATTCCTCCAAGAACAGGTTCAAGTCTTGTGCTCTCCCTATATGCAGCGATCCCCTACCACCCACATCGTAAGTGTCGATCCCTCTACTTCTTGCAACTTTCATAATTTTATAACATTTGGTTATTGATTTTCCGTTTCGATGACATGGCATGCACGCATGATGAAACGATAAACGTGTGTGTATGATATGGTTCAGGAGGAAAGGAAGAAGGATCTCCGGAGCCGGGGGCTGTGTCTGGTCCCGGTGGAGTGCACCCTCCATGTGGCAGAAAGCAATGGTGCTGATTTGTGGTCACCTGCAATGGTCAATCGCCAGGATTCTACAGCACTGCACTGAACCGAACCCACCTGGACCAGGGGTCAAGAAAACTGAACCAGCTTTTTGATACTACAAATGGCTGCCTTAAACTGCAGAAAATCAGACGCTATAACTGTAGATCATGTCTTCTTTTTTTTTTTTTTTTATTTAGAAAAAAGGAAATCTTTTTGGTAGGGAGGGGATATTGTTCGTTTTGACCATGGTCTTTTTTTGTGTAGTCTCGGATATATAAGTCAAAGTCCAAGATTTCATACCCAGTTCATCATATTTGCATTTTAGTTTTCTTTTTTTTTTTTTCTGATATTTTACAAGTGGCACTATATAATGTCAACACGTGGCAGATCGATTCTGCCTTTCAAGTCCGAAAATACGCTTGGTAATTGGTATTTGGCTTTTTTTTCTTCTTCAAAATTTAACAAAATCAACATGTATGTGACCATGGTATTTTTAAAACCACCAATCAATTCTATCATTTTGTCAATATTTCATCGCAAATTATTAAGTTATACTATATAGATTTAGAAAAAAAAACAAGATTTTTAAGAGTAATGCCAACTTTTAATATATATACTGATAAATAAAGAACTAAATATGTCATTTGTCATTATCTTGTTGTGCGAAGAAACATCTTATACTTTACATATGTGTTAATTAACATTAATTAAAATTTTAATAAGTTAAATTTTGGTCGATCCAATGAAATCTCAACAACCAATATCATTTTAGTTTTCATGTATATTTTGATTTTAAAATGTTATTTTTCAAACGATCCATTATGTGGCTTTGGGGCTAGTATGGAAGACAAGAAATATGCTTGTGTATGGCCATATTGAGCATCATCACTCGATTCTTAGTGATGACCTCCTACTGCAGGTGCATATCCTTCCATATATCTGGCTTGCAATTTGTTGCTTTACATTTGTCGTCTCGTGAAGTAGTTGGAGGAACCTATTTAGGGTTGCTGAAGACTAGTTTGTTCAAAATTCTTTTAGTGGATTTCTTGGGTGTTTTTAAGGTTTGTCGGGTTTCTTAATTTGTTATGCTCGCGTTAGCTTTATGTTGTTGACTTTTCTCTTTGTTCTATGTTGTTTAGTCTTTGGTCTCTTAGTTTGAGACTAATGGTCGTTGTGGTGAATTGTCAGACTTTTAGTGTCATTTCTTGTTTTGAGGTTGTGTTTGCTAATAATATCTAGTTTTTCAAAAAAAGAAGAAGAAGACGTTATTCCTATATTAAAAGTATCTTATTCAATAAGTGATATGGTCCAATAAACACTTATAAGGACAAAAAAAACACACTCTTACATAATCCTTGTAATGATGTATTTTTTATGAATGATTTTTATATAGTAATCAAACAAATATATTCCGATGGCTTCATATTTTTTATGAATGATTAATTACTCATTTTGGTAATTAATTGCATAATTGATACAATAAAGTTTTATAATTAATAATAAATCAACATTTAAAATCGACCATCACTTATTTTGTTTATATCTAATGTCAACAAACTGACCACTCAATATTTTATAAACTATAGATTATTGTGGACTAAATACGTTAGTCGGTGAGATACTGAGAACTAATGTCGCCAAACGAGTAACGAGCGTCTAAAGGGATGATAGCAATGGTTTAATAAAAAGTATCATGTAGTTTTTCTATTTTGATTGTCAGGATGATTTTAATATGATGGAATCGGATTACTTATTATACACGGAGGACACAATGAAGGTGAAAAGTGAAGATATATTTTCAAAAGTTTAATCGATGACATATTGACATTACTTTGATTTAAATAGAAGTTGCAGTTTTTTTATAGGGTAAAGCCATACAATAGTAACCTACTTTTGAAAATTTATCAATATGGTACGTCTACTTTTATAAATGTCGATACGGTACCTGTACTTCTAATTTTCATACCGATATGACTATATTTGTAATAGACCCCTATTTTTCATATCACTGGAACCCTGTTTCGTATGTAAAAATCGGGTTCTATTATGTAGAATGACCATATCAATACAGAAAATGAAGTACACGTACCATATAGACAACTAAAAAAGTAGACGTACCATATCGATACATTTTCTAAAGTTGGTTGCTATTGTAAGACCTTATTTCTTTTTTATAATTGAAGACGTTAAATTTTAAAACCTTAAAATATATAATAGATAGTTTATAATTTAAATTTTAGCAATTTATTTTCTTTCTTGAAGATCAAAATGAAGGTTGATTGTAACATCCCGATTTTGAGAAAGGTACGTGGAATGATTTCATTGGATTAAATTAATTATTTGGGACCCGGTGATATAAATTTGTATTTTGGGATATTGGGATCAGATATTGAGTGTCCAACCGAGTTAAACCGAAACCGTATATGACGTTTACTTCTTTACCTTTCTCATTCATTCTCCTAAAATCAGAGACCTAAGTGTGTGTGTGTGTCTTACCTCTAGTAGATGCAGCAGCAAGAACCAATTTCCAATCTGGGATTTAAGTGCTAAGCCTTCATCCTCTTCCTTCTCCCATTGGAAGCTTGAAGTAAGTCTCAAAGCTTGAAATCAAGCTTTAAATCCATGGGTTTGAGATGATAATTAATATCAAATGATTGGGGTTGGGCCTATATGTGTTTATAATGTTTTTGGGTTAATTTCGTGAGCTAAAACAAGCAAAAATGGTGGATTTTGAGGCAAAAATGAAGCTGAGCAGAACAGAGGACGAGCTGAGGGAACCAGGGAAAATCTGTGAGAGTCGTGGTCACGACTTTTTTCGTGATCACGACTTTTCTCGTAGTCACGACCTTTTGCATGATCACGACTTTTCTCGTGGTCATGACCTTTTGCGTGGTCACGACTTTTCAGATTTCATGTAATTAGCTTTTGGCTTGATGTTAATTGATTAATCGGGTTGGGGGAAGCTTGGGGGCAGGGTTATAAAATGGGTTTAAGAGTTCTGTGAGTTATGTTAGTAATGTTGGGTTATCATATTGTGATTCCAGGGTCTCGAGTTGATAGGGTTGGAAAAGGGCGGGGAACCGAGATTGAGTAGTGTCGCTAGCAGGGCAAATGAGTTTGCATGTTTTTCTGAGATACGTGTACGATTATTTATTATACTTAGGGGTGAGCTCGGTACCGGACCGAACCGAACCGGTACCGATCCCGAAAATACCGAAACCGAATTATTAGATTTGAAAGAACCGAATACCGAACCGTATAATTTTATATGGTGCCGGTTCGGTCCCGAATACCGAATCTTAGCTAATTTAAATACCGAATACCGAACCGAAAGTACCGAATACCAAATTTTAGCTAATTTAAAAACCGAATACCGAACCGAATATATTAATTCGGTACCGGTCGGTACCGGTACCGGTTCGGGTTCGGGAAATGGTACCCGTCGCTCACCCCTAATTATAGTTGCATGATCTTTTACTAAGCTTTTTATGCGATATTACGAGTTTTCTTACGAGCTTTTATTGAGATATTATCATGCATGTATTATTGTGTTGTATTGAGAACTGTGTTTTATAATATGAGAATTGAGACACTTGAGCTTTCGAGATACTAAACCGTACGGCTGGGCAGGGGTCGGGTCGCTCCCGATTCCCTTTTGAATCCTGACGACTGCTTTGTGCGGTTTAGGGATTTGGGTACGTGGATTCGTCCACACGGGATGAGTACGTATTTAGCCACTCTATGGGATCTCATATACCTGTTCAGTAGAGAACGCTGAACATTTTATTACTGAGTTTATTTCTTTTATCGAGCTTTATAATCGTACACTAACACTTGCATTCTCACCAGCTTTAGCTGACCCTGTGTGTGTTATTGTGTGTGTCTCAAGTGACCGGAGCACTAGTAGGCCTGCTGGACCAAAGTAGGGTTATTGTTGCATCTTTTGAGGAGTTAGCTACTTACGTTAGAGGTAGTTATATTTTGGGGTTGTCATGTATACTTCGGATAGGTTGCTTTACTTTCAGGGATTTTTCCGTGACTTGGTTATGTAAATTAATGTTTTAAAATTATCGGGTTTTCACGTGTTTATGTTGGGAATAGTTAGAAGTTATAATATTATATTGCTGACGACGTATTATTTACGTGGTAATTGGGATTAGTTCGAGGGTGTTACATTGATGTATGGTTTTGTAAGCCATTTTGGCTTCATTTTCTATTTAATTCTTGTCAAAAAAGTTTATTGTGTCACTTCACAAAATTAAATTGTATATCTCAACTTATTATTTTTATGTGACTTTTAATTGATTTTTCGAAACCCTAATATAAGACTGTAACTATGTTTTCATGAACAAGTTTTCCTTTTGATTATCAATATTAAGCCATGAAATTGAATCAATTTATCAAGAGTTGTTTCACAGTTCATACGTCTGTCACATTCGAATCACATCACTCTACCTTCTGACCAGTGACAACAATTCATACCAAAGAAATAGTTACCACAGTCCACGATTCATTTTTTTTCAATTAAATTAAACAAAATAATTACATTACACAAAATAATTGAATTAAACATAATTAAACAAATTAAATAATTAAATTAAACGAAATAAATTAAAATAAATAATATCTAGATATTTATTTTTCGTCAAACTCCCACCCTTATTTTTCGCCTAACTTGCATTTCATTTTTATAATTCTTTGCCCTCTCGGTTAAGTGGCAGTGCGCTGCAAAAAAAAGCTAGATCTTTTTCTTCTTTTGTTGACTTTCTCATTTCGGCATATTTTTCTTGGTTATTAATGAATGTTTTGAGAGTTTCTTTTAATTCGTCAAAACGTTCATTAACAGAGTGTATCGAGTTGGACCCGGTTGATTGGCAACTTTTGAAAGATAGTCGTTTCCCTTTATTTCTCCCCGTATGACATGCCGGTTCAATTAAGAAAGTGTCATCCTCTTCTTCGTTTGGATGTCCTCTTCTTCGATATGTGCGTTAGCATCAGAGTTGGTCGTGTACATGTTCGACACCAATGTCTTGGTTCATTTAGTCAAAGCTGTTGGAGCCAAATATTCAATCTGTAGGAATGTTTTAAAACTTCTCAGACATGTCATAGAGTAAACGCCAAGTTGTTGGTTTGGTGTTGATCTTTTTGGAGGGTCACGTTGTAAATGTTCTCGTCGGACTGACCACTCCAACGATGGGTAACATTGTTCTTTACACTAGGAGATTCTGTCACCTAAGAATATATAAATCATATGTATTAAAATGTAGAGAAGTGTGAAATATGAAATGTTAAATGAAACTAATTTTTTTTAATCCAAATACGACATGATAGTTTTTTTAAATCCAAATCCTAAATGAATTGTTTAAATCCTCCAAACCAAACATATATTTTTTATTTATTGTTTGTATATATTTTTATTTATAATGAACTTTTTTCCAATACTAAAATCTATTAAATATTAAGCATTTTACTAAAACAAAACATCAAACAAATAATATGATATTAATTTGCTATAATTTATAATTTATTTCATTATGTTTAATATAGATTTAACATATTTGACTTTCACTTAATTGTATTTTATAATGGACTATTCGTTTGGTATCAAAATTACTTATTTACTATTTATAAAAAAAACATTATTCCATTGCAACACATGAACAATTACACTATATCTTTCAATTATAAAGGAAAAGAAAAGAATGCGAAAAAAGATAAAAGGAAGAAATTTATGGTTATCTTGTTTCTTTCATTTTTGGAGAGGAAAATTTTCATGATTCTTTCTTTTTAATTCTTTTCTCTTTTTTCCTTTAAAATGTTTAAAGAACACAAAAACTTTTTGTTTCTTTCTACTTTCTTTTCCTTCCTTTAATTTTCACTCGTTAAGTTATGTTGGAAAACACAACGTTATTGTTAGGTTACAACTACTATAGTTGGGGGACCATTTATGTAAAATCTTAATATTATCGGGTCGGTATTAGACTTGGCAGTTCGCACGGTACCAGGCAAACGTTTGATTTCATTATCAGGCAAACGGTGCTCCTGCTGCTAGTTTTTCGCGCCAAGAAAATGAGTTTTGATTCTTATCATTCTACAAAATCAGGTTCCAATTCGAAGAGAAGCTTCAATTCAACCAACAGTAACAACACTGGCGGTAACAATTATAACAAGAAGAAGAAGAAAGAAGGGGACAGTGGACAAAAAACCCTAGGCATGGCTTGGGGTTCTAATTCTCGATCGTCTTCGCGTTCCTCTTTTCGTAGTTCACCGTTCACCGATTTTGGCGGGTCCTTTCTTCTCCTTCTACTCCATTCAACTGAATTTTATTATTGTCTTTATTTTTGCCTTTTTGGGTGTGTCATGTGTGCGCGGGTCAGCCGGCCCTGTGTGATTACGACATAGTCCGTTAAGTATTTTAAATAGTAAATTGGTCAATTTGAGACTTAATTTTAATAGGTTAAGTCGAGTTAAAATAAATAACACGAATCAAATTGTATTTGACATGAATTCCATTTTAACGCACCGATGCACAGTCTATACATGTCAAATATAGAAAACTTTTATCGGTTTAAATTTAGATCTTTATTATAAGTGTAAGGCCCTACGAAATTGGGGGCCTTGTGCGGTCGAGCATTTCGCACACCCTAAAAGCCACCCCTGTGTGGGGTTGGGTGGGGTGGGGGAGTGGGGGGGGGGGGTTTGGGGGATGTAAGTCGTTTTTTGTTGTTCAAGAGATTAGAGTCTTGAAATTTTATTCAGGTTCTTGCTTTGATCGGAGGAGTTTTTACGATGAATTCTTCTCAAGAAGTGACCAAGATGTGGGAAATAGACATTTCTGGTTTTCTATGTTGTACTGTTAGGTTACGATTTGAAAATGTGGACGATTTTGATTCGGTTTATTTTAAGTATCTTACTCTTTGATGTCTATATTCAATAGTTGAGTTATATTCTATATTTATATATCAAGTGTGACGAAGTTTCTTTGGTTTCAGTTATATGGCAGTGAAAAACAGGAAACTACATGAGCAGTTTGATGCCGAAGCTTCAAGCTCGTCGCATGGTGGTTCTGGTGCCAAGAGACCTGTATTTGACGGGGTCTCTATTTTTGTTGATGGATACACTGTTCCCTCTAGTCAGGTTTGCATTTGCTTTCGAAATTCCATTATTGACTTCCTAGCGTTCATGCCTACTTTTCACATATGTGTGTCATTGTACATATGTGCCTATTCTTTAGTGATTGTTCAGAATGATAATAGTGGAAACAATTTAGGAGTTGCGCGGTTACATGTTAAAGCACGGAGGTCGATTTGAAAATTACTTTTCAAGGCAGCGTGTAACTCACATAATCTGCAGCAATCTTCCCAAAAGCAAAGTCAAGAATTTGAGGTCCGCAGTCTTCACTTCAAGCGTATCCTGTATATTTCAGATATTGAAAAGAAATGGTTGTTATTATTTGCAATAAATGTTGTAGGTCCTTCAGTCGTGGGCTCCCTGTAGTAAAACCTACATGGGTCTTGGATTCTGTTGCAGCTGATAAGTTGTTAAGCTGTAAGTTCAATTGGTTGCATTAATTCTTAAAGTTCCTTGCAAGGCCAATGCTGTTAACAGCACATGATTGCAAATAAAAATTTTGGACAAGAGCATAGATGATTTAGAAACTCACAAGGATAAATTTTATTGTCGTTGTTAGAGCTGATTGAGCTTATGACATTCATGGCAATAAGAAATATGTTCTGAGGTGTACATTATGCTATCTTGGAAATCTTTTGTGGGTTTGGTTGTTAAACTACTGCAGAAGGAAAGCTGACATAACTGATGCTCATAACTCATTTAGTGGTTGGTGTGCTTCTGGAATATTTCTAATTGTGTATTTATGTGTGTCTGTATATATTTCCGTGTCAACTTTGTTTTCTTGAGTTGATTTCAGCTTCTGATCTCTTGAAAGAATGAAGAGAGTAAAATTATAAGCTATTTTGTTATGTTTGTGACTTTGTGTGTAGGGGTTCCTTACCAACTTGAACAGATAGCTAGTGAAGCTAATAACCAACCGAAGTTGTCAGCATTCCTAGGTTTGAGAAGCAACCTGGTTCCGGATGATTCTGCAAATGGACCTATGACCTCATATATTAATATGTCTGAAGTAAGTGTCTTTGAAGAAGATGTAAAGCAATCTAATCAAGAATTTGATTCAATTGTGCATGATAGTTGTGATGAAGTAAAAGTTGAGGAACCAAGTGGCAATCATAATTGTGAGAAGGAAGTTGCTGAAACAAATGGGGTCATGGTAGATATGCCACATGTAGAAATGCAATCCAAGTGTAGTGATTGCCAACCTTCTGTGTCTGAAGGCAGCCGATGCTCAGATATTCGAAATGTTACAGCAGAAACTTTATCAGTGGTTTCAGATTCTTCTAACAAGGGCCATTCAACTTCATTAGACCCAAATTTTGTAGAGACTTACTTCAAGGTGAGCATGGTCATATATATTAATCTATTCTGTTGAGAATTTTGTATCTTCCATCAGTTACACTTTCCTATGTGATTTTCTATGTACTAAATATCCTTGTTTGTTTAGTTCCAAAGAAAGTTTATGATTTGTGTCAGATCACACATCTTATTATCACTGGTCAGATTACACTAATTGATTTCTATGCCCCTTCTAGCTCTATGACAGTACACTAGTACAGGGAGTGAGTGACATATTATGTTCCCTTACCAAAATATTAACAAGAAAGCATGTAGAAGTTGCTTTATAAAGTTCTTGGTATTGAGTTGCTCTTGATATCTCTCTGTGCTTAGTTGCCAATCATTATGTTACGTTCCAATATTCTAGTTATTATGGATGACCTCTAGGCTTCTTAACTCAGTGTTATTTACTCACTGGCGGCACTTATTTCATTCATTATTATTTCTGTTATAAGGAGTATACGTGTTGTCTTGCACTCTTGCTAAGAGATAAGTTGGTTGGACAAAGTACAAACATAGGATGTTCAGAACGTAGGTGGTCATTTATGAAAACCTTTGCAATTTAAGCAATGACGATGAATCAGGTATAGAAATTGAAGTACATGCAATGTTTTAAAGGCGCAAAAGGCAAGGGGACTAGTCCTTGAGGCGAGTCGATTTAAGCTTAAGTGCCTGGATCCTCTCCAGGCGATGTCCTTTCTGTTTAGTCGTTGGGTCAATGAGCGACGAGGCGTTAGCTTTTTGTGTTAGTCGCCATAGATATTCTGGTTTGGGCCGTAGGGTTTCTTAAACTTTAGAACAATACCTTATTTGCATAACTAGCTTTAAATAGGGAGATACATTTGGAAGCTTCTCGTTTGGGCGTAGGGTTCTTCTTTAAAACGATACCTCACTTAAATAGGCTTAACTAGGGAGATAGACACTAGGAAACTTTAAATATAAACATGTAACAATTATAACAAATTCAAAAATTTAAAACAATATCTTATTTATATAATTAGCCTATCCTCCCTTCCAATCCACGATCAAGAGAATATGACAATCCTGAAATTTGGAGTGATGGGGAGATCAATTTAGTCAAAGGCGAGGGACTAGGCACATAGGTGAGGGACTAGGCACACAGGCCAGGCGATTTAGGCCTAGGTGCCTTGTTAGGTTTGAGTCCAGGCGCAAACTCTAGGCAATCGATTTAGGGGACTAGGCGTATAGGTGAGACGCGACCACGCGATGGCCTTAGTGTTTAGGGCCAACTTTGTTTTGAGACGACATATTAGGTTATTTTATTTCTTAACTCAGGCTATTTTCAAGAATGCCTTTCATAATTAATTATGAAATAAGACATGATAATCATAAATCAATACCTACGGCTACGTGACCTACGTCAAACCTACGACTCTCCTATCCTTTCTCTTTCACGTCGATCATCTTCAACAAAATCATCATCTTCAACAGTGATCATCATCTAAAGTTATTCAATGTATGTCTTTTGAAGTTCAAATACCTCAATACCATAATGTGACTAATTATTTTTTGGCTGAGTTTTGATCATCTGATCAGTGATGAGAGATGCTGCTAGCCTACTGTAGCCTATTACTATTACCTATCGTAATACACTATTATGTATTCAGGATCTCATATTTTACTTTGTGAGTTTGTGTATTTATTCTTATATCTGTTCAAATTATCATTTGTTTTTATGTTTTATGTTAAATAATGTCATATATAGTTGCTTGAACAATTAACAATGATACTTAGCTCAGGTCTTCACCTTTTTGTGCCTCTAGCCTTGGTCCCTGGCTTGATTAGGGTCAGTCGCCTCAGGTGCACTTTTCGCCTTCAACTACCTTGGGGGATATGGTAATTGATGAGTCAGAGGATAGTAGTGTTTGAGATCAGATTTTTGAAACTTTTTTAGTTCCTTTACAGGTTTACTGCTACGTTTTTTTTTGTAGTACATTATTTAATACTTATGGTTAAGTTATGTTTGATATTATCTCTATATATATTATGGTTTTGATTTAGGTTTTTTATGTTAACTATGTCATGTAAACTATTACACAATTTTACAGATTTTCTTCACTCAGTTTCTTGCCTTTTTGAGCCTCTCGACATAGTCTCTAATCAACGCATGTCGACTTGAGTGCACGGCTTTGCTTTTAACAACCTTGAGTACATGGCACAAAACCTTACCATGTGTCCTTTGGTGTACTGATGCATCAGTAATAAAGAAATCCAAGTATCTTTTGGTGAGGCAGAATGACCACATATGCTGAGCAAAACGAAGAAGTAAATGATACAATCAACGCAATTGTAAGGGGTGCTAGGTTATTTTTTAATTGTTGGGGGTGGGCAGTTGTTTTATTAATTTAAATAAGGATAATATTAGTTATTTCAGATAAGGATAGATGTAAAATTTTTGGAAGATAATGATAACATTAAACTTATTAATCTTCTAGTTAGAGTTGTTTTCTTATTCGAGTTATTTCCTTTTAGATCGATGTAGAATAGCTATAAATAGAGACCAAAGAGGGATGTTTTGTTAGTAAAGTCTTTGGACTTTGGGGAGAGCCTACATCTCGAACTGTAGGAACCTTTTTGTAATTTATTTTACTTGTTTTGCATGATTAATTGATACTGGTTAACTATACGTTATATATGTATATGTATATGTATATGTAGGCAGTTAATAACGGTGCTCTAGCGGTTAGTGAACATTCAGAAAATAGTGGTCCCGCTATTAGTGGGGCTATTTATTGCTAAATGGACGCAATTTTGGATAAAATAGCGGTAAAAGCGGTCAAAACAGCGTTGTCGAACCTGGGCCGGTCCACTTATGACTTTAATTATATCTTGTATATAACCTTTTATGATTTTAATTTTATATATTTATTATGTTATGTTTTATATATTACCTTTTATGATTTTAATTAGATATATGTATTCATATAACCTTATATATATATATATAAACCGCGATAACCGATATAGCAAATAGCAGCCCTCGACCGGCTTTTGATTTTTGACAGTGATAACTGCACATATGTGTGTGTGTGTTAGTTTTTGTAAGCTTTAGAGTTTGGTTCATTGTGAAATTTTTACCTAATAATGTTATCTTTATTGTGGATTTGGTGTCGCAGAACTCTAGACTTCACTTTATAGGTACTTGGAGAAATCGGTACCGCAAGCGCTTTCCCAGTTCATCGGGTGGTGTTAGACCTTTACGTTCCAATAGTGCTTCATCTAAGTGTCAGAGAAATACAATTATTCATATTGACATGGTAATTTCCCTTTCTTATATGTTCTCCCACTCAGATTCATCCAGCAATAAGTGTGATTGATAATTTCTCATAGAAGGATTAATATATTAACTACATATCTTTATGGCATCTAACATGCTAAATAGAATGGGTGAACTCTTGGAACAAGTTTTGCACTCTATTTGACTATTTGTGAGTTTTAATATGTCAGTATGCTGACGTGCCTTCCAGGATTGTTTCTTTGTGTCAGTTGTAATCAGGAAGCGCCCTGAATTGCGGAATAAGCCTATTGCTGTTTGTCATTCTGACAATCCTCGTGGTACTTCTGAAATTTCATCAGCCAACTACCCTGCTCGAGATCATGGTTAGACTCATCGTTTGGTTAGTCTGTGTATCTGCCATTTATTATGAGGCCTGAATGGTAGCTTGTGTTTGTAGGAGTAAGGGCTGGGATCTTTGTTAGAGACGCCAAAGCCCTTTGTCCTCACCTCGTTATAATTCCTTACGACTTTGAAGCGTATGAGGAGGCATGTTTTCCAGTGTCCTTATACTATTAATATATGGATAGAATGGAAGGGCGTGTTCTTATTTGTGTTTTTAATATTTTGAATTGTATTTCAGGTGGCTGATCAGTTCTATAGCATATTGCATAACCATTGCAACAAAGTGCAGGTCAAACTCCAGTCCTGATATTGGAGATTGTTCTATACCTTCGTCTTATAGGTTTTGGTTGTTTATATCTTTGTCTTATAGGCTTCTAAGTTACAGCTGTTGTTGGATGCAGGCTATGAGTTGTGATGAAGCAATTTTAGATGTTACAGATTCAGAGGTGGATGATCCTCAGCTCCTAGCTTCATTGATACGGAAGGAGATATCTGATACCACAGGATGCACTGCAAGTGCTGGAATATCAGGCAATATGCTTATGGCCCGACTAGCTACGAGAAGTGCCAAGCCAGATGGTCAGTGCTACCTTCCTCCTGAGAAGGTGTGTTATGATCTTTATCATGTTTGGATGTTAGTGTTTCAACATTGTGGCAAATTACTGATTTCATAACTTTATTTACTGCATTGGTCATCGATGGAGATAGTTCTTTCAAATTTTTGACATTTCCTTTGCGGAAAGAAGTGTTGCTGCAGTGTACATTGTGCTGGAATCCCCAGTTGTGTTTCCAGCTTAATAGTTTTCCTCTTGTCAATTGAACACAGTTCTCATGCATTAGTCTGTTCATGTCTAATGTTTATTATTTAGCGCCCCTGTACTATCTTAAACTTTGAACACTAACTCAAATATGTTAACAACCACGGTTTTGTGCCTTCAGTATATAAAAAAAAATGTAGCTCTAATGTTTGAGATATGTAATGAATCACAAGTTTGTAGTAGTGCATCCACATTTATCTCACATAGTAGTTACTATCATCTAGCAATGGGATTGCAACACCTTGTTATTTATGATTAACACCCTGAAGTATCCATCATGCAATATTGTGTTTGTTAATTGTATTTTTTGGAACTTCAAAGTGATGTTCTTTTGGAGTTTTGATTATATATGTGGTATTTATGTATGCATGCATGCATGTATGGAAGTATCCCTTTCTTGTATATGGTTATTTTTTCTTAGATCCATGTGAGAACTCTGGACCAGTCATGTCAAGATGAATCATTTTGATCTTTTTAAAATTCAATCATTGTTATGAGACCCTAACCATAACATCATTCAATTAATCATAAATGCACAAAGATACATCTATGAGTTATTAGTAATATTGTGTATTTTGTGTTATCTGTTAAAATACAAATATATTCTAGATATCAAATGTATAGTAATACTGATCACAATCAAGAATTAAAATATCAGATGGGTAAGACACTAGTTGATTGATGATGTTTGGTTTTCCATATCTGAAGGAAAATATATATGCCTTGGTGTTAAGTTAAACTCCATGGCTTGTTTGATTCAGTCACCACATGCTTATAATGTCACACCGTAGCTATCTCTATGGATGACTGGTAATCTGGTGATTTCAGGTGAATGATTTCTTAAAGGAGCTTCCAATTAAGGCACTTCCGGGCATCGGCCGTGCTTTAGAGGAGAAATTAAAAGGGAGACATGTTAAAACTTGCGGAGAGTTACAGCTGATATCCAAGGTTTCTATGTTTTATTCATTTACTTCTTTGTTGTGAAAATGTTTCATTAACAGCTGCCAGTAGTTTTGGACTCATGATGATGCTCCATTAATAACATGTCTTCTCTATTCATGGTTGGACTTGGATCATTATTCACAGATTAGTTGTAGCCTATGTAATTTGGGTGCTTTACTATCTTTATGGTTTTCCTACTCTTTTCAGGAATCTCTGCAAAAGGATTTTGGCCAGAAAACTGGTGACATGTTATGGAATTACTGTAGAGGGATAGATAATCGGCTTGTGGGTATGATTCAGGTATTACAAGTATTATTTCTATTTTCTCCTTTAGCTGATTCTCCTATATAAGATTTTGAATTGCATAGCAACTGTCGAAGGTGACTTATTTTAAGATGCATATCTCACATTCTTCAGACAAGTGAGCCTTATACTTCTTTCACAATTCTCATGTAATTTTTTATGTTTGCATGTATGCTGTTCAATATATCCATGGTTTCTGCAATTGTAGAAATTTTGCTTGTTATCACACCCTAGACATTTAGCATGTCGTAAGCCTCAAAAGTAGTTACATGACCTGCAGGACCTATTTCATAGCTATGAACAAGGTTGGGGAAGTGTACTTTCTTATAATTTACGAGCACGCTCTACTAGATCATTATTGTGGAAAAGTCTATTGTGTGAATGTTTAGTCTGATAATTTAATTATTGATCAATTCCAATTCTTTTTTGCTCTTTGTACCAATAGAGATGCTGCCTCAGCAAAACCAGAAAAAGTTGAGCCAAAACATACTGACTCAAGAATCAAGATATATACAATACTATGAGTATAGGATTGAAGGTTTACTTTTATCAGCAAGTTTCCTAAAATGCACTTGCGTGTAATTAGCATAATGATTTATATCGTTGGAATATTCTTTGTGTACCAGCAAGTTTCCTAAAATGCACTTGCGTGTAACTAGCATAATGATTGATATTTGGAATATTCTCTCTGTGTATGTGTGTAGCCTTATTTGATTGGTGGACCTTCTTGTTCTCATATCAGCTGAGCATATTTTTAATTATGTATGATTTGTTTCTATAAAAACTTTCCTAAGTTAGGTAGTTTGCTTTCATTCGGAGTCGTCTCAAATTGGAGATGTTACACTTGTTATAAAGTGAAGGGAGTCATGGATTTCAATTACAAATAATTCAACAAATATGTACAGCAAGTGGAGTCTTCTTGACGTTTGCAGTATCAACTTTCTGGTGCAACTTGCTCTATTTATTGCTTGATTTCTGATATTCATAATCCATATATATATTTGCAGGAAAGCAAGTCCGTAGGTGCTGATGTAAATTGGGGTGTAAGGTTTAAAGACGTGAAAGATGTTAGTAAACCAAACTCTGCCAATTTCCTGCTTCTACAAAGTTCATATTTTTTTGTTCTAAAGTTCATTTTTGTTGTCAACAAACACTTAAAAGCCTATATTTTGATAGATTTCTGAACATGCTTCAAACCAAATTCAGTTGATCTGCCAAAGTTGATCATATGAAGAAAAAATGATAACAAGTTGATTTTTTATTAGTGGTTTGAACAAAGGACAACAGAAGAAGGATGTATCTGTTGCTAAAAAAGATGATAAAACCAAATGGATCATTTAATTTGCAACAAAACTATAAGCCAAAAAGTTTATGTAATTTTCAATGTAAGGAGTGGTAAAGAAAAACAAATCGGTTTGAATAGTATCATCTAATTTCAGAGCCAACGATTTCTTCTGAGCTTATGCAAGGAGGTCGCATTGCGTCTACATGGATGTGGAGTAAGAGGACGAACGTTTACACTTAAGGTTTGTTTCATTAACATGCTTCTGGCATGATGACACATTGACACCATCAATCAAAAAAGTTTGATTTTGTTTGTTTGGTTTCTCATGATCATTTTAAACTTCATGATAGTATGGAGTTTTGTCTATATAGATTACATACCAAACCATACAAAAACTAAAGAAGTGACAGGAAATGATACTTCTATCAACAATGACAATGTAGGTAAAAAAGAGAAAGAGCGATGAAGAGCCTGTAAAGTATTTGGGCTGTGGGGACTGTGACAACCTCAGTCATTCATTGACGGTAGCTACTGATTGATTCAACATCTTTTGTATTTGGCTTTCATATTCTGAGTCAAGAAAATTGTGTTTCAATCAGGTTCCAATGGCCACTGATGATGTGGATGTTCTTGATAGGATAACTAAACAGCTTTTCAGCCATTTTAATATTGGTAAGACCGTTTGGTTAGCTGATACATTTCTATCATCATTTTGCTAGAGAGACGTGAATGTGTGTGTTGGTATATTCTTCAGCATCGTGTTTTATTTACTATGATCGCAGATGTCAAAGACATACGGGGAGTTGGCCTTCATGTTACGAAACTTGAAAGTGCAGACAATTTTAATCAAGGTAGTCTTGCAATAGCATTTAGCTGTTGGGGAATTACGTGATTTTATTTCATTGTGTCTGAAGATTAAATTGGTAATAGAGTAATAATAATATTCTTCTACATATCCAACATTTTGTACTTGATGACTGATGGTTAAAACTTAAAGTTAATTCACATCGGCATTATTTAACACCTTTTTGTGTTTCTTTCTATCAATTTAACTCGGTAGTGTTTTCTTATCATGTGGTTGTGAAGGGAAAGAGAGGAGCTCTATTCGTTCTTGGCTTGTTTCTGCTTCAGCATCTCCCAGAGATCGATATGAAGTCGGTAGTTCATCTGGAGAGAAGGAAAATCAAGGTACGATGTCATGATGTTTTATCACGGTTCTAACTATTTGCATTAGGGGTGAGCTCGGTACCGTACCGAACCGAACCGGTACCGATCCCGAAAATACCGAAACCGAATTATTAGTTTTGGAAGAACCGAATACCGAACCGTATAATTTTATATGGTGCCGGTTCGGTTCCGAATACCGAATTTTAGCTAATTTAAGAACCGAATACCGAACCGAAAGTACCGAATACCGAATTTTAGCTAATTTAAAAACCGAATACCGAACCGAATATATTAATTCGGTATCGGTCGGTACCGGTACCGGTTCGGGTTCGGAAAATGGTATCCGTCGCTCACCCCTAATTTGCATCTAATTTTTTGAGACATGGTGTGGCTGTTGGCCTACTGTCACCTATACATTTAACTGGGATGATATCTTAAAAGACATGTTATTTATAAATAACTTTGGGCTGCACAGATGAATTGGTGCTCCTGTTTAACTTCTTAGAACATAAGCTTGTAAATGGTGTACATATTATTAGATACAAAGGAGCAGATTGGTGATCACCTTCATCAATTGAGAAGCAAATCAACTGTCAGTGCTAATTTATCCATTCGGGAAGCCAACCGCAGTTCAGACGTTCCACCGTTGAGTGAACTTGATTCAGAAGTTCTTGAGAGTCTTCCTCCTGAAATTCTTTCTGAAATAAATGACTTGTATGGTGGAAAATTAAAGAGCTTCATATCAAAGCGTAAGTTTAACAGTGTTGGTGTTTGCACTTCATCCTTTTTGCCTGGAAATGTTGAAGGTAAATTGTGAAACATCACTATTGCAGACTATACTTTTTCTTTTTTTTTTTTTTTTTTTTTTTTTTTTTTTTGAGTTTCTAACATACATGTGGGTTTTTTAAGGGGTTAGAGCACAGTTTGAACCAGGAATATCTAACGATGTTGGTGCTCCTTCAACTTCTCAAAATGTCAATGTGATGCCATCATCTTTGAGTCAAATAGATGCATCAGTGTTGCAAGAACTACCTGAAGAGCTAAGGGGTGACATACTCAAGCTTCTTCCTGCACACAGGAGTTCAGAAACCGCATCAGATGTTTCTTTACGATCTCATGACCCTTCTCCTCCTGGGTTGAACCATCTTGCAGTTCAGGCCGAACCAAGAGATCATAATTCAAGCAACCAGCTTTGGGTAGGAAACCCACCACAGTGGGTTGAGAAATTCAAGTTTAGTGATAGTCAGATGTTGAGATTTTTTTCAGACATATATAGTCGATTAGGGTCAACCAGTGATTTATCTTCAGTACTACTAAGAAGTGTTTCTGCAATCGAGGTGGTATGTGTTGGTGGAAATAGGGATGAATGTGATGATGCTATTAGTTGGTTATGTGAGCTTTTGAAACAATACATAGAAGTGAAAGTAGAATCAGACCTTGAGGAGATACACACATGTTTTCGTCTATTGAAAAGGTACAAATCTGTACCATACAATTGCATTTTTTATATTTATATATATTAATTTGATTGGGTGTGTCTCTTCATTGATTATTGCCATCAGGTTGAGTGGCAAGAACGAAACTCTCCTACAAGTGTACAACACAACACTTCCACACCTTCAGGTATGCTTTTCTGAAGAAATTTTTTTTAAGAGCATCCATAATAATGGTTTATTTAACAAACCATCATGTTAACTCATCGGTTTATTAAACAAACGACTACTACAAAAGGGGTTTGAAGTTTGTCAAATAAACTGAACCGTTTGTTTCTGGAAATTGTGGGCCCTCAATTTCTATTTTTAATACTTTTATCGTACTTTGAATCTTGGTCTTAGAAAATATGTGTTTTCTCGCTCTCTGAGTGTCTTGGACTGACGATAAATTGTTATTATTATTTTAAATATAAAAGAATTATGTTTTAATATTATAGAAGTGTTATAACTTATGGATGGCTCCCTTTAACATAAGTATTATGAAATATTGATTAATCACGTGAAATAAACTTTATGATGTGCCGTTTTCTAAAAGCTGTGTCGATGTTTGACTACTACGGATGCTCTAAGTCAACGGCAGTGACTATTAATCAATTAAAAAAAAATGAATATATGACAGCCCTAAGCTGTGTTTATTTTTCTTTGTTGTAACTAGTGGTTATTTTTCTCTGAATGGATCCATATATAGATGATTGTCACCGAAAAATATGGTGGAAGTCTTCACATCTAAGCGAGCATGGATGAATGATGCAAACTTTGGATAGCGGCAAGGTCATTTTGGTTAGTTAATAGTTTTCTTGTTCATATTTGCTCCTTTTCCCATTTCTTTTTTTAATTATATATGAAAATAATTTCTCAGAAGTTTTTCTATTTGTCTAGAAGGTGGTAAATATTAGTGAATTATAGCTAAATTTTAAGTTTGATATGCATCTAGCATAGGTTTAATTGTTAGAAAAACACAAGACCAAGAAGAAAAATGTTTTTACATGTATAGCATGATAATTGTATGAACATGAAGGTAAACGAAAACCTGGTTGTATTTGATGTGGAATTGAGAAACAGTGTCGCAGAAATATTTTGTACAGGTTAATTTACAATTACACATCATTTTATTACTAGTTTTACGTCACAGTCAATTAGCTTCCTAGAACATGCATTTTTCAGACCAAAGTACGTTCTATTTTCATGTCATTTACCAGTTTTTGGGTAAATGACATGAGAATATAATGTATTTTGGGTCAAAGTCTATTCTAGGATCATATTTTTAAACTATATATTTAAGGACCGTGATTTGAAAAAGACACATTTTAGGGAATCAAAAACTAAAAAAGGGTTAAATTTGATGATGATGTTTTGAGAATGTTTTCAAACAAGTTGATTTATATGTATACATTATTTCTTCGCCATTTTTGCATTACAATCAAATAGTTTCTTAATGATTAGATCATCTAAACATGTATTTTTTAAACTATGATTCTCAAAACGGGTATATTTCAAACTAAAGTCCCTAAAACATATACTTTGAAAGTACAATTCTCAAAATAAGCATTGACCCAATATATGTTACATTTTCATGCCATTTATCCTACAATAAGACTATGTTTGACAAATAATCTATAGGAGCTTATGAAAGCTTGAGATTATGGTTTTCAAAAGCTCAAGCTCGTAATGTGCATTTGAATGACATTTTCTTTACCAACTTATGAAAATCATAAGTTCTTACATCAAAAGTTAATTCAAATAGCTTTTGGAATAATCTTGAGCTTATAGAAAATAAAATTACAAATATACCATATGTTTATTTTTTTCAAGTATACATTTTAAAAACTTATTGTTATTATACGTTATTTTACACTTAAACCTCCAGCTCCTGCTACATTGTCAACCACGTATATATTAATACAAGCTCCAAGTATAAGTTCCAGCTAGAAGCAATTTTTGCCAAACATATTCTAAAAGTCAAAGTTCTTAAATAAAACGATTTTCAGTGTTCGTATTAATTAGGACGTATCACTTTGGGTTAGGGTTCATTTTGAGGAGTACACTTTTCAATGTATGTTTTGGGTGCATTAGTTTCAGTGGAATTACCGGAAGTGACGAAATTATATATATATATATATATATATATTTTTAAATACGAGAACGAGAATACATTAACCAAAAATTGAATTCCATTTTCTTTCCCAATGTATGGTGTTGCTCGATTCTTTATATTTTGATAGAGAATCAAGGAAAATTTCTTCTAGGATGTGTTTGCCTTGCGGAATGGTACTTGATGGAATTAGAATTTTAAAATTAGTCAGGTTGGAACATTGGATGATGACAATAAAGATTTAGATTTTGTTTATTTTCATTCATAATATTTGTTTATAGGAATTTTCCTACCATTTCATATATAAATTTAGATTCCAACTATTCAATTTGTCAACACAAAAAAGTTATTTTTTATCACAAACATCAAACGCATTAAAAACTAAAATTTAAATTTAAATTTAATTTTTTTTGAATTTTCATTCCGGAGCCTTATTGTTCATTGGATAATCTCCAACTTGAGACTTAAGGGAATACAAATATATAAATTTGAGTGATATAACTTTTAAAGCAATTCATTCTTCCATCTTATTTGTGATTTTATCGTACCAAATTTACCCTTGTTGGGTAATAATTTTGACAATGCATGTTTAGTATATCTAAAGATTAGCAAACTGGTTGAGTATAGTAAATGTGACTTAACTTGTGAGTTTTTCAAACTACAATCAAGTCCCAAAATAAACATCGACTTAAAGCATGTTGCATTTTCAAGTATGGTATAAAGCGATTTGATCAACTTTATATACGTAAAGTCGTAAACGGAATCAAAACATATATACGTACATGCGTTAGAAATTTAGAATTGCGGCATCTTGACGGACATCATGCTGCCGCATCTTGACAAACATCAACAAATGTATTTTTTTAAAAAGCTTTTGTTTTCCAATAGAATAAGGTTTTGAAGACTGTTTGTTGTAACTGGAGGTAAAGTTGTAGCAAAATGAGATGAGGTCAGTCGGGTTTTAAAATTATCAAACAATAAATTAGTGTGGCAATAGTCATCAAAATCATGATCATGATTATAAAATCATACAATCCTACATTTGAATTTCAACCTAGATCCTAGTAGGATCAGTACCACTATAAGATCGGCGTCATGATCGTAGGATTATTAGTGGGATCGTGAAATCCGATCCTACTTTTGATCATTTTACTTGGGTTTTTTTATATAATTGTTTTTAAGATCTTAAATCATAAGATTATATGTGGGATCGCTTGATCTTTTTTACATGATTTCAAACGTTAAAAATGAATGTGTGGTGTTTTGCAATATTAAAGTATGAATATTACTTTTAATTGTTATATAATTTGTTATCATATAAAACTAGTTGAATACTCGTGTTGTTCGGGTGATACGAATTGATCGTGAATATATTTTATTTAAGAGAACTATACAATGTTTATGAAGAAAAAAGTACTTATATTAATTGTAACTATTAATTATTACACATAATCCAATCGGTAGTCGAATGTATATAACTTTACTGTATCTATTTTAATTTTAAAGAAATATATAATTGAACCTTAATTAAATAATAAGTCACTAAATATATATTTATTCCATTTTGCATTATGGTCTAAATTATTCAATTTATTATTTAATAAATATTCATAACATATAAATGATATTGATGTAATTGTAAATAATTAAATAATTTTTTAAATAATATATTAACTTAAGGTTGGGTCCTAAATATGTAGTTGTTGTAATAATCGTTAATTAATTTAGGTTTGTTCCAAATACATATATAATTTATTTGGTTCACTAAAGATTTAATAAACATGTTTATTAATAAATAATAATAATTTATAAGAATAAAACAAAAATCAGATTTAATTATATCTATTTATTTATTTATTGATTTAATTGCATAGATGATTCTTTAACTAACCCCAAATTGTAATTTTGGTTCTTTTGCTCAAAAATGTTACAATGATAATGTTTTAACTAGCAAAAAGTTGCAATAGAGGTTATTTCTAACAGATGTTGTTAAATGTTAAGTCAATGACATTTTAGTCTTTTTAAGGATAAATGACATTTTTTGCAATTTATTATTATTATTATTATTAATATTATTTAACATAAAATAAAAATTTAGGGTCATCAAAATTCCAAATTCCAGAATGGGCTGCTAAAGAAGATAAAGACGTAGCAGAACAGTCCATTGATGATGAGGGTTGCTAAAGAAGACAAAGAAGTAGTAAAACTGACTGTTGATGATGAAGTAAGTTCATTAGCATGCCATTTCACCTAACCAATTCAATTATAACTTTATAAGAAGTCAAAAGTCAAGTGGGTTGATTGACAAAAAAATGACTGCCCCTAAAAAGCTTGGCGGATTGGGAATCAGATCATTAAGCGCATCAAATATAGCATTATTGATCAAATGCTGGTGGAGATTTAAGCGAGAAGATGAAGCGTTATGGGTACGGGTTATCAAATCCATTCATAAAACAGACGGTAAGTGCTCAAGTTCTATGGCTAAGAAAAGTTCTGCTGGACCTTCGCTGAATATTGTAAAAGCAGGTATGTCGATCTCCTCTCTAAATTTACAACCTGATGAGTTCTTCTCTCGGGTGGTAAAAAATGGAAAAGCTGTGAATTTCTGGACAGATATTTGGGTTGGCAGTAATATGTTGAAAAACCTTTTTCCTATTCTGTTTGAATTAGAAGTGGATAAAGCATGCACTGTGAGTGAGCGCCTGATTTATAATAGAGATATCTTAAGATATAGTTGGAATTGGTCAGGTGGTAAGTTAAATAGTTGTAGGTCTAAGGAGCTGCAGGAGCTTGAATTGTTTTTAAAGGATGTGGTCTTGACCCCAGGAAAAGATGAATGGGTTTGGATTGGGAATTCCTCGGGAAAATATTCGGTCAGTATGATGAGGGAATTAATTGAAGGAGTTTTGTTTTCAGATGTAAGCGTAAAATGTTTCTGGAATAGTTGGCTCCCCACCCGAGTGAATTGTTTTCTATGGAAAGTTTTGTTAAAAAGGATCCCTACTAAGAAGAATTTACTATCTAGGCAGAGGACCACTTATTTTATTCTTGTAAGATAAGTAAATATTTATGGAATTGGGTTATGTCATGGTGTGATATCTCCATCTCACAGCATACCTCTTTGGAGCAATTGATTGAATTTTCCGTTGCTGCTTGGAAAGATAAAAAAGAAAGCAATTTTTGGAATCAGTAGTAAGGGGGGTAATATGATGTATCTTGAAAGCTAGAAATAAGAAAGTTTTCAACAATTGGAGACCCGAAGTTGCTTCAATTAAGGATGATCTGTTGGCTGACCTCTTTTCTTTGCTTAAATATAGGGCCAATTGTAAGTTTCTTTTATGGTCGTTGTGGGTTATATACCCGACCTCTTCCTTTTGATATCTTTCTGTTTTGTATTCTCCTAGCTAGCTTCTTGCTAGCTCTTACGTTATTAATAAAATTTTACGGGTGTTCTTTTCGGGGGTGATGGCAATGCTGAAGCTTCTGGAAGGTTCTACTTTTGATGTTCAAAAAAAAATAAAACCCTCGATTTTCTTCATCGTCAGAATGCAATCTGAACACTCATTTTTCTTGTTACACCATCTGAAATACCTATTGTCGGAGCACCTGGCGGTCGTCGAATTCCGTTGGAGCCACGCCCAATCATAGGGTGTCACGCGGGTCTTCCTCTTCTTCTCAATCTCCTTCTACTTCGTCATCCTCCACATCCTCGTCATCTTCCGCCATCGTACCCGACCCGTCCCACTTGGACCAATCCCTGCTATCCAGAGCCTTGCCATGCCCATCATCTCTGCCGCTGTCGAGATCCGTGACACCCAGTGGTTCTAGGGCCGTACCAAAACCCCACTCCAATGGCTCCTTTGTTTTCCAAGATCTGAAAGCTTTGAAGCATTTAAGAGTGGTGGTGGTTGAAGAACCCTTAAATGACGATGATTAAAGAAAATCTGGAACAAACCCTTTATGAACCTCAACCACCGAAGAGGAGAGAAGTAATATGGAACAAACCCATCAAAAAAAGGATTGAGAGAAACATATCAGATCTTGACAAAGCTTTACGATCTGATGAGTTTTGATTTTCACACACACAACAGTTTTGATTTCACACACAAACCTGGGTTTGAAGATAATAATAATAATAATAATAATAATAATGATAATAATAATAATAAAAGAAAATAATAAGAAAAAATTGCAAAAAAGATCGTTTATCTTTAAAAAGACTAAAATGCTTTTGACTTAGAGAAACATTTAACGGATTCGGTTAGAAATGACATTCATTGCAACTTTTTGTTAGTTAAAACACTATCATTGCAACTTTTTTTAAAAAAAGAACCAAAATTGCAATTATATATATATATATATATATATATATATATATATATATATATATATATATATATATATATATATATATGTATATATATTGCTGACGGAGCAGAGAAAAAATGCTCACGTGGCGCAATATTAGTGGTAACAATTCAGAAAATTAAGGCTTATTTGGTGCTATATAATTGGTTAAAATTCAGAAAATTATGGCTACTGATTTGACGCAATATAATTGGTTAAAATTCCAAAAATAATGGGATTCCCTCCACTATTTTAGCTCGATAAGATTCCACGTAATTATCAAGATTTTTCTACATATTTTAATGTTTCTGCAATTAAAATATGTAGATTTTCCGGAAAGAAATAAAAAATGACAATAAAATTTCAAATTTTCACTGTTGGAAATAGTTGTAATCTGATTTATCAAGTTAAATAAAAAACAAATCAGATTTAATCCGCTAGAAAAATTTTAAATTTGCACTGCTGGAAATAGATGCAATCTGATTTATCAAGTTAAATAAAAATAAGAAATCAAATTTAATCGGCTATAGTATAACTGAAATATTAAGATATGCAGAAAAAAACTAGATAATATCATAACTGAGTATGCATGAAAATAGATTCAAACTTGAATAATAAATATTCTCAGCTGCATATTTATCAAGTTATCAATGATTTATATAATTTGAAACCTGATAATTATTAGATGTTTATATAGACACACACACAAATACATACATACACACAAACCTGATAAAATAAACTGCATCAGCAGTGTCTGCATGAAGAAAATTATACCGTTTCAAGATGAACTTCACATATGCTAACAACCAGATGAAGAGTCGAAGACGTTTTCAACTCCTGCAGAAAAAAATTGCCAGCATCTTCTTTAATATTCTTAAAATATTTTGAAAATGATGTACATATATATTATAATACACATAAAATATATATGTTTGATACTTATGCTGCTGCTGTTTCTTCCTTTATTTCTGTATCAATTCAATGAACACACACAGAGGTTACGAGACACACACAACACTACAAGACTATTTAGTCTCAGAGACTGACATTTACATGCAAACACACATATTCAAACACATAATCGCACACTGCACACTCACAACACATATCTTTCTGTTTTTAACTTTTTCAGTAGCAACATAAGGTAGGATAAATGGCGATTGATACATAAAATTGATCAATAAACATCCTTGCTAATTAAGTTGCCAAGGTCGAAGGCCATTTGACCTTCTTGCCCATTTTTATGGACATAACTTAAGCTAAACATGCCTGGACAATACACTAATACTGCACTTATTTTCTGTTTTGATCTTATTTTCCAGCAATAGAAATGCAAAGGTTAATGACAATTAATACATGCATTTGAATCAACAAACCACATAGAAATCAATTGAAGGTTAGGCCGAAGGCCAATTGGGCTTATTGGCCAGCCATTCTCGACAAAAACGAAAACTAACATACACATATGTAATTCACGCACAACACAAAGACTTAAACATTTTGTCTTTTATCTAATTCAAGCAGCAAAATCAAATAAATAAATGGCGATTTAAACACACAAATGGTCAACAAACACTCTAAGATAATTATGAATTCCAGATTGGCCACAAGCAATGATTTAAAATGATGGAAAATACTTGAGAAAAACATTTAACAAAATAGCAAGGTCAACAACTTGGCAAACCTTTAAAGAAAATTAAATTAAAACTAAAAACATGATATACGAATAGTTGAGTAATACAAGTTACATAATTTTGTTCATGTAATAAGTGTCTTTCTTGTATTTGAATTGCATTGTTTTTTTTTTTTTATGTTTTAAATTAGTTTAATGTATATTTTTAATTTTAAATATAGAAAGGAGATATCATAACGATATGTTGACTTTTACCAAACAAAATATAACAGTTTAAATAAAATATAATGTAAGGAATAAAATGATTAAAAATAATAATATTAAGAGACCAAAATTATATAACATGAAAATATAATGATTTTTTTCAATTTTAACCTTGATATTTATGATAGATGAAACTAAGTTTAGATATAGCAAGTACAATATGAAATATATTTGATGTTGCATTAAAACTATTACTGGAATGTAAATAAAATAAACTGACAACCAAAATATATGTGTGATTATAATGCATTTTTATTAGAATATATAAAAAATAAAGCAAACTTAACAATATCTTTAGATTTTCCAACATAAATTATATAAAAAATTAAAATAGAAAACTTATAATCTCTTATACCAATAAAACTGACAATAATGGAGATTATAAAATTTTAAACAAACAAACCTCAAATATAATTGCGTGAATTTTCATGATAAAGTTAAAGTATTTTTTTCTTAACAAACAATGTATAAGAGAATATATGTATAGTCTTTCAATATTAAATATTTCTTTTGTGTAATTGTTTAATTAAAAAAGTATTAATTTTGAAATAAATCACCCGAGCAACGCACAAGTATTCAGATAGTTTGAGGTTAGTTAAAGGAACATCTATGCAATTAACTCTTAGGGGAAATTACAATTTTCGTTCCTGTGTTTATCTCAAAATTATGGTTACCGTCGTTTTCACGGTAAAATTACAATTAAAGTACTTATGGTTAAAGTTTTGTTTTGCTTTTGGTCCCTTTCTCCAATAATCTTTTATAAATGACCATTTTACCCTTTAATTTTATTTCATTATTGGTCCCTAATAAAAATATTTCATTTATATTTCATTTTCTTAATGATTTATTATATTTTTAACATATTATCTTATTGTTACTATTAAAATTTAACCGAAGTAATAAAATAATAGTGTCAAATAAATAATGAAAATAAAACATATTAAATATTTTATTACTTCAGTTAAATTTTAATAGTAATAATAAAATAGTATATTAAATAAATAATAAAAGACTAATAAATCATTAAGAAAATGAAATATAAATGCAATATTTTGATTAGGGACCAAGAATGAAATAAAATGCAATAGTAAATCGTCATTTTTAAAAAAAATTATTAGAGAAAGGGACCAAAAACAAAATAAATTTTCAACCATACGTATTATAATTGTAATGTGAAAAGGACGGTAACCTTAATTTTGATATATCCACGGGACGAAATTTGTAATTTACCCACACTCTTATTTATTTGATATAAGTTCACGGGTTGGGTCGGGTCCCACTGACCCGGTTTCCCCTTTTCCCTTTTTCTTCTCGGCACACACAAACGCACAATTCACACAAGTACTCAACCCCTCATCCTCCCTCTCTCTTCTTTCTCTCTATCGACCCCTTCTCTGTCTCTCTATCACGTTCTCAAAGAATGGTGCCGCCATCACGTTGATCACTCTGCAGTCGGCCACACCCACAGTTGACTGCCCGAGCACATCTCCAGTCCACTTCTGGTCCCAGTAATTCATTTCTGCATTCTATAAGTTCACGCTTTTTCTTTAATCTGATCAACCATGGCTGCACTCGTCAAGAGATTTTCGAATGCATGTGCCGCCGTCACAAAACCCCATTTGAAAATCTACACCCATGTAAGGTCTATGAGCAACAAGCCGGAAAACTCTGTTTACGGAGGGCCAAAACATCAAAACCCTGACCAGAGGGTTACCCTGACGAGTCTACGCGCAAAATATAGGAAAAAGGAACCGATAACGATGGTGACTGCTTACGATTACCCGTCAGCAGTTCATTTAGATAACGCTGGAATTGATATCGCACTTGTCGGAGACTCTGCTTCTATGGTGGTTCATGGCCATGATACGACGTTGCCGATCACGTTGGATGAGATGCTGGTGCATTGTCGATCGGTGGCTAGAGGAGCTAAACGGCCATTACTTGTGGGGGATCTTGCTTTTGGTACCTATGAATCCAGCTCCCAGCAGGTACTCACTCTTTCACTTTTCATTTCAACGATTTTGCTTCTGATTTTATCAATGGTTTTGTTGCAATTTTGAATACGAGCAGGCTGTTGATACGGCAGTCAGGGTATTGAAAGAAGGAGGAATGGATGCAATCAAGTTGGAAGGGGGTGCGCCTTCGAGGATTTCAGCTGCAAAACACATTGTTGAGGCTGGGATTGCTGTTATGGGGCATGTAGGGCTTACCCCTCAGGCCATTAGTGTTCTTGGTGGATTTAGACCTCAAGGAAAGAATGTTCTCAGTGCTGTCAAGGTACAATTTTGACTTTTGAAGTCAAACATCTAGTTTCTCAAATTCCTAAATTGATAGCTGTGTTATTAAAATTGCAACTGAAGTCTTCCCAATATTAGAATCTTTTAAATCGTTTAGGCAAGTTGTCAAGCATTTTGATTTGTACACAACAACAAGAATTTGTCATACACAATGATTTCATAAGAAAAGAGTATTTTATCATTACTTTTAGTAGGCAAAGTGTAATGATGATAAAAGTGTTAGTAAGGGTAAGATAGTCATTTTATATGAAATTGTTGCGTATGTCAAAACTCTGTTGTGTACAAATCACTCCCCGCTTGCAAATCATAAAAGAATCTATAATAATTTTGGAAGTTGGTCGTGGAGACAGCACTAGGAATTTGCGACCGCAATCCTAGTAAACGTATTCATCTTTCTAAATCTTGCGACCACAATCCATTTTGTAGGTCGTGGAGACAGCACTAGCATTGCAGGAAGTCGGGTGTTTCTCCGTTGTTCTTGAATGTGTGCCTGCACCGGTTGCTGCAGCCGCAACTTCTGTTCTCCGGATACCCACCTTTGGTATCGGCGCTGGCCCTTTTTGCAGCGGGCAGGTCTGCTCTGCTCTTACTAAACCGCGCTGGATTTCCCTTCGATTAATATAATAATGAAAATTACAACCGAAAGATCAAATCTTAGCAACAATCATGGATGTGTATAATGTGTCTTTGATTTTCTTGTTCTTGTTAACGTTATTTCTTTGATTGTTGATGCAGGTCCTTGTTTACCATGATCTGTTGGGAATGATGCAACATCCACATCACGCAAAGGTTCGTATCAATCATTAAAATAAGTTTTACTCTTACGATAGCTGCAATGTTTGAAAACCTTTCGAGTTACAATTGTGTCGACAAATTCTTTATACACCACCACACCCTATAATTTTGACCTATAATTTAACTAAATTGTTGTTTATGATTGGGTGTATGTTCCTCTTTTTCATTGAATAAAGAATATACTAGTCATGATTATGTCATGATTATAAATAAAGGTGGTGCATGAAGTAGAACCCATTCATAACTGTGATGTCGTTTTATGTTCCCAAGATTCTTTAACTTCGTTGCAAATTTAAGGACACTTTTTTTAATATATGTTTCGTCGAATGTTGAATGACTTTTCATTATTGATGAGTGATGACGTTATTTTTGGTTTGTAAAACTTTTTTTTTTTAATTACTAAAGAAGTTCTGTTGACACACACCATTTTTACAGGTTACCCCAAAGTTCTGTAAGCAGTTTGGTCACGTTGGAGAAGTGATTAATAAAGCATTATCAGAGTACAAGCAAGAAGTCGAAAACGGATCTTTTCCTGGGTTGATGCACAGCCCATACCAGATCAATACAGAGGAGGTCGATGGGTTTTTGAAGGAATTGCAAAAGATGGGGTTGGATAAGGCGGCATCTGCAGCGGCAGAAGCGGTTAAGAATTTTGATGCATTAAAGAAAGCTGCAGAAACTTCAAATTAATCAAAGGTATGTAAGGTTTGTAGGCTGAGGTTCGAGTCAGAAGGCCTTTTTTTGGGAGTTTTATCAGGCAAATCCTATAATAATGGAACCTGGACATGGACACTTGTTGTAAACTGTACCTCCATCAGCATCGTTAACTAGTTTTTACTTGTTTGCGTATCGGATAGTTTCTGATCGGATTTTTGGATTTTTATTTCGGATACTCGGATTCGGATTTTTATGAACACCCCTAATTACGGCAGTGCTTATTGAACTTGAACCAACCAACAAGTGAATCCCTTACATCCTAACTCCTCAGACACCAAGAAACCATCACCAACACACCAAATACCAACCATGATCATCGGAGAGTGGGTAACAACACCCACTACTCGCAAAGGTGGTGGTGGTGTTCACATCATAGCATTAGCATCCACCACATTCATTCCTACACAATCAAGAATCGCTATAACGATAAAAACCAACATCATCAGTCGATATACTCAAATAGTCATTCGCCTGAAACCATAACTACCTTAGATTGTAATGTTGTCGACACAAGGAAAATTAACGAAGGGTGTCATTTGAAAAATCCACAAACAGACCACCAGCATCAGTAAAGAAATGCAGAATCCGATACAAAGAAGTTGAATTGAAGCAAGAAAGATTGAAGGCATCCCCGCAATCGGAATCATTGTTTAGATGAAACGGGTAGAGTAGTTTGTCAAATTTCAGGTAGGGGTGTAAATGAGCCGAGCTACTCGTGAGCTACTCGAGCTCGACTCGTTAAAAGCTCGAAAAAAACTCGAATTAAACGAGCCCGAGCCGAGCTCGAGCCTAAATTCGAGCTCGTTTAATAAACGAGCCCGAGCCCGAGCTTCACATGTCGAGCTCGCGAGCCTAAACGAGCTTATATATAAATATATATTTAAATTAATAAATATATAATATATAAATTAAATAAATATAAATATATTAAAATAACAAATTATACATATTATTTGAAAAGATTATTTAAAAACTAATTAAAAAATAAAAATATATAATAAAAGAGTCGAGCCCGAGCCGAGCTCGAGCTTGGAAAATTATTCACGAGCCGAGCTCGAGCTTTACATACAAAGCTCGCCTGATAATTTTAAACGAGCCGAGCTCGACTGAGAATGTTCGTGCGCAACAATAAAACGAAACACATATTCTATCTTAATTTACCAATATAAGAGGGAATTACTTAAAATAACAAACAATTTTTTATAGCAATATCATAAATTTTGTTTCAAATAATGGAATCAACTCTTTGTTTACTCCTAATATTATAGCATTTAACCGGCAAATAACAAGTAGGTTGTTATTTTAACAAACATATTAAATGGTCAAAACTAAAACTGATTGTCAAAATAAGAAGAAAAAAAAAGTAGGTTGCTATTTCAAACGATAAACCCTATGTATGATCTTTACCGGTTAACTTTTGTTGTTTACTGGTAAATGATATAATCAAGAATGAGCAAAGAGTTTGTTATTTAATTTGGGACAAAATTTTCGAGAATGCTGTAATAAGAAAAAAAAAAGTTACTTGCTATTTTGAGCAATTTTCTCCATTAAAAAAATAGTTTACTTAAGCGCTAAAATCTTGGAAGGGAACGAGAAAGACAGTGGTCTTGAGAATGCGGGAGCACCTTGCAATCTTGCATTGGTAATTTTGGTCTCAAGATTTGCGGCCTTTGCCCTATTAAGCCATGAAAGCTGGTTAGGATAAGATTTTTCTGATTATTTAAAAATAACTTAGTAAATAAATAATCATTGCCTCTTTCAAACACAACTTCAAGTCTATGATAACGAAGGATGCTATTATTCTCACTCCATAAATATCTATTTCTATTATCACTATAATATTAAAAATCAGTTTTTTATAATTAATTAACGGGTTCTATTTCATACACCACCTTTATTTATAATCATGACAAATATATTCTTTATTCAATGAAAAAGAGGAACATACACCCAATCACAAACAATAATTTAATTAAATTATAGATCAAAATTATAAGGTGTGGTGTATGAGAAATTAGAGTATGGTGTATAAAGAATTTGTCTTAATTAACCAATAATAAATAGACTAACCATTTTTCTAACTTATCATGAGGTTAAATAGACTAACTCAACTCAAGTTAAGTTAAGGCTAGCTACCAAAAGATTTTTATATTCTTTTGTGAAAGGCTTTTGCTGCCACGTGTCTGTCGGCCAATCAACATTCTTGGAGTCGGTGAGGTTGGGATACAAGTACAACATATACCCTATCCTTTGTGGGTAGGTTGCAACTCAAGTCAAAGCTCAGGCTCTTAATTTAAGTCGGGGTAATTTACATAAATGGTCCATATGTTATCATAGATGTTACGGATTTTGTCCCTCACATAAATGAAGTAGTATATGGATGGTTTTTTAAAAATGTATTTTTATAATATTTTGGTATCTCAAACAAACAATCGTTATCTTTTATAGGGACCATTTATATAATTATTGATTTGTTTATTTATTTTAATTCTTTAAATCTTTATTGTTATTATTATCATTATAAACATTAAAATCAAACTTAAATAATAATGTTTATCAACCGCTCATCGTGATTTAAAGGAACTAGAGAAAGGGAAGAAAGATAACTTCCATCACCGGCTTCCATTCTCTAGCAAGAGAACGCCGCCACATCTCTTCTTCCCCTTTTCCTCTCTCTATTTCTCTCTTTTACGTTGTGTTCTCGAGGGTAGAAAGAAAATAAAAAAAAGGAAAGGAAGAGAAAGAAGATAGATAATTTCTTTCCTTTGGTTTCTCTCTATTTTTGGGAGGAAAAATTTTAGAGAAAAAAACACTATAATTTCTTTCTTTTTCATTTCCTTTCCTTCCTAAAAAACCAAAAAGAACACAAACTAATTTTACTTCTTTTGGTTTCCTTTTATTTCCATTCTTTTCCACCGTTAAAAAAGTTTCGAGAACACAATGTTAACGCCACCACTACCGCCATCATGCTCCATCATCGGTGTCATACAACCACTATTCATATCTCCACCATCAAACCACCACTGTGACCATCAACTCTATTTCTTTCTACCCCACCATCGGTTTCCTATATCCCCCTCCTTGAAGATATGGAATAATGAAGCAAGAATGAAAACAAGACAGAAACGAATAAAGAGCAACCTTGTTCCATCAAAGATTTGCCAGAACCGAAGAAGATGCGACCATCGTCGAAGGGATTTTGTGAAGAATAAAAGCAATCCAATATTGAAGGGATTCTGAGAAGAAGAAGAAGAAGAAAAGTTGACGAGATCGAAGCATATTCGTAAACTCGGAGGTTTCTCTACATGAATACCACCACCTCTTCATCAACAATCGTTTCAGATTTCGTGTTTGATGTTGGATGTTTGTGTTTTCAAATTTGTGTGGAGATTCTTGTTTAACTTCGAATCTGATTTTGGGTTTTGAGAATCTTATTTGGTTTATGAGTTCTTGTGTTACGACAAATTGATTTCGAGTTTTTTTTTTCCAAGGTTTCTACTTGAATATAAGTCAGGGTTATGAGAATTTGAATTTAGGTTCTTGTAGAGATCGATTTATTTTGGATCTTATTTTGTGCAATACAATATTCCTCTTTATTGTTCTTGATAATTGTTTGTGTTCTTGGGTTATGAGAATCGTTTAAATATGAGTTGGGTTTCTATGGGCTTGACTCTCGTTGTATTTTTAAGGTAGGACTTTGAATATGATTGTGTTCATGAACTTGATTTGATTGCTAATGTTCTTGATTTGGGTTTATAAACATAATAATAATAAATAAACAAATAATGTATAAACCATAACAAAAATTATATAAATTAGAAGTTTATTAGATAATTATGTAAATGGTCCCTTAAAAGGAAAAAAGACAAGATTACATCTGAAGTTAACGACTAAACTAATGGTTATTAGTTTGAGGGACCAAAATGTTACAAAAATTCATTTTGAGAGACCATCTATATACTCAATTTGCGAGAGGAACAAAATTAATAACTTCTATCATACCATAAGGACCATTTATGTAATTTACTCTTTTAGTTATTTATTATATTTTGTTCTTCATCCTCCCACTCAACTAGTTGCAAGAAAATATAACATACTTTATTCCTTATTTTATTATGAAAACGGAAAGATCTTTTCAAAACAAAAGTCGTCGAGAAAATTTTTAAAAAGAATTGTTTTATAATGCTTCAAATGATAATGTGATAAGTTGTTTTCAAAAGATAAAATCTCGTGAAAAAACAAATGTGATATTTAACTTTTTCCGACCACGATGAATATCATAGGATCATGCATATGGTATAAATCTTCTTAATTATAGTACACAATGAAATTCTTTTAAAATTGGTGATTTGTGGTAGGATCTTTAGGATCCCAATGGATCCTATAGTTTTGATCTTGCAAACATAAAAACAGTTCTAGACAAGTTCTTGATTTTGACAACATTGGTGGTAGAATTTTGAGCAGTTGTATTAAAGTTTTTGCCTTCCAAAAAAGTAGGAACCAAAAGTAGTGAAGAAATGGGCTGTGGCTTGATGTGAAAAATGAGTTTTGTCAATTTAGAAAGAAATTAAAAAACAAAAAAGTAACATCTTAAAGTCAAGGTCAGACATTTATAAAGAATGTAGGCAGGAGTAGATCGATCATCAAAGCATTATATCATCACAAGTTCACAACTATGCAAATTCTTATATAAAGAACAAAACGTTTATCGATATCAAACACCTTTAACACAAAAACAACCGTAGTACGTCAAACATATTAACATAATGTAAATGACGAAAACACATAACATAACGATATTCAATTGTTCAGATCATCCTCAGATCTATTCCATGAGAAAATAACTTAGAAATAATATTTGAAATTAAAAAACAACTTTCAAAACTGTTCACAATTTTTCTTTCTTTTCTTCAAACACATTTGATAAATATTATCATTCTACGATAGTTAAAACTTGACATTCTACTTTGACTATTCACTCGTTAGATGGATACATTTTAACCAAGTCGGCTTGGTTAAAATTTGAGGACTCAAGGTCAAACACGATTGGTGAATGATCTTTTAGGCTCCTACTCGGATCATGTTTGACTCATTTATTATACAAAATTTATTATTTTATTTATAGATTATATATTTGATTATACATATTTATTATTTAATTTAACTATATGTTATATGTGTATATTTATTATTGTTCATACCTTATTCTGTTGGGTCGTTTCAGACGTGAGATGTAGTCGTTATTTGTCTAACCCCCTGAAAAAATGCTGAAACATGTGAATCCCGTTAGAAGTGGGCCTAGGGCGTGAGCCCCAGGAGCCAACTCCGACGGTCAAGTCAGAATATGATCGGTGATGTAATATATCACAATAAACGTATGTTTGTATGCATGTGCAACAATATATGTTATAAGAGTATAAATAAAGAGAGAGAGAGAGAGAGATCAATATAAGGGAAGATAAGTTCCCGTCAAGTGGATGATAACCTTCTGGAAAAATCATCTGGAACTGATGATGGTGTAGTCCAGGTGCTACTGCTGATGGAAACAAGACGTGTTGAGGAAGTGAGAACTCCTGATAGATAGTCCAGGTTCTGCTATTGATGAAACAAAACATGTTGAGGGAGGAAAACCTTCTGGCAGAACCGCCTGGAATTGATGGTGGTGTAGTCCAGGTGCTCTCCCAGCCCCCTGGTATGGTGTGGGAGAAACTTAGGGTGATGGTTTTTAGAGCGAGGCATAAGCACTAATGGGCTTTTAGGGTTTCAAGCAAATGGATTGGATCAAGGAGAAACCCAAAGATTAATAAATGGGTTATATAATCAATTATTATTATACTTCTTATATATTTTATTTTATTTATATTATATAAACTTCTTGTTTGTGTTTATTGAAGTTTAAGTTCGTTTAACTTAGCTTATCTCACTTACACTTTTATTGGTATCCAAATTAGAAGATCAAAGCATGACGTCATCATAATTAGGCAAATTCTTATATCAAAAACTAAATTTGCCCACCAAACTCTTCTACTAAACTATGTGTGTTTTGTTTGACTTTTTTCTATTTTCAAACTTTTAAGAGTAAGTTTTCAAACCTCATTGTACCAAGTCAAACCTATATCAAGTATCTTTTTTCATAACTCTACTTTATATATATATATATATACTGTATATACATTTAGCCATGCATCGATGTATTCCCTTTGATCTTTGAGTCATCAAGAGTTCATAGCCAAAGCCAAAGTAGTCCTGATCATGAAAACCAATGAATTTTCGTTCGTTTTGAATGCAGCATTCGTTCTACTCGTCGTGATTCTATTCTCCAATTCCCCCTATATATTACCCAAGAAGAAGAGAGAGTATAATCCTCTCCTTCAATATAAACCGTCAGATCTCTCAACTTTTAATCCTGTCCGTGTTAATTAGTTTACTTCTGTTATTGCATATTGTACATCCATGTGATTCAGCATTGGCAGTTCCTTCATGCATATAACTGCTGTCGGTTTCATTTCATATAACTGCTGTTGGTTTCATTTTGCCTCCATTATCTCCACCATTTACAACCTCTCTATTTAAGGTCTTTTTAATGAGCAAATATATAAAAACCCCATAGTTCTTCATACGAAATCAATTTAAACAATGAGGGTTGCTTGCTTCGTTCAACAATAATTGTCCACCAGGTAAAAGAATCAAAATGTTTATTATATTTCAGTATATTCATATGCCTCCATTACAGCAAAAGTTAGTTTTAATAATGTTACATCGAGGTCTTACATGTGCAATCCAGCATGGAAAAGAAAAACGAAATCAATGTAACAATTGGTATTTTTCATTTCATCATACAAACAAAACAAAACTAATTGAATATTTTTTCATATTGTTCTATTCATTGTTTCTTTTCATTCTTTTCCAGCAAAAGCATCCAAAAAGATGAAAAGTGAACCATCACCAAATTTTAGAGCTTCAACCAGAGTAGATAACTCCAATAAAAAAACTACTTTTTTTGTATTTGAAATATTGTTGCATTGTCCAAGATGTTGGTTTCGTTGATTAAGTTGATTGTCTACCATGTTCTCTATTAACTGTGTTTGTCAAAAAATTGAAATCTATGTTATTGAGTTTTATATGAACATCAGTTTGGTTATTTTCATAAAAAATTGACATTTAATCGGTTTGATGTTACACTTTCTTTGCTTTAGCAAGTACAATAATTTTAACTATTAGTAATGCTATTTTAGCATGTCATGTACAAACATGGAAAGATTTCTGTACAATGAAAGCCCCATATTATATCAACATTTTAAATAAAAAACCATATAATACGAAAAATTAGGAGATATAGAAAAAAACTTACGTAACACCATGAATCTGCATGGTTTTTTATCCGTCTGCAGATGGTCGTGTCCGCTGATGACGACGATTACAGATATTATAATACAAAGATCTTATTAAATGCGTCGTTCAAATTAAAACATATAACCAATTTTAAATACATAAAAAACTATCATAACAATGTAGTTAAATCAAATATGTAGCTTGCAATTAAAACACGTGTATTGTTAGCAAGTATTTGAAACTATTTTTAACATGTATATTATCTGTGGCAAACTTACTAGCCATTTTATTAGCAGAAATAGGTTGCCAAAGAATTCTGATTTATAAAAAGAAAATACGATATAAATGGTTTTTTTATGTTTATAATCATGAAAATAGATTAAAATAATTATGTTGTTGTTTCTTTGATTGATCAACAACCACATCCCTAGATTTGAAAATACAAACACGATTTTAATTCTACATTAATGTCATACCCATAGTTTTATTTGGTTTTCATTTTTTCTACAACCCATAGTTTGAATGTTCCCAGCTAAGACTCTAAGAGTGATTGATGTCATACCAGTAGCCCTTCTTACAACAAAAGGTATTCTGCCTGCGGCAACTGGAACAACTCCTTCTATAACTGCTCATTCATGATCTCGACAAAGAGATTTCAAAAGGCTAGCTGCTGAGATCTCAAAGAGAAGGATTTTAATGTCATATGACTGCTTTTACACAGAAACGAAGATCTTCGAGAACTAATATTGGACCGGGAATAAAAAAGGGACGGACAAAAGTAAAGGCGCATATGGCACGAAAAGGAAATCCGATTTCGGTAAGACTTGATCTTAATCGTAGTTCAGATCTTCAAATACACATTATCGGATAGGCATCTGTGATGTCTTCCATTGTATTGTGTATGTATTGATTATTGTCGATTGTAACATATATATGTAAAACATTTGAAAATAGTGGCTGATATGTGGCCAATATTTGTAAATCAACTGATATACAAATGGCTGCTTAAAAATCCTTACGTTCCTTTTCCATCCTTGGCTGTAATAATGCCTCCGGAAAACAATGAATTTAGGGGAACATTAAATATTAAAACATATAAAATGTCGGATCTATAAACACTGGCGTCGAAGTCGATGTACTAATCTATTGGCATAATAACTTCACCATATGTCCATATGCATGTTAGATGATAAAAAATTTACTCATCAGACTATACGACATCCTTTAGATATGCAGTCAACAATAGAATCTGAAAGTTTTTATGTCAAATAAATGATTTCTATTCCAAAAAATGGTGGTGACAAACCACAAGCAATGGCAACATTGGCGTCAACAGACACTCGATGTGGTACCACCGTACCGTACGCAAACATACGGTTATGTCAATGACTCGTCGATGTCATCATCGCCGACAACCCATGGATCGTCAGTCGTCGGCTAGACATCGGGTGTGAGCGGCGTCATTGCAACATCGATGTAAAATATTACATTGTTTTACATACCGCCTAGACCATTGACGGCACCAGATGTTGGTTTTGGTCACCACTAGCCATTGACGCCATTAACAAGGGTGTGCACAGCATCTGCCACAAGCGGAGCTAGGGTTTTGGCGGCTGCAAAAGAGGAATGGGTTAGGTCATATTCATAGTTTGTTTGCAATTTTGGTCCCTCAACCTATTAACTTTTCTAATATGACCAAATTACCCTTATTTTGATGCAAACTATAGGGATCATTTCTACAATTAATTTTTTAACTCTTTTTTATTCTTAATTAAATAAATTATTTTTGGTGTTACTTAAATTTAATAAACTATAAAAATAGAAAAAAATTATTTAATTATTTATGTTGGTTCATAAAGGATTTAGATATTTTTAGTCTTAATTAATTTTAATTTACTATAATCAAAGTGTAAACGAATCAAAATTTATAATCGAAAAAATCATTTATGTTTAGAAATTATTTTTTAAAGGTTTCATAAATAATAATTTTTTCTCTATAATTATTTATACTGGTTCATACATTTATAATAAAAAATATTTATGTTGATCAAACCACAAATACCATTTATGTAATTGACTCTACTTTATTTTTAGTGTTAATTAACTTTAATAAATTATAAAGAACTTAAATAAATAAAAATTTAACGTTAAATTTGACCGAGTTAAAAAAAAACTTTCAAATTAAGACAACTCAAAATTTTATTTAACGTATCAATTATTTTTATCATTTTAATTTTTAGTTACACCAAAAACGATTTAAAATTTTAGGTCCATATAACATCTTTGAGATTCATGATTAACAACTTTGATCATCGAACTTTGGTTTGTCAGACCTTTACATAAAAGTTGAGAAATATAAATAGGTTTTTAATCTTTTTTTTCCTTTCAATTTGATTTTTCATTTTAATCCGATTAAATCGACACCTTAAAAATTTAAACCATTTATATTTGTCACTTTACCATTATTACCTTGCTTTGATACAAATGTGAACGGATTATAAAATATAATATTTGGCCGATTTTATTTAAGAATAAAGTAAAATAGATTTGACCAACAAACATATTTTTATTATAAATTTATGAACCAACATAAATAATTATAGAGTCAAATATTTTTATAATATTTTATATATCAAACCTCAAGAAATAAGTTATTAAACATAGATGACTTTTTCGCTTATAAATTTTGATTAGTTTACGCTTTGATTATAGTAAATTAAAATTAATTAAGACTAAAAATATCTAAATCATTTATGAACCAACATAAATAATTAAATAATTCTTTTCTTTTTTTTATAGTTTATTAAATTTAAGTAACACTAAAAAATAATTTATTTACTTAAGAATAAAAAAGAGTTAAAAGATTAATTGTAGAAATGGTCCCTATAGTTGCATCAAAATAAGGGCAATTTGGTCATATTAGAAAAGTTAATAGGTTGAGGGACCAAAATTGCAAACAAACTATGAAAATAAGGACCGTTTCTGCAAAATTAAAAGTTCAGGGACCATATCCAAAATTTTGGACAAACCACAAGGACCATTTTTGTAATTAACTCTATGTTATTATATCGTTACTATACAAATATACATTAATTTTATAATTAAGTACATATTTTTTTTCAACTTATTTGTTTTTTATATTAATACACATTCTTACATTTTATTATAAATGGTACAATTCATTATATGTAACTAAAAAACAAGATGCTTATTAAAATATAGGTTAAGTATCATTTTAACCATTTAACTTTTAAATTTGTCTCATTTAGCTAAACTATTTTTTGTCATGATTTAGCCACTAAACTTTACTTTGGAGAAAATAAATAAAACTAATGACTAAATCAGTACAAAATATGATAGATTAGTTGCTAAATTGGAACAATTTTCAGTGGCTAAATCGGGACAAAAAATAGTTTAATTGCTAAATAAAAAAAAAATCTGAAAGTTGGCTGGTCAAAATGACATTTAACCCTTAAAATATAATTCTGGAAAAAATTGCATATCCAACTTAGTTCCAACTATATCTATGCAAATGTGGCCGTATAAACCGTATAAATTAGTTAGTAAAAGCTTATTAATTTATTAATTTTTCTTCACACACAACGTGAAACTGTCATTCATGTTGTCATTTGTTTAGATTTTTGAAATTGCAAGTTGTCATGTATGACAACTACCTACGTTATATTTAACGTATGTTTCTTTATCCTTTTTAACCCCATTGGCTGACTTGTAAAAAAAATTAATGTATGTAATATATTGTTTTTTATGTTCTTGATTATATTTTTATATGTGTGTTGTGTATATTAATATCACAACTCCGTGTTACATCGTCTTATTGTACACATGAACTAATGTTGCCGTGTAGTAGGAAGTTCCAATATAATCACCTTAATGTTAATTGTATTTGTTGAATTGACTATAATCTTTATAGTATTTGATCATCATTTATTAAATATGATGCAATCTCGTAGTCCTTAACGTCAACAGTTTTCGGTAACATTTTTTATGTAGCTAATGGACGGTATTTGGACGTAGACGTTTTTTCATCATTGACTCATCATCGTGCATGGTGGAATATCACCGTTGTTCGGGGTAGAGTTTGTGTAGAAAGATGATGAAAATGATAGATTGATTATAATCCTGATTGATAAAAATGTAAGTGGTAAATATTACATAAATGTGTATATTAACTTTGAGTTGTGCGACTATACATCGATTATGTAACTGGAACGCGAATACATTGTGTTACAGTGAGAGAAAATAATAGCTTATATACCACTTAGTTTGATGCACCTCTTATACCCGTGGAGGTCTTTGGTGGGCGATGTATTTCATTTGCATGATTATAAAATCAAATGAATATGTTATCATTATCGAAGATATACATCATTGGACTTTTTGCGTCGTGAGTGATATATAGTTTTCATTAAGAAGCCAAAAATTACATTCGTTACGATTGATATTCAGTGCATGGTTCCTTTATATCTATTGGTAGCATCTAGGGGTGTTCAAAAATATCCGAATCCGAGCATCCGGAACAAAAATCCGAAAATCCGATCCGAAACTATCCGAAATTTCGGATTCGGATAGTAAAATTCCAGAATTTCGGATATTCGGATAATCCGATATCCGAAAATCCAAAAAAAAAATAATTTTTAAAATTTTTTTTTATATCTTTAGTATTGATTATTTACATAATATTGAGTGTTTATTATTATTCTAATGTATATTTTTGAGTTTTATCTTAGTATTATAGATTTATTAACTAATATTTTTATAAATTTTAGTTTTTTTATATTATTTTAGTCGTTTTGAGTAAAATAATTTCGGATACATTTAGTTTTTTTATATATTTATTTTTAATATCTATTTGGATATATGAATTTGTATTTTGGATGTTTAATATTTGATTTAATTTTAAAAAAAATTAAAAAATATGAATTTTCGGATATTCAGATAATCCGATATCCGAATCCGAAATTTCGGGATTCGGATTCGGATAGCAAAATTCACTATCCGAAATTTCGGATATCCGGTTTTGAACACCCCTAGTAGCATCAATAGTATTGTGCTGCCACCAACGAGATCAAGACTGATGATCGGTAGGACTGTGTTATTTCGTACGACCATCTATATTATTTGTTATTTTTGGTCATATAATGTGTCTTACCTTTTGGGGTACTAATTTTTTTCAATATAATGTTAGATGTTGTTGGAAAAATCATATATGGTCGTTGAATTAGTGCATAATATTAAATTTTAGCTCTTTGTTTGAAGTATTATTGCAAGATGTTACACAAGTCTACATTTTTATTGTGGTTATGATGTTTTATTATATATGTATAATTTAATAAATACCTTTATTTTATGTCATAACAAATGTCGTTTTATTCATAAAAGATATAAGATAAATATAAAGTTGTATGACACCACACATACAGAGCATGCTAGGTTCTATGTTATGATAACAAACTCTATTGTATATGTTTGGCGTGTCACTCTTATGAGCTTCGATTAAAGTATGTTATAATCTACTTGTAATGCGTTATTCTTATTTATTGTTTCATGTTTTACATATTAATTTTTCTATTTACATAATTGTTAGTTAATATGTTGTTTTCTACTGATTTAATAAAGATAGTGTTTAAACCGACAATGTTAGAGGCATAAAACATTACAAGAATGTTGTAGGATTGATGTTTTATTAACATTTTAATGGGTTGATGGTTTTGTGATATTCTTTTATTCAAATGTATAACGTATTGTTCCAATGTGTTTAGTTTTTTTTTTTTATAACTATTCATTTTATACAATTTGAATTATTATATCTTATAAGCTTTTATATATTACAAGTACATGTTTTATATATAATGTTGTCATGTGCACCGCACGGGTATTACACTAGTTCTATAAAGGCGGAGTGTTTTCGGCATATGAACAAACACCACCACCCTCCTCCTACGGAATCATTCTCGATCTTATCTCAACTTTACTCAGGGCCAAGTCGTCGTGGGCGTGGTCATTAATGAGTCGAGGCTAATTCGTAGATTCTTCATCCAAATTTCTTTGTTTTTTCTCGTTTGATTATTGTATCCGATTTAAGTTTTCTTTGTACAATATATTGTTGTTTGATGGTTTTTGGATCAATTAAGGTGAGCATGGTACATGGAGGAGGTAATGAAGAAGTACTACCATGGATGAACTGTATACGATCTCTTCGATTTAACAAACTTTTGTAACCTTAGTTTGTAACAATTGTTGGATTTCTACTATTATAGTATTACATTTTGCTTTTAATTGCTTTGTATGTTCAATGGTCCACGTAGGATTATAATCCAATCGAGCCAACTCACAAGTTGCTCAAGGTTTGCTTGAAAAATATTCAAAATAGACTCGATTTAAGTCGAATCGAATATTAAACTACTCAACTCGGTGAGGCAGTTTGTCGAGTAAACCGAGTCATTAGGCTATAGATTTTTGTATTTTTAGTGTTCCTATTAATAAAGTATTAAGTTAATATTGTCTTTATCAAATTCGAGCTCGAGCTTGAAAATTTAGGCACGGGTTGATTTTCGAGCTTCGAGTGTCAATCTCGAGCTCTAATACCCGGCTCGCTTACACTCTAGGTTCACAGAAATTTCGTTCTATCATCATTGTGAAATTTGATTTTACATACTATTCATAATAAGTTGGAGGTGTTTTGTTTGATTATTTATCAAATATTTAATAATTTTCAGCTGGGTCTAATATCCGCTTCCAGATTTGGTCTTTTCATTTGCATAATTGCATCGCAAAAGACACTCCATGTTTGGCCCAACACTGATATTAATGGGCCCAGAATAAACAAATTAAGTTGATATAAAACAGTTAAAGTTAAGGGTGTTATCGGACCAAACCCGGACCGGACCCGGTTAGGACCGAATCCGAATTTGGCTAAAATCTAAACCCGATGACCGGACCATTACTTTACAATCGGTGCTATTCGGGACCAGTACCGGTTCGGTTCGGGTATTTTGTGTACAAAAACTAAAAAACTGACTCCATTTAGAAGGTTAGGGGTGTTATCGGACCGGACCGAACCTGAATTTGACTAAAATCTAAACCCGAGGACCGGACCATTACTTTACAATAGGTGCTATTCGGGACCGGTACCGGTTCGGTTCGGGTATTTGGTCCACATATAGCACCCCTAGTTAAAGTTAAAAACAAAATACAAAACGGATGTAACTTTTCATAGTCAAGCAGGTCGTGATTAACACACATTGGAAATCAAATTACTAAATATGAAATGGGGTAAATTACAATTTTCGTCACTGTGGTTATATATAAATTATGGTTATGATTCTTTTCACGTCGAAATTACAATTTCAGTATATATGATTGTCATTTTGTTATATTTTTAGTCCTTTGACCAATTCTTTTTTTAAAAATGACAATTTTGCCCTTTTAACTTTGTTTCACTTTTGTATGAAATACAAAACCAATGTAAGTTTTCATAGACAAACAACTGAAACAAGTTGTGATTAACACACATTGGAAATCAAATAACTAAATATGAAAAATATAAACAAAATTACAAACTTAATAGATAGTGGCCAGACTGTAGGATGTTTAGGCATCGGCCCAAATCCAAATTGACTGGTTACACAATCTGACTTGACCCGTTTATTTTGTTCCCTTTACACAAATCGACAGTAATAAACACTGTTTTTACATCGGCGTTTGAGTAACTAGATGCTTAATGGTACTTTTTTACAAACTTATCCTGATTAATTTTGTGTTAAATATGTCAAATGTAGTCTTATACATTGCATTCTTACAAAAACGATCATAAATTCACTTTTTATACACTAAACTTACCGTAGGAAGTTTTTGTTATTTTGATTGTGTTCTTTGTGATCGACGGAGCAACACCAACGATCGAATTAAAACATAGTTGCCAGAAAAGAAGTCTTTATAAAGGATATAATTAGACAACCCAATAACTTTTGAATGCTCCATAACAGGGCTGCAGCTAGAGGCATCGAGCCTTGCCACGGGCGTTACTCCTTAGGTGAAGGTGTGGGGTTTAGTCCTCACCCTCAAGGTGTCTAACAATGGTGCAAATAACTAACTACTAACAACTGTTGTTAAAAAAAAAACTATCAATCAAATGAATCAGAGAATTTGTTTTAAAATGGAGAAATGATAACCATAGAAAAATATAACAGACTTTTTTTATTTTTAAGGAATATTTAGTTATGTATAGGTTTTATTTGTCAAAATAGTTGTAAAACACAAACAACTGCATTCTTTAGATTTCGTTGCACCAAACGTAAGTTAGATTTTAACGCCTCCAAACCACATCTCTAGTGGACACTAAACACCATCTGCCACCCTATCTCATCAAACACAATAAGCATTGAATTTAAATTTAATTTCTTCATATTTCATTCTCCAAACCAAACTTAAGCCTTCAATTAATATTGAATAATTGGACGTAACAGAATGTCTATGAACAATACAAATTAATAATGATTTCTTCAGAGAACTCGTCGAAGTTTCTTTATACATTCATATTTCAAATCTTTTGCTCTGTGCTTACTTCGAATTTAAGTAGGAAATGTATAAAAATAAAGGAGTACAAGTCGTGTTTGTTTATCTCTTTATAAAATTATTAAGGGCTTATTTTATCTTTAAAGACTTGTTAGTGATCTTATTAAAAGTTAAACAAACAACTTTTTAGACAGTTTTTGGTTTGCAGAATGTTTGTTGAAGTACTTAAAACTGTCAAATGAATAAATTTTTTGAAGAAATTGAATGTGTTTGAATTCATATACTGTCATTTGTTTGGTTGATAGTTACGAAAAATGGGCAGGATAAATGACAAGGGGTGGGAAGGTGGGGTAGTGTGGTTGTAGTATAGAGGCGACGTCAAGACATGGTAGATTTGATGGGACGTGTATGATATGTGGGGTAGGATGAAATTAAGGTGGGTGCGTTGGGTCCATAAGGTTAAGTGTGGTAAAGTGAGGTGGGGTGGGGTAAGGTAGGGTAAGAATGGGTTGGGTATCGTGTAGAGGTGGACTGAGGTGGGGTAGGATATTGTGGGGGTGGGTGTAAGTAACTGGAGTTAGGGTGAGGTTTAGGATAAGGATATGTTAGGGTTAGGGTAGAAGTAGGATGAGATGAGATGGGATGGGCAAGTAGAATGGGATAGAGTAAGGTGGATACCGAATTGGTGTAGCATATGGGTGTGGGTAGGATGGGATGGATGTCTTGTAGGGGTGGGGTGAGATAGAGTAGGATTTTGTAGGGTGTGTATAGATAAGATGGAGTTAGGATGGGGTTATATTAGGTGGGGTAAAGGTAAGGATATGGTAGGGTTAGATAGAGGTCTGTAGATGTAGTATAACGGTTGTCGAGTGGGGTGGTGGGTGTAGTGTAGAGATGGGATATGCTAAATTTGATGAGGTGTGTAGCTTATTGGTACTGTGAGGCGGACACACTAGATGTAAGGTGGATGGGGTTAGGTTGAATGGGTTCATAGGGGTCAAAGAAGAAAACATGTTATGTGAACGAAATGTACATTCATTCATTATCCTCTTTAAAAAATACATTCCTAGATGGAGGTATTTTTTATTTTTAAAAGAAACTGACTATCTATTGAATTTGTCAATCAAACATGTCATGAGAATGAAATGTTCATTATGAAATAACATGACAATAGTCACAAGGCATTGAATTGGTTTAATTTTGTTTAATAACTGATTTTAATGTAAATTTTATTACTTTTCTTTTTTTATCAGAGAATAAAAAGTAAGAAAAGAGAATTAAAGTTTTTCTTATTTTCTATTTAAATCTTTGTTTATGGTTATTGTAATTTGTTAAAAAAAAATTTGAAAATTGATTCAACTGGGGATAAATATTCAATGGTTTGGTCTAGTTTGGTTCGATTTACTGGTTTCACCTATTTAGACCATTGAATACTCAATCGTAATGATATATCATTCACTATATAAATTGATCTTGTATTAATATGTGAGGGTGAATGCAAAATGTTGCAATTCTTGAGATTGAGTGATTTTCTTAAATTTGTATGTAAAGAGTTTATACATACTGCACTTAAAAGTGCAAATGTGTGGATTAAAATAGGATGTACTTGGTATCGTGGAATCTAAAAATTGACCAGAGTCGTTTAAGTTTACCAGGGGTGGCTTTTAGGGTGTGCGAAAGACTCGACCGCACAGGGCTCCCAATTTCATAGGGCGTCACGGTTATAATAATGATCTAAATTTAGACCAATAAAAAATTTTCTGTATTTAACATGTATATGTTGTGCATCATTGCAATTTGCGGTTTTTCTAGTAGTGTTGATTCGTATTATATATTTTAATTTCTCACTAATCAGTTTTTTTGTTATTCACGAACTCGATTTTACCTATTAAAATTGAGTCTCAAAATGACCAATTTAATATTTAAAATACTTAAGGGACTATGTTGTGATCACAAACACAGTGCCTCTAAAATCCATGACACGACCCTGAAGTTTACATAGTTTTTTTTAACAAATGAGATTAACCATAAATAAAGATTGACATAGAAAATGAAAGAAAATAAAAACTTCAACTCTCTTCATTTACTTTTAATTCTCTAATAAAAAAGAAGAGTAATTTAATTTACATTAAAATCAGTTTTTAAACAATCAATTAAACCAATTAAATGCCTTATTACTATTGTCATGTTACTTCATATCATCATGGAGTTTTATATCTCAAGTTCAAGAACAACCTATCAAGTAATGCATTATCAACTATCAATCATCGATCGAACATGTTCTTTTCTAGCCTTAAATAGACCTACATGCACGTACATATACCCTTAAAACATGTGTAGTGTTTGTATCATAAAAATATATATTAATACATACCTAAACATGAAAAAACAAAATACATAACACGTATATTTCTACTTTTTTTATTATTAAAATACATTCTATTATACACGAAAAATCATCTAAACTACCGTTAATAGATAGATTAACAAGCGTAACCCGCCACATAGTAGAGTAGTTCTAATAAAATTCAATATCGTCTTTAGGAACCAATTCATAGTGATTATAATAATCCATAGGTTACTAGTTAATCATGGAAAGATATTTGTTTTTAAATTAACTATATATGAAATAAAAACGATTAACTAACTTCAACTATCTTCAAGATCGAGTTAGGACGAACAATGAATTGTATTGATTCACCTTGCTAGTCTTGATGATAGTAGTAACATCAGAAATTGACTTGAACACATGTGACTAGCAAAGTATGTTGAGTTTACTAGTTAGTTTATTATTGGGTTAATATTGAAATCCCACGGATTTTCATGCAATTATCGATTAAGTTACTGGACTTTTTTTCTGAGTATTTAAGTACCTAAACAAAGCTTGTATTATTCAAAACCATATATTTTTAACCTGCTACCTGCTTAACAGGTAAAACAATTAGTTTCTCGAATAATTTATTATTAAAAAAACCAACTTTTTTGTCAATTTTCACGATTAAGTCACTAGACTTTCTTTTTTCTTGTTTAGGTCACTGTACCGTTTACCGGTTAGTGACTTGCTAAACAGGTCACATATATAGTTTTAAATAAGACAAAAATTGTCTAAGGACTGAAACATTCAGAAAAATATAGTGACTTAATCAATAAATTCATGAAAGTTCGTAGGGTTTTTTCAATATTAACCATTTATTATTCTATTAAGATCAAAAGGACAATCTTAAAAGATGCCAAAAAAGAAAAAAGAAAGAAAGAAGTCAGTCAATTACGTTTGTCATCGAATTAATACTTCAAACTACATACATACACGAGTTGATGTGTCTCTATATAGACTTTTTACAAACATATGTATTTCTCTTTTTTCCTATTTGAAAACATAAAACTTTTGATGTATTTAGTTATCAGAAATTTTTAAAATTCTTATCTTACTTTTCAAAAAAAAAAATGATCTTGTTTACTTAATAACAATTTCATAAATTTTCATTTCATTTTTTAAAATACCACTTTTCATATTCTCTCTCTTACATTTATATTACATACCCTATATTTATTTATAATACTCACCTTCTCTCTCTTATTTCTCTATCGTCTATCCTTTTTTTTTTCTTATTTTATAATCAATCATTCATCTTCTTTTTCTTAAAACTAAAACTTTATCATCTAAACAAGTTTTCACATTGTATAAAAACCCTTGTTTTTTTTTTTTTTCCAGAAAACTATAACTTGAAAACTGAAATTGAAAAATGACTAGTTTTCGTAAACTAAACGCAATTTTCTTTCCGACTTTTCCTTTTTATATTCAATAAAACAAGTAAAAATTTTATCTTCTTTTCATTTCTTGGCCATCCATATAGTTTTCCTTTCTTTTCTTCTATACATAAAAATGCATCAAAAAATTTATATTTATAATTATTATTGTTATTAAAATTATCATATATGTGTGTGTGAGATAAAAATATTTTAAATCAATCAATATAACACACACGTTAGTTGATTAGTTTAATAATTTTGACGATGACAAATGATTAATATGAACTAATTAACCATTAAATTAAAGAAAGTATGCAACATTACTCTAATATATATTAATGTACGATAAGACAAATTGGATTTAAAAAAACCAGTAAATAAAACTTAAAATACTAAACTGATAAAAGGATGGTTGGATTCGTTTTCATTACAAATAGAGAGTATAAATGTAATTTTGGACATGATTAAGATTTGTAGTGCGTAAGGTGTTGCTTTAAAATGAAGTTGTGATAAAATGGATGGCATAACACAAATAATAGATTATTAAAAGTGCAAACGTAAACACTACATAGTTTATTTGCGTCAGTGTAACGTAATAAAAAATAATTTCATTTAAAATTCAAAAATCAAACACCCATTAAAATACAAGATTACTATTTTAATTGGCGTTTTAATATACCTTTTAGTTTATTTTAAAATAAATATTTTCTATAAAATTTAGAATTCCAAAGGGAAGAGGGTTGGTAACTAATTAAGGTTGTAATGCATTATGCTTGAGTTGTCATTGCAATAGTTTTTGGTGTTGTTTGAGGCACGTTGTTGATTCTCCTTGATGAAATTCACCCACTCGTTTATTGTTTATAATAATGGAAATATACATCCACTTTCATTTGGTGTTTTAATTATACAACATATTATTTAATTTTTATTTAAATGAAAATCTTAAATTCAAGCATTTTTAGATTATATCCTTTAAAAGAAATATATGTTTGACGCATCTCTCTCAAAACTTGTAAGTTCATCCGAAGTGGTGGATGAGATGATGGCTTTACGAAAACCACCTCACCCACCTTTGACGTTTCACGGTGGCAAACGCCACTTATCCCCTTTTCACGCCTACGATCGATGCCTCTCATCGAGGTTCATGCTCCTACCACGCCTTTCCCCCTTTAATTTAATCATGTTTAACTTTATTTTTCGGGTGTGAACTGTGGTGACCATTTTCCTAGGTGTAGACTGTGGTGGGTGGGTTAATGAGGTGACATTCATGTGGCAGAAGTGTGAACTGTGAATATTGAAAACCACTTCTGATGGCCTAAGAGTTTGTTTAGTACGTAACTTATAAGAGTTTAAGCTTTTGGTTTTTAAAAACTTCAGTTGTTAAAGAATATTACATGCTTTAAAGATTCAAAAATCAATAAACAAAATGAAGGATAATATTTTAGAAATGTTTTCATACAATTTAATTTATATTTACACGTTATATTTTTACTAATACTACATTACACTCAACTAGTTTTCTAGGTTCTTTTTGTACAGCAGAGCACACACACACACACACCCATTTAACCTACTACTAAATCTACACATTTGTCTAAAATGAGATTCGAGCCCACCAACCTTAAAGTCTCACTAACACTGATACTGCTAGACTACAAGTTTTTTGGTTCTCATAAACGTTAAACATACTTTTTTGAAACATTCACTCTCAAGATGTGCATTTTCCAAACTATAATCTATTAGTTAAACATATATTTTGAAAATATTGCATGCGATTCAAAAAAAAAAATGACAGACATAGTAATAATGTTTTAGAAATGTTTTCATACAATTAAATTTATATTTACACATTGTATTTTATTATTTTACGCTAGTTTTCTAGTTTTAAATATCATAAATATTATACCTTTTCAGAAACATTCACCATCAAGATCTGTGCATTTTCCAAACTATAATCTCTTCCTTAAACATATATTTGAAAATATAATCCTTAAAGGGAATCTTGACTCAAAATATGTTGCATCTTATGTCATTTTATTTTGGGTTAGTATTTAAAAACCTGACGGACTTTCATGCAATTATCGATTAAATCACTGAATTTTTTTTCCAGTATTTAAGTTCTTAAACAAAATTTGTCTTATTCAAAACTAAATATTTTTAACCTGCTACCTGCTGAACAGGTAAAACAATTAGGACTCGAATAGTTTATTATTTAAAAAACCAAATTTCTTTTCCAATTTTCACAATTAAGTCACTGGACTTTCTTTTTTCTTGTTTAGATCATTGTATTGTTTACTGGTTAGTAACATGCTAACAGGTCAATTATATAGTTTTGAATAAGACAAAAATTGTTTAGGCACTTAAACACTTAGAAAAAAAAATACAGTGACTTAATCGATAAATTAATAAAAGTTCGTAAAATTTTTTCAATATTAACTTTTTTATTTATATGCAAAATTTATTAATTATAAAATTTTTAATATAAATATGACTTATGACTTATGACTTATGATTAAATATTGTATTTGACTTTTTTTAATTACAGAACGGAGATAAATTAATGGAGTGTTTGGTATGATGGAATGTAATCACATGAGCTTTACAAATTTTTTTTATTATGTGACAAGAGCGTTGACTCTCTACTTAAAATGAAGCAGAGAATTTAGTTTGATAAAAAATTCATTTATCTTGTTTCTTTATCAATATGAAAATAACAAAAAAAACCCTAAAAGTATAAAAACAAATAATTGATATTTTTTTTCTTTATATTTTATAAATCTATGTGAATATTAAAAAAAAACATTTTAAAGTTAAAAACGATTTTATTTATGGGATTGATTGGATTGTAGTGCATTGTGAAGTTGGTGGATATAGTTTACGGTTTTCAAGAGCACTCAATGAAAAATGGTGGTTGGGTTACTTGCACTAGAGACTAGACGGCGTCGTTTTACCTGCAACGCCTATGACCTCGCCACTTACCTACCTACCACCAACTAATTAAATCCATAAATCTTTCTTTTTCTTCGTCGTAGACAATGACGTATTATCTAAACTCTAGTTTAGGTGATATAAATAAACTTATATAAAACATTAACCTATGTATTTTAAAATAATTAAATGCTTACTTTGGTTAATAAAATAAAAGAAAAAAACAACCTTTAACGTGTCAAACGTTGTGACACCGTATAAGATGATCCTTTTATTCTTTTGTTTGTGTCACATGTCGTTTTCAATTTCGATAAATTATAGATGATTAATTTAACAAAAGTTATGTTTGCCAAAGGTTAAACTAAGATATTATACATTAACTTTATTTTTTTAGCATACATAAACAAGGGATAATTGCGTAAAAAAACCTCAACTTGTCAGTTTTTTGTGATTAATACCCCAAACCATTTTTCGTTGCATAGAAAACCCCAGACTAACTAAAAATCAATAAATCAATGTTTTATCAATGGGTAACCGGTTGACACCGATTATTAATCCTATGCGAACCGGTAAATAACTTACGTGGTGTTGAAACCGGTTGCCAAGTATTAGACATCATTTAAACTCTCGTTGATGATGTAATCCCTTTTAAAAATTACAATAAAAAATTATTAACAGAGGTTTAAATTATGTGTAATAATTGGCAACCGGTTTCAACAATTAAAATTTATTTCACGTAGGTTATTTACCTGTCAACGTAGAATCAATTAAGAGCACAAAAAATGGTTATTTACCTATCTCCCATTGATAAAACATTGATTTACTGATTTTTAATTAGTTCGGAGTTTTTTATGCAACGAAAAATGATTTGAGATTTTAATCACAAAAAAACTGAGAGGTTTTTTTTTGCAAAATTATCAATGTAAATAAACAAGTAGTTTGATATTCTAGTTTACCATTTTATAATTAAGAGCACCTGTAATTACAAACACACTACTATATAGTTTTCAAAATGAACCAAACTATGAACACCATGATATATAGCAATAAAAACATAAATTAAACCAAAAAAATAAAGTCAAAACATATCAAAGGTTGTTCACTTGACTATTATTCAACCTGACTATAAAGTGTTATTTGAATTGCATTAATTTAAAATGATAGATTTTCTAAAGTGATATGATTTTAAAATATTTAGGGTGATGGATGAATTATGAAATGTGTAAAAGTGGTGAATATGAAATTATAAATGAGCTAAGAGGGCGTTTGGATTTGCATTTGAATTTGCTACAACAATTATCAAATAATAAGTTTTTAAAGTGTTTGGATTTGCATTTTAACTTGCAAAATGACCAAATAATTACTTATTAAACAAATAAGCTACATTTTTAACTTATGAAAAAGTGATATGATTAATTTTAAACGCAAATATTCATTTTTGAATAAATACAATCCAAACACTTTAAACCAAATATTTATGTTATTGTAACGTAATAATCTAATAATCTACATCATAACGCAAAACCAAACACCCTCTAAATCATTTCCTTTAATTTTTTATCCAAACATGACAATAAGGTATATTTAAATACAAATCTTAAATGAATTATCTAAATCCTTTAAACCAAACACCACCTGATAACTCAATAATGATATATATATAATATTAATGTTAACTGATAGATATCAACAAAAGGACTTTGAAATTAAATTTCATAATCTTTATGTTCTCAGTTTAAGTTGTAATGTTTAGGGTTATGGTTCCTTGGTTATTATTTATTTGTGTATATTTAAAAAAAACAATGTCAAAAAATCTAACCTTGAACAATAGGATTTGAGGAATTATTTTAATTTATTAATATGTACCGGTAATATTTTGGAAACTTTGTTAACGGATAAAGTTGTCAAGATCGAGATCCTACCATAGATTTTTTGCTTTTTGTAAAATCGAGATCGTAAAACAAAAATCGGAATCGAAAGATCATACTAAAATAACATATTTTGTCACGCGTTACAATTTACACTTTTACATAAACACTAGTTATTAACCCACGTATTACGTGGATATTTTATAAATAATATTTATCAAAATTTAACACAAAACGTCAATTAGATACAAAAATGTTAATTGTTTTCTAAAAAATTACGTAAATAGTATTATCTGTCATTATTAATGATAACTAAAATTTTTTTATTTTTAAATATGTATGAATAGTATTTATCGTGTCACATCATTTTAAAACTTTTTATTTTTAGGTTTTATGCATAAATAAAAATTTATTTTTTACACAGAATAAATTTTAAAAATGTTAAAAATAAATTATAAATAATGCATAATTAGCTAACATTAGGAGTCAATTCTGAAAGTTATTTAAATCAATAAAAATATTATTTTTTATTTATAGGAGTTAAATTAGGCAGTACTTAATTATATTTTAACTTCAATTTCATTAAAAAAAAATTAGATAACTAATTAAGAAGAACTGTATATGAAAAATTAGGCGAGAAAACGAAATTTTTATCAAGCGAGGATGCGACACGTAGCGCTAGACATTTTCTTTTATATATATGTGTATATATATATATATATATATATATATATATATATATATATATATATATATATCACACACAATTATTATATGCATATGATATAAACATACATTTGGTTTATCAAAAGTTCAATTCAACTTAAACATTTATAATATTTTTCAACTATAACATTTTGTATGCTATCTATGTAAGATGTCAAGAAAAAGATTATCCATCAACTTTTAACTCAAACGTATTTTTTTTTTATACTCACGTGTGATTAGTTCAATTTTAAAAAAAGTAAAAAAAATTGTGTGCTCGATTAAAATTCATAAGAATCTGGTTTTATCTAATTATTAATACAATAAGTTCAATTATTTTTTTCTAAATAAGAAAAACCCAAAATATGTAAGCTAAATCCATTTTTTTTAAAGTAACATAAACACTAACCTTTATTTAAAATAATTAACGTACACTTACAATTTTTTATTTCTTAATGGTTGTTGGATATCATTATAAATAAATAAACATGAATCCTCAAATTACAAATCATGGATTACATTTGATTTTTTTACACCAAGAAAATTTCATATTTGTAAAATAAAAAAAGTTTTATCTTTTGATTAAATATTAAACATCAAAATATTAACTTTTATATCTTAGAAATAAATGTATATTAGTATTAGAATATTTAAAATATTTCCTTTTATAATGGTATGCATTAAAGATGAAAGTATTTGAATTAGATTTCATATTTTTCTTAATAATGAATTAGTAAAAATTAGAATTCTAATTATGGAAAAAAGACGGGAAATCAAAAATTTTTATGAGATGAGGGAGTGACACTTGGCAAATACATTTTCTTTTATTAATAGATATAGATATAGATTGTCTTATTAATAAATTAGATGATTAACACATATGTTTACCTTTTTATTTAACAAAAACAGAATTGGATCGAGATTTTAAAATCTTATAATAAATCTTAACATCCTGATTGATATCCTACGTTTGAGAAATCAGACAAAAGATCGACTAATTTTATTGATCAGAATCATTCAATATCAGAATCTTAATAATAATAATAATTAGCTTAATTTATTAACAAGAATGGAGATGACTAAAATGAGATATTTTAAAATCAGAAATTCAATCCAGTTAAACTGATTGGATGTGGATATCCTCCTAGCCCCTAATAATATTTAATCGAATAATAATATAAACATGGAATGCATGTTGTGCTTCAACTTGGAATAATTAACATAACAACTTTTAAAAGTTCAAAACTATTTGTTCTTTAGGAAAAACATTCACAAAATGTTAAATATCAAATTTATTTTATAAGGAGCATAAAGAGTTATAAAAGAGATATGGACCTTCAACCACAATCCTTTTAAGATTTTATATATATATATAGAATAGAGAGAGAGAGAGATGTTCAATGGAAAACCACCATGCACCGGAAAACTTGTGAAAACCGCACTGCACCACCACAAATACATCAAATTCCCCGCGTAATGCATCAAAATCCCGCGTGATGCATCCAATTTCTCGCGTGATGCATCAAAATCCCACGTGATGCATCACCTTATTTACGATCATGCCACCGCGTTTTTAATGAAATGCACCAAATCGGACGGTAGGCGTAGGTTTCCATGGTTTTCAGGTGCATAGTGGTTTTCCATTGAACCCACCCCTATATATATATAGAGGTTCAATGGAAAACCAACATGCATCGGAAAACCATGGAAAACCTCCATGCACCACTACAAATGCATCACAATTCCCGCGTGATGCATCAATTTTCCCGCGTGATGCATCAAATTTCCACGTGATGCACCAAATTCCCGCGTGATGCATCGACTTTCTGCGTGATGCATCACCTGATCCAATGGCTATAAAGTGGTTCCCGGGTTTTCCGATGCATATAGGTTTTCCATTGAACCCACCCATATATATATATATATATATATATATATATATATATATATATATATATATATATATGTGTGTGTGTGTGTGTGTGTGTGTGTGTGTGTGTGTGTGTGTGTAGAATATAGTTTCAAGAGAGTACCACTCATTATACAACAAACAAGAAGGTACCACCTTTTAAAAAAACTTTTTAAATTTTTTTTTTCATAAACATGTTTTAATTAATATTATAAAAATAATATGTAAATTTCACATACATTCACATCTCCTAGCTTCTAAAAAAAGATGTGAACGTACACTTACATAAATTTGCATATAAGTGAACATACATTAATGTGATGCATGTGATTTCATGCACTTAGAATGTGTGAATTTACGTGAAATTTATATATCATCTTTGTAATATTAATTAAACAATGTTTATGAAAAAAATTCAAAAAAAATAATTATAAGAGTGATACCTCATGGTGCGCTGCGTAATAGCTGGTACTCATTTGAACTTATATATATGTATATATATGTATGTATGCATGTATATGTGTGTGTGTGTATCACGTAAGAAATCAAATATTCGTAAAAAAAATGTAAGAAGCATTCTGGACCAATTCTTTATCTTTTGCTTTTATGGACAGTATTGTCATTTTGTTTTCACAACCTTTTGGCCACAAACTTTCAACTTTTTGTCATTTTATTTTGACCGTTTTAACTTTTGATTGTTTTCATCTGTCAAAATCAGTGTTTGTCAGTTTGCGTTTAGTCATGATTTAATGTTCATTGTTGAATCATAGACTACATAACACATATCTCGTTGTTTCAGCATAAATGTTCTTTGGTTCAACATATTTTCATGGATTCAATATACATATTTATTATCAAATCCAACTCATATAAATGAAAACAACACATGTATTATGAATCTCCAACATCGTCTTTTGTATTTAGTATTGATTGAACATTTATCGTTGAATCATAGATTATAACACATATCTCATTCATTCAACATATATGTTCTTTGGTTTAGTATATTTTTGTTGGATTCAACACACATATCGTTGACAGATACAACTGATATAAATACAACACTTACACAACTGACATAACTCAAGTAATGATTTATGATAATTATGGAATTAATTTATTTGATTCAACAAGAGTCCGATTTCAATTTACATACGTTAGTTTGATTCAATAAATATCCTGTGTTTCAACACATTCATTTAACACATACTCTTAGTTGATTCAACATATACCTTTTGATTCAATGATTCACGTGGATTTAACACACATATTCTTGGAGAGATAGAGTTTAAATGGACATTATGTGTAGTCTATGATATAACACACATGTTATATATGATTCAACACTTATAATCTTGATTTGATACTTAACTTTTATGATTCAACACTCGAACAATTTTATTGCAATAATCATAATGTAAATATTATGTTTTTTATTTATTTTATATATACTTAGTTTTTTTTATTAATTTTCTGTACATATCAATATTTAATCATTTTTTATAATCATATAACTTATACAAAATATTTTTTATTTCTATCATTAAAAATATATAATAGGTTGTTACTTATTATTGTTTACTTATTTTAGTTTTCAATTTTTTCGATGGTAAAATAGTTACATGTATGATCTAAAATAATAATGATGAATTTAATATTATAAACTCCAATTCAATGAATTTTAGTAAATTAAATGATTATGTAAATATAGTTATAGTTATATTTAAAGTTTTGGCTGGAACTAAAAAATGATGTAACTTGTGACATATAGTAGGGATGTGTGGAATGACCGGAAAACCGAACCGAAACCGAAACCGAACCGGAACCGGAACCGATTGGAACCGATTTTAGTATTTGGTTCGGTTATCGGTTCTTATAATTTTTAATTTTCGGTTATCGGTTATTCGGTTAACGGTTCTGCGGGTTTCGGTTATATCGGGTATGGAACCAATAATTCGAAAAGTCCATGGCATGGATACCAAGAAAATTTAAAAACCCATGATGGGAATTGTGAAAAACAAAAGATTATTTGATAGTTGTCTTCCTCAATCCTCACCATACCTAACACTTGGAATAATTAATTGCATCGATCAAATCCACTTTGTTCTAAAAACAAGCAATTTTTAAAATACAATCAATAATTAAGAATATATCACTATAGTTAAAGAAGTAATTCAGAATGATATTTTATCAAGATTTACATTCAATAAGACGTTAACCAAAAGCAATCTAGATTTGAAAATCCATTAGGAATTGTTCAGGTTGAAAATCCATACTTCACGTTGACATTCATAACAAAAATATTTTTTTTTTTTGGCAAAAGTATAATAAAACGTTAATCGTGTTTTTTTGTTTATATCTTGTTATAATATATATATATATATATATATATATATATATATATATATATATATATATATATATATATATAAAAGTATATATATATATATTTGCAAATTTTGGTTCTAATCGGTTCCATACCCGAAATACCCGTACCATAACCGAACCGGAACCGGAACCGTGTTACAATTATTGGTTCGGTTATCGGTTCTCAAAATCTTCAATTTTCGGTTTCGGTTAAATCGGTTCCGGTTCGGTTCGGTCCGGTTCCGGAACCGTTTACATCCCTAACATATAGTATTGCCTATTATATGGACTTTTTTAATAAAATAATTTACCTAGAAAATATGTAAAGTTAATATTAGAGCATAAAAATAATATTTTTTAAAAATATATATAAGAATATATGCAGATAAGGAGATATAACATATGATTCAAAATGTATTAAAACTTCAATTAGATTTTGATTTGTTTAAATATAGATTAACTAATAAATTAAAAATTATTAAAAAGACAATGATAAAAAGTATTATCGTTAGATAGCGGTAGATAGAATTAATTATTGTCTAATATTCATAGATTATAAAATAATTAGTTGTATTTATTTTTTATTTCAATTATACACTAGTCTATTAATCCATGTATTACATGTGTTAAATCAAAAGAATACTTTTAAATTAAAATTGTATTTATAATAATAAAAATATTAATTTATGGAGAGTATTAAACTTATAATAATAGAAAATAATAATTTTAAATTAAAAGGTTGTTTCAAATTTAATATGATAATTGAAAAATATCAAAAATAAAAAATGTCAACCGGCATAATTTAAAAGATGACAAATAAGATGATTATTTACTTATTTAATAGTATTTATAGATTATAGATGTAGTTTAGTCTTAATGATCTTGTTGGTTATCACAAAACAATTCAAATTTGTACAGTGAACGTGTATATCTATATTTATATATTTTAGAATTTTGTGTTAAATTATGAATCAATATTAATTGTTGAGTTAAAAGTAATTGTTGAGTTAAAAGTGACGTAATCTGAAATACTCGATGCATCTTTTGTAAGGGATGTTTGGATGGTTACACAAGCATCTATGACTATTGACATGGTCAAGGTCACCAAAACTTCAGTCATAATTGACGAAGCCAAATTAGGAGACTAGGGACTCCATCAAAAAAATTTTGTTGAATCGGTTTTTACGAAACTCGTATGAAGGGTATAACCTCAATGTTTGAAAATCAACAAACGAAATAATATTAATAAGTAGCCGACTCTTTGAAAGTTGGAACAAAGTGGGTGAAGAATGTAGGTAAAAGATTTTGATAGCTATAGTGACACTTTTTTTACAACAAAAAGAGTGGGTAAAAGTGGAGTGGGTATAGATATATAGTGACTAAAAATGTATGTGTTTGTGTCACTAATTTAAAAAAAAGTGTAAAAGATTGCTCTATACCTACACTTTTTCATAAGTGTCACTAAAAGTAAGATATAGTGACACTTTTTTATAAGTGTCACTAATTTTCATGACCAACCAGTTTAATTTTTTAGTTTTTATCAAAAGAAATTTTTTTGATTAATTTACACCTTTGTTGTTATTTAAAAAAAAATTATTTTGATGAATATAAATATGAAATGTTATTTGTGCATAAACTCAACAGGAAAACGGGATTTTATGCACAAATAAAATATTGTGTTGTATGCAACAAAAAATTGTTTTCTTAGATAACAATAAATGGTTAAATTGACTAAAAATAAAGACATTTGATGAAAAAAATGAAACATTGAAATGATTCATAAAACATATATGTTCGGTAATACAAATAAACTAATAATAAATCTCAGATTAAAAAAAAAAAAAAAGCGAAGGTGGATGACCAGTGGTAGTTTTGTAAATATGTTAAGCTTTAAAGTACACGCGCAGAGGTATAATAGGAAAAATACAATCCGGCTTGGAGAAGAAAATTGTCATTTTAGAATAGAGGTTGTCGTTTCAAATAAAAAAAGATTTTGATCTTCATAGGCAATCATTCTACAACGGGAAAGCCCTTCAAATAACGTTGATAATGTTGTTTGCGGATGTTAAAGTTTTTAATTTATCATTGTTATACGATACTTTGATATTTCAATATTGTTTATCTTCATCTCCTCGCCTCCGTTGGTTATTATGGTTTCTAAGAGTTCTACTTCAATGGAGCATACACCAGTTTGTGTAGAAAAATCACCAACAAGCAACAAACGATGAAGATGCAAATGACCATGAGTTCATTTCTATACGTTATTGTTTTCTACTGCAACTTTTTCGTTATATATGTTTTATACAATTGTAGATGCTGCAAACCATATGTATAATCATGGGTATTCACTTGAAATCAAAAGTTGTTTACGTATACAACATACTTGTATTAGAAAATGGATGATAATACGAAGAAACATTTATTTGGTGACATGTTATACACTACGTGTGACTTGTAAATCCAACATATAAGAGTCTTTATATTCAATATAGAATGTATTATATTACTATAGAATATTCTATATTTTATATATATAATACATATTTTTCATGACAAATTTTATCATGTGTTAAATACAACTTCGTGGTTAACAATACTTCGATTAGTTGAAATGGATACATGACTTTGCAGGGACAGATGCACAAATTTTAGTAATCAGTGTCACTTTTTAGAGTAAATTTAATACTTAAATTTATAAAAAAAATTTCTAAGACGAATCGGGTCACCGAAATGGACTGCCAACACAAATTTACCAAATAACAAGATTTTTGGCGGTGTTTTTTTTTAAGATTTTGGCTGCTAATTTGCTTCTTCTTTTAAAATTCGATTGGGTTTTTTTCTTTTAAATTTTTATGATTAAAAACCAGTAATATTTCAATAAATATGGGTAATAAAACAACAAATATAATTTATATATGTATATAATATGTTTACATATTTTTCGTAGGTGTCGCTCAAATTTTGATACATACGTAACTCAGTATTTTAAAATTTATCAGTGTCGAGTGACACCTATTAATATACACTACATCCGCCCCTGTGACTTTGGATCAAATCGGTCCACAATGTAAAATCCCAATTTCATCGGGTTCCCTGAAACATGCATTTGCAGTAAGAAACCAAAACTCAATTTTATCTACACGTTTCTTTTAATCGTCGTTCATAGAAGACACAACCTTCATAATAGTCTATGACGAAAACCTGGATCGGAATCCGATGATTGGAATGCTAAAAATCGCATCTCATTGTTCTTCCTTTAGAGTATGTTTGGACTTAACATGTAACCCTCTCTTGAGATCATCCCTGCGGTTTGTTTCGTCTTTTTCTACATCATACCTTCTCATAGTTATCTTTGATGTAGTGTGACCCTTCCCACTTGGATGTAAGCTGAAAAACCAACATTTACAATATTTATGTGTGCAATATCATCTTCTTTATCCTTTTGTTTCTCTGATTTCCTCACTTTTACAAATGTGCAGGGTCGGTCTTGACTATTTTAATGCCTTGGGCAAGATTGAAGAAAAAAATATTTCTAAAAAATTTAATATGCAAAGTTTTTTAAATAGGTTTGGCCAAGCTAGAAAACAAATGTCTTTTTTAAAAATACATGCTATTTTTTAAAAGGTTTTTGTCAATTATTGGGCTGAAAATTAAAAAAATACACGTGTTGACCTAATATATAACATATTGGACTGAAAAAAATGTTGTCCTTCATAACTTGATGCCCTAGGTGGTAGCTCACGTGGCCCCCCTCAGGGCCAGCCCTGCAAATGTGAACCAATAAAATTTGTGTAATAATTATATCAATATCAATGTATAGTTTAAAATATTCTAAATAAGTTTTCATGTATTGAAAAAGTGAAAAAAATTTTGTTCAAGTTAGATTAAAAAATAACAAATTAATGTACTAAAATATTCTAATGATGAATCAGATCCACTTTCAGATTACTCTAACTTTATTTTTTTGGATTTTACCTTACCCCTCATCTACAGTACAGGGACACAGACAATAATTCACTAGAATATAAAGATGGATAATTTGAATAATGTATCAAGCCAATGTCTATGTATACAAACCATTGAATTCATGCATAACTTCAGTGCAAAATTTTTATGTAGAATATGAATATTCGTTATGTGTCATGAACAAAAATATATCATACTTATTTAGTGTAGGATATCTATTATTCAACGTAGAATATGAAATATTCATTATGTGTCATAAACGAAAATATATCACACTTTTTAAAGCTTAAAACAAAAAAAAACTCGTTAAAAGATATTAAAATTCATTTAAACGAGTTATAAATATATGTTAAAGTTATATTATACACTTCAAATTAAAGAATATAACTACTGTTAGTCAAATAATGTTTGGCAAAAAAAGTTTAGTAAAATAAAAAAAAATTAAAAAATTGGATTTTAAATAATCTAAAACTATGCAAAATCCCGTATCCGAAATTTCGGATTATCAAGATTTCGGATATCCAAAATTCGAATAATCCGAAATTTCGAATTATTTCGGATCGGATTTTCAGGTTTTTCAGATCGGACTTTAGGATTTGGAAAATTTTTAACACCCCTATTGGCGATGGTTTTGAGTGTTAACATAGTACGACATATTATAAGATAAACAGTTTTGGTCTTCTTATGCTTAAAGCTTGATAACTTTGTTTTGGTTTTACTAAACCTTTTCGGTGAAGGTTTCGTTGATGATCCTTTTTGGTTGCTGTTGCATTGTGCAGCTTTGTCTGTCTAGATTCGTGACGGTTTTAATTGCTTTTTGACGATTGTCTGGGAAGCTAAATAATCTTATATAATCAATTCTTATCGGAAACGTGTGATATATACAAACAAATTTTATCAATTGGAGGCTAGTGCATTTCTTTCTTGCGTATCATTGCATAACAAAATTTAGATACTCGATAAGACATTGTTATTATTGAAAAATGAACCAACAATATCACACGATATAATCCAATAATTGATTCCCATATTATTACCCTATTTCTTAGCAATTAAAGATGGGAGTAGAAAAAAAAAATATTTATATGTGATCATTAAATGGATGACACATATGATTGGATTTATAAGTTAATTATGTGTGGTCAATTGACAAAAATAACACACCTTTTGTTTTTTTTACTTATTGTAACAATATTATTTATTTTTGTATCACTAATAAAATCGACTTTTATATTTTTTTATTATTTATTAGAAAGATAAAATAATTCGATACCAAAATTGGTAAAAAATACAAAAGTTGATATTATTAATGATATAATAAAAATTGATGTTATTAACAAAATAAAGGCAAATGACAAAAAATTAGGGGTGAGCATGAGACGGTTCGGTTCGGTTTTTGGCCGAAACCAAACCCAAACCAAAAATTCTGGTTTTTGAAATGGAGAAACCGTTCGGTTTCGATTTTTTCTGTTTTCGGTTTGGATTATCGTTTTTTTGGTTTGCACCCGTGGGTTTATTGGTTTTTGGGTTTAAACCCGAAAAATCGTAGACATTAATTTACTAAACTTATGATTTTCATTAATAAAGTTAAAAAATATTTGATAAATCATTAAAAAATAATTGTTTACTTTTTGATTTTTAATCGACTTATGAGTTAGTTTGATACTTTCATTAAAAAATAGTATGGTTCGTATTTTTTGCTTGAATTTAAAAACCACAAATTATTTAATTTTTCTAATTTAAAAGTACTACGATCCATTCAAGCCTTTAGCTTTCTTGAATGACAAAAATTACGACTCATTCAAATTTTAGATTTTTTGAACACATTCATTTGTTTAGTTTTTAACAAAAAAAAAAACTATGACTGATTGATGTTTATATTTTTTAAATGAAAAATATTGCAACCAATTTTGATTTTTAGTTTTTTAAATAAAAAAAACTACAATCTATTTAGATCGAAAAAAACTAAAAACCAAAATAGTTCATATTATTTTGTTCTGAAAAATTAAAAAGAGATTGTAGTTCATAGTTTTGTCGTTTGAAGAAAGTAAAAATTGAAATGAGTCGTAGCATTTTTTCCTTCATATTATATATAATCGTAAATAAATAATGAATAGTATTAAATAAATATTTAGAATATATATTAAAAATGTATAAGGTTATGAAAAAATAAAAATTATAAATAAGTAAATTGATGAAATTAAGAAAAATAGTCACTAAAATAGTAATAATGTAAATAAATAAACTTTAAATAAATCAATAATAAATAAAATTAAAAACTAAAATTTTATTAAAAATTTTAACAACAAAATATGAAACATAAACTGGGTTTATTTTGGTGTTTATGAAATCTTATAAAACTTAAAAAAATAAATAAAGTTGGCTTTAATTTGATATGTTACTATTATTGATAAAAATATGAAAAATGTTAATATACCTGATAACTGAAAAGTTGTTGATAACCTGCTAAACAGGTTTGCAGAAAAATAAAAAGTTGTTACTATAGACGATAAAAAGTATAAAAGTCAATATTATTAATAATAGAAAATAAATAATATTACTAATAATGATAAAAATAACAAAAGTTGTTATTATTTTTGTCATTTGCCAATAAAATAAAAACAAAAATTAATATTATCAATAATAAAAAAATAATAACATACTATAAATTAACCCAACATAATTGGAACTCTACTATTATGATATTATTATTCACATCTCATTATAATAAATAAGGACATGTGATCGAGGATGGATAGGCCACAAACATTTGAGTACTTGATTGACATGACAATTTTCCATCAGTGTCCCTTGAGAGAGTGGGGAGTACCCAAGCCGAAGGCTGCCCGGCTTCGCCACATCAGCCTAGGCCGGCGGCAACACCACCCCCGCCCCCCGGCCCCGCGCAAAACGAACCCCGGCCCGGCTCCCGCTCCCCGCTGCACCCCGCTCCCTTTTTTTTGTCTTTTACCCCCCAACGGTCTCGTGACCGTTTAAAATAAAAAAAAAATTTATTAATTATTTTTCCCTATAAATATATCTTCACAACACATCCATTTTCACCACTTTCACCATTTTCATCATCTCTTCCACACTCTTTCTCATTTCTCTCAATCTCTATATTTTTTAAAGTCATGGATCGAAACACCGGCAAACAACCCGTCGCAAGTCGAAAACGCGGCAAACAACCGACTTCTCAATCAAACCCTTCTTTCCGCCCACCGCAAAATTTTACGGATAACTCGGCACCATACGTGCCACACTTTTCACCCCCCAATCCACAATATTACCAACCATCTCCACCCAATCCACAATATTTCCAACCATCTCCACCCAATCCACAATATTTCCAACCATCCCCACCCAATCCACAATATTACCAACCATCCCCACCCAATCCACAATATTACCAACCATCCCCACCCAATCAGCAATATTCCCAACAATCCCCACCCAATCCGCAATATTCCTCGCGAGAATTTCACGAGGGTTTCGAACCATTTGCTTATCGGGACACCGCATCTAGAGACGAGGACGACGAGGAGACGGTACTCGAAACTCAACCCGTCGATTCCGACGAGGAGACGATTCCGGTAAACACCGCGGCAACCGGGTCTACACGAAAGGGTCCAATGAAAGCGAAAATGTGGACCTCCATGGAAGAAAAGGCTTTGGCGGAAGCCTGGATCGATATTTCCGAAGATCCAACTACCGGAAATAATCAAAAACGTTCAAATTTTTGGGGACGAATCCTCCAAAATTTTGATAACCGAGTTGGTGGAACTAGCCGCACCACCCACCAACTTAATTCAAAGTGGAAAGACATGAACCGCAATTGTACAAAATTTGGCGGCATGTTTAACAACAATGCGATGCAGCGACGGAGCGGGGAAAACGATTACGATGTTTTCACCAACACCCAAGAACAATACAAGGCCCTCAATAAAGGTAAGCCGTTTCCACACCAATCGGCTTGGGAGGTGCTTCGACGTCATCCAAAGTGGAACCCCGTTCCACAAATGGATGATTTTGTTGAGCCGCAAAGAAAGCGGTCCAAAACTTCCGAATCTAACAAGATCGGAACACCGTCTTCTGATGCGTCATTTTTAGGTCTTGACATTGACGAAGATGACGAGGGCGACGCGGATCTTGAGCAGCTTGAACGACCACGCCACAAGGGGAAAAAACCAGCATCAACATCAGTCGACCCAGAGATGCAATCAAAATTCGAAAGGATTTCATCATGTCACGAGCAAGATCTTGAAGATAAAAGACGTCACCGAGCACGACTTGAAGAATTAAAAAAATCAAAACAAGAAAAAGAATTGGAGTTGAAAGAGAAAAGATATAATGCGTACATTGCGGCACTGAATCAAAAACAATACGATCGTGACTTGGAATTTTTCCTTCGGCCACACGACCATCTACAAGGTGCTGCTTTGGAAACCGCCTTGGCCCACAAAAAAAGCGTTGCGGAGCGTTGGGGATGGCGACTATAATTTTTTTAGATTATGTACTTTTTTAAATTTATAGTTTCGTAAGTTTTTATTTTTTAGTTTCGTAATTTTATTATGTAATAGTTTTTAAATATTTATGAAATTAATTATTTTATATTTAATAATTGTTTTCTTAATTAAAATGTTAAAAAAATTAAGAAAGATGGAAATGTTAAGAAAGGTGGGTATTTCCTAGTTAGAAAGGTGGGGAAAGGTGGAGAGAGAAAAGTTGATGTGGCGCTGACGTGTACAGAAAGATGGGTTTGGGAGAGGTGGGTACTCCCCACACTCTGATATACACGTACATCTGGCAAGGGTTATGACAAATACACACGGTGGAGCCGGGGAGGGTTGGAACTCGTCGGGGCCGAGGTTCATGGGTGTTGTGCACGCCAGCCTCGGGCTGATTTAGCCAAGCCGCTGCATACCGGGAGCCCACTCCGTTCTCTCTTAGAGTTCTAATAGTAAATAGTAATGTTATTAATATATAACTTATGTCTTTAATTATATTTCTAATATATCCAATGCTTGATGTATTGTCTACATTTTTTACTCATAACCTTTTCATTTTATTTTATCACATGACATTATCGTATTTTCTGATTTTTATGTACATCAATTAGATATATCCGTCATTTATTTTGTTTTAAAACAAATTGATTTTTTTTCTTTTGTAGTGGTTGATTTCCTGTTGTGTTTATTTCTCTTAACCACACTTACTCCCATAAGAGTTTGTACTGACTAAACAACCAAGTATCGTATTTTTAAGACTTAACCGGTTAGAGTGTTAATCTGTTTATAAGACTCTATGGTGAAGTGTAGGGATGACAATGGATCGGATATAAATTGGATGAAGTCATATGCATATCCATTAATTTTTTCATCATCCACATCCACATCCATATCCATTCAAATTAATTTCATTAATCCATATCCATATCCACCGGATGAAATGGATGTCCGTTGAATATTAGAAAAACCTTTTTTTAAAATTACTGTAGTGCATTGTTTTAACAATTGTCATCACTCGCAGTACATAGTTTGTTTAAATAAAAGATTAATCCAAATATATTTTAAAACAAATACAAACAAAACATAAATTTTTTATAAATATTATAACACCAATCACTAGGTTTTTTAATAGAGACCACTTTAGAAATCGAAGACTAAATTGTTCGAACTAATTAGAACTTAGAATTTTAGAGTTAGGATGTCTAATGGAGTTTATCAAGAAAAATGATGTTAAATAGAATATTAGATTAAGCTAATGATATGAGCTTTGATCTTTGGCTCATTTTCTTACCATAAATAAATGATGTTATGACAAATTAATATGAGTTATTACATTTTTCAGATCTAATTAATTAATTATGCAATAAAAGATTACAAATATATATAGATTTATATAATCTCATAATAAAAAATTGTAAGAAAATATTAATATCAGGTAAATGGATATTGTCAGTGGATGTGAAATCTTTGTCCATTTCATATCCAATATTCATCCATATCCGCTCCATATTCGATATTCATCCATTTAATTTCGTCCATATCCACCAATGGTGGATTAATTGGATCGTGTGGATGATCATTGGATTGACAGATTTTGAGTGACGATTGTCATTCCTAGTGAAGTGAGCTTGAAAAGGAGTGGACAAGGTATTGTTGTTTATTGCCTTGTTTATATCAACTAAATGCTATATTGACTTAATTGGTAACAGAAACAAATAGTTTGTTATCTACATTTATATAAAAAGAAAAAAAAAACGTGATGGTAGCAATATAATTACATTGATAAAATGGTAATAGTTATTTATTATACGAGTTGACTTGGCAATTAAGAAAATGTTTAAACTTTCAATTAATGAGTATGTACCTATTTAGCACACAACTTATGATAGGTTATGTGAGCTTTTGGGAGCTAATTAGCTTATAACTTATAAAAGTCTCAACTCTTTTTTAAAAGTAAGTTGTGGTTGTATGAATTTTTATTTCTTTTGCAGAAACTTATTAAAACAATATGCTACTTTAAGTAGCTTTCAGAAGTAGCTTAAGTTTATGAAAAAAACTACCAATATAACATAATTAAGTATGATTTTAATTTTGTTTATATATTTACATAAGTTTTTATGTCAATTTATATTTTTAAGAAAAGGCTCTAACTATTTTATCAAATATATTTATTAACAAAAAATCCAACTCCAACTAATTTAATAAACATATTTATTAATAAAAGCTCCAACTATTTTTGTGATAAGGAAGCCCTACTAGTGGTTAAAAACATTTTCGATGATACCACGTAAAAATAAACACAAATGAAACACTTTATTGAGTTATTCTATCATAAATATATATTGTCTTACTTTCTTATTATTATCAAAATTAATTATGACATCCCATAGTATTATACACAAAATATAAACCTTCTTATTATTTTATAAGATAATATATTTATTATCTATGTTATAATAATTTATTGTTATTTATTATTATTATTACTGCAATAGCAATAATCCTAATTATTATTGTAATATTGATTTTACTTTATTATTATTAAATTTATTAATATTTTATTTTAATATTTATTATAGGATTAAGTACGTCAAAAGGTAAAATATTATCACAATTTTTTCAATTTGGGTAACATTCTAATTTTTTTCTAATTAAGGTAACATATTTTCCAATCAAGTCAATTCAGGTAACCATGTCAGATTGAAATGTAAAAATTACTGACGTGACAGTTTTGTCCAATCAAAATTTTTTTTACAAAAATTACAGTTCAATTGTTATATGATATGCACTATTATGTGCAATTTAAAATGACTTTTTGATAATACTTTGCTATTTTGATCAAACTTAAAAATAATTAAGCAATATTAGAAACTAGTTTATTACCCGCGTATTACGCGGATGTTTTAGTATATTGTTTTTTTATTAAATACTTACAAACTAAGAGACTAAGAGTTAAAATGTAAAAATATTATTTTTATTACAAAAAAATACAAGAATTATATAATATTTATTATTTGACATAAACAATAATTTTTCTAGCCTTCTAAATACATATGAATGATGATAAGTTTTTTTAATCATTTTTAAATCTTCTATTATATTGTAGTTATCAATTATTGAAATATGAATATTTGATTTGAATTGATATTTAAATCTTATTATATTATATCTAAATTTAGAAACATATGATTTAAGTGTTACTTGTTTTTTCTAGAATATGATTTGTCAGTGTAAATTGATGAGTGATGACACATGCATTCACGAGTAATAAGTAAAATTATTGATTTATTATTATTTTTAAACTATAAATTATAATAATGATTAAAACATGCATGTAATATTTAATTTAAAGTTTAAAAATAAAAAAAAATTTGTTTTATAAATCTATTATATAATTTTAGATAAAATTTTTTTAAGGTAAATTAGATGTTAAATTAGGAAACATTTAAAATCATTAAATTATATTAGTAATCTTTTTAGAATCTTTAAAAATCAATTATATAAATTAATTGAAAGAGTTATGTTAGGTAAAATGGGCGGGAAAACAAAAATTAGAAGAACTGAGAGAGTGACACGTGTCATAAATTATTTTCCTTTATTATTATATATAGATAAAGATTACACGGGATAATTAAATCGTTGTTTTTTTAAAATTAGTATAAATTCAAAAAATAATCATAGAAACAAAAAATAAAATAACAATATTATACTACTAAAAATATTATTGAAAATATATAAGCAGGTAATCAAAAAGAAAAAAAATAAATAAATAAGATTTAAATAATAATGAAGAAAGAAAAAATTATAAAAATTTGGTAAATAGTCAAACTTTTTTTCCTAAATTAGTTTAATTATTTATTTAACATTTTTAAAGAGTTTAGATAAGAATATTGTTGGGAAATAGTTTAAGTACATTCAAGCTGTTAGTTTAGACTTCTCAGACTGTTAGTAGATTTTACTTGTAAATCCAAAGTTCATGCTGCTAGTTGAAGAAACTCGAGCTGCCAGTGTAAAAGTTCAAGCTGCCAGAGCAAAACTACTCAAGCTGCTCAGTTCATGCTGTCAAGAGATTCAAGCTGCTCAACAGTTTCAGAAACAGAAAGTGCTGATTTTCAGGAAACGATATCTACATGAAGATTCCAGCATATCTACTATCAAAGAAGTCATAGTTCGTCAAGGAAACATATCAAGAAGCAATATAAATACAGAGAATAGGTCGTCCTATTGTATAAGGAGTTTTCTGCATATTTTGAGTCTGTAATTGCTTTATTGATTAAGTTTTCATAAGCCTCTAAGGTTGTAAAACCCTAAGAACAGTTTGTGTTCTTCGTCTAATCAAACAGATTAGAGGTGATTGTAATTGATGAATTCAGCAATACAAACAGTCTTGATTAATTCCTGTGTGTTTATTTATTATTGATTTTGAAAGTTTTTGTCAAAATAATTAAGTGTTATTCCGCAAACTTCTTGATTAAACTTTGATTCAAAGCAAGATTATTGATTTATACTCTGATAAATTCAAATCAGTTAGTCTTGGTAATTCATATTTTAGATTTAGACAAGTGGTATCAGAGCCAGGTTTGTCAAACCAGGTTGTTCAAATCAGGTTTTTCAAACCAGGTTACTCTTTGTTTTTCAAAGTCAAAAACTTTCTTTTAAATTTTTAATCTTTTACAATGGAATTTGAAAATAGCAGCAGTGGATCTGGGCAAGGACTCAAAGTGCCTATGCTCAAGCCCACTGAGTTTGAGATGTGGAAACTCAGGATTCAACAGCATATTCAATTCATTGATTATGCCATATGGGAAGCTGTTGAATTCCCTCCTGTAGTTGATCCAGAACTTGATGATGAGGGAAAACCAGTCAAAACTCCTCCAAAAACTGAACTTGTGACACCCTTGCCACAACAACCACCAATTACAATTCACCCAGGATTAATCATCAATCATAATAATACATAATGATCTGATACCCTAAATTAAGTGCGGAAGCATTTAAAATATATAAGTCAAGTAGTGCAGCAGTGTTAAACACCCTACGATGCTATGAGGTACCAAGTCTAAGTCTACATACCCATTACAATTATTACAATCATCCAGATTATTACAACATTGTCTCATAACATAAATTACCGATAAAATAGTGCCGAGTCTCCCAAATCTTCCAAAATGACCTAACTAGAAGGTCCAGCAGTAGATTTTCCTTTGCCTGTAAAAAAAAATACAACAACTAAAACGTAAGCGAATGCTTAGTGAATACATAGATTGCGCATTTTATAAATTTTTATGAAGCCCAAGGATAACACAGATGACCAACATCAGATATCCTCTTCGTACACAAAGTACGGACCAGAGCCGCAGCCCCTTCGAGCCCACAGCTCGGCATTTAAACATACCATCTGAGACAAACGTACGATCGGGGATGACATACTGCCTACCGGGCCTAGGAGGGATCAGCTCCAGGTCATATAGCACAGTAACATCAGAGTAATCGATGCGACCTACCGGTCCATCACTAGATGCACAACAACCGAAAGGACATGCAACAAGTAAGAATGTGCATCTAAATCTACGCAAATTAGTAGAATTCCAAACAAATAATTGAAGCAACAGGTCTCAGCAGGCAAAGCTTACATAAAACAAATATAAACATGCGAAATCTACTGTACTCACAGTGGGTGCGTAATTTATCTTTTAACCGATATTATTTCTCTTCGGGCTTTCAACCGGATCCTCCAAGTACTCCACTGTGGGTTAAACAACACCACAAGGGACCTGTTAAGTTAATTACAACAATACCTCGTGTCAATAACCATTTAAATCCATAAAACCATGTTTTGTAAGTTTTGCAATATATTCTCCCCTTTCGGTCTATGTCCAAATCCATATTACAATTAAGTTGAACCCATCTCAAGTTCATAACTTGTCCTTTGAATAATTCTTGCCATTTTATGTGTTATTTATGAGTTTCATTCAAAATACTTGAGTTTAGAGAGTAGTATTCTTAATTTTTGGCATTAAACTCGAATTTATTGGTTAGATTCTACTACATTCGAATCTAATGACTAGATTCGAATTCCATATGTAGATTCGAACACCCCATAGCACAAATTCAACTTCCATTCGAGTTTAGGTGATAGATTCGAACCTCATGCATTAGTTTCGAACCCCATTCGATTCTGGGCATAGATTCGAACCCTCCATTCGAATCTAGGGGTAGATTCGAACCCCCCCTTCGAATCTAATGTTACACTCGAAAACACACTCGAATCTAGTACCAAACTCGAGTTTGTTCTTGCATTTCGACTCTGATCTTGACATATTCGAGTCTGTTCATCATTTCAGCTTAAATCCTTCATTTCTAAGGCTTAAAATCATTAATATATCATGTATAACACCTAAATTCGATTCTACTATGCATATACTATCACATTCCAGCAATGTTTCAAGCAAAACAAGCTTCAATTTGCATAAAATGATAGATTCGAAATTTCTAGTTCTTCAAAACCGAAACAACAAACTTAAAAGTGTCGATTCTTACCTCAATTCGTATGAAATCTGAAATCCGTTTGTAGATTGTTGTTGTACTCCTCGATATCTTTCCGATAACGTATAATTCTCAAAAATCTGACGGTCGGTTTGTGAGATAACTTAGAGAGATGTAGAGAGAACTTCTAGAGAGATAAAGTAGTGAGATAGTGTAAAATAGAAAAATGAAGCCTATTGCCCTTTATATACAACTTTCGTCATTTTTGCACATTTCACCACTCGAACTAACCGGTTCCATAAAATACTGATTTAATCTTAGAATTAACATAAATAACTTTTTAATTCCTTAATATTCCATAACAATGATTCTGAGTTCAATTTTCTTAAAAATAGCAACAAACTTCTAAATAACCCAAATACATAATAATTGCTTAATTTTAACTTAAACATATATTTTCCACTTAATTAACCAAAATACAGTAAAATAAATCCGAGGATGTTACAGAACTTGAAAGGAAGGCTAGAATGAATGAAGTGAAAGCACTCACACTATTACAAATAGCCATTCCTAATGTTTATCAACATCAGTTCAAAAAGTTTTATACTGCTCACTCTCTTTGGAATGCCTTAGAGAAGAGGTTTGCTGGTAATGCCAGTACCAAGAGAAATCAAAAAGACCTCTTGAAACAGCAGTATGAAAACTTTTCTGGTGGCAAGAATGAAAACCTCACTCAAATCTTTGACAGGTTCAACAAACTGATAAGTGAACTGGAAAGTGCAAAGGTCAATCTGGATCAAGATGAAGTCAACAGAAAGTTTCTCAGATCTCTTGGAGAATAATGGACAGTCTATGCTGCACAATGGAGAACAAAAGACACTCTTGATGAGATAGAATTGGATGATCTGTATAACAGTTTAAGAGTGTTTGAGACTGAGATTGATGCTAAAAAGAAATCTTTTTCTTATAATCACAATACTGCTCTTCTATCTTCTGAAAAATCTAATAACTGTGATTCTTTCTCAGGTGGTGATGGCAATTCTGCTGAAACTCACTATGAGGCTTTTGTTGCCAATGATGGATTATTTGCTCTAAATGTTGAAGACTTGGAACAAATTCATCCAGATGATCTTGAAGAGATGGATTTAAAGTGGCAACATGCAATGCTGACCATGAGGGCCAAAAGATTTCTGAAAAGAACTGGTAGGGCCAACTTTCAAGCCAAGACAGAAGGCAAACCATCTTTTGATAAATCAAAAGTGGAATGCTATAAATGCCATAAGCTTGGTCACTTTGCCAGAGAATGTAGATCTCAAGGTCAACAGCCATCAAGGACTTCACAGCCCATCCAAGCATCATCATCCACAGCACTTGTCTCTCAAGAAGACAATGTGTTTGACTGGAGTGATCAGACAGAGGAAGAATTTCAAAATCAAGCACTTATGGCAGAAACATCAAATGTCTCCTCCACTGAACTACCATCTGAGGTAAATTCTAAACTCTGCTCTCAATCATGCAAAAATATGGTTAAAAAGTACAGAGATCATAATGAGAGCATGTGCAAAACTCTAGCTAAGATGGAAGAAAGGAGATATGAATACATGCAGGCCATAGAAGATCTGGAAAAACAGATAAATGATTATAAGGACAATGAGATTCAAATGGGGTATGATAGAACCTATCATGAGTGGGAGAAAAAGGAGCTAAATAAGAAAATAGAATCTCTAAATAAAAAGGTAGAAGAGACTGAACAAAAGGTGTTTGAGGCTAATAAGAAGCTAGAATCTGTTAACATAGATCTAGGAAACTTCAAGTTAGCAAATCAAAAGCTAGAACACCTAATGGAAGTTCAATTCAAAGATAGAGTGAAATCTCAGGTCAATCCCAAAGAAGGAATAGGATATAGAGCTACTCCACCTCCATACAATAACAAGTACATTCATCCAATGAGTGAGGTTGCTGATAGACTTGTCAATGAACCACTAGATGAGTCTATGACTATTGTAGATCCTATCCTTGATAACAGTCCTGAATTAAAAGAAGATAAGAGTCAAAATAGAGACTGTGACACAAAGAGTGCACCCATAGAAGTCCAAGCTCCCAGTAAGAAAGGAAAAGAGAAGATGAGTGTATGCAATGCTACTCCACAAGTTTCTGTACATTCTAACTGTAACACTGCATCTTCATCAAAAGGAACTAAAAGAGGTAAAACTGTTTCTATCTGCACATGCCAAAAGCATGGTGTTCAAAAGTTTCCTAAACAACAGCAGGTAAGAGGAAATCAGAGGAACAAGAACCAGAAATTGACAGAAAAGTCTGATGTTCCAATTCAAACTGTCAAAAGATGTTTTCACTGTGGAAGGAAGAATCACTTAGCTAAGGATTGTTTTTACAAACCAGCTGTTGCAAAACAGACTGTGCATCACACAAAATTAAATCCTATTCAGGCAAAGCACTCAAAAGTGAATCCTTCCACAGCAGCTCCAAAGAAAACAGTTGATCACATATTCTCAAAAGTTAATAAAAAACAGTCTACACATCAAAAACAAGTTTTGGCAAAGCCTAAATCAAGTTTTAAACAAATGTGGTGTGTCAAGGACAAATCTGTTGCTCAAACTGCTAATGCAAAAGATCAGACTGCTAAGTCAAAATCTGATGTTGTTAGTGCAAAAACTGAAACTGTTAGCACTACAAACACAGCTCAAGCTGCTGGGCATCAAACTGGAGCTGCTAGTGAATCATCTGAGACTGTCAGAAGAAAAGATGATCAAAATAGTTGGATACCTCATATTATCACTAAATACTCTCCAAAGACTCCATCAGTAGATCTCACCAAATATAAGAAGTCAAAAACAGTTTTTAGTTATGTCAATGTACAAGGCCAACCCAAAACCAATTTGGTTTGGGTTTACTCCACTACTAACTAAGCTGTTATTTGTGCAGGGCAACCACAGGTCTCCTCATAGAACAAGATGGCATCTGGACAGTGGATGCTCTAGGCACATGACAGGCAATTCTGAATGCTTGTCAAATTTCAAAGGTTTTGATGGAGGTTTTGTTGCATTTGGAGGCAACTCAAAAGGAGGTAAGGTTACAGGTAAAGGTACTGTTAATGCAGGCAACATGACATTCCATGATGTTCTGTATGTTGAACAGCTTAAGTACAATTTATTGAGTGTCTCTCAAATCTGAGACAAAAAAACATTGTTCTGTTCACAGATTCTGAGTGCATTGTTCTTTCAAAGGATTTCAAAGTTCCTGAAAAACTTGTTTTACTAAGAACACCAAGAAAGGACAATGTTTACTGCCTGGACACAGATCTCTTGACTAAATCAAATACTTTAAGCTGTTTAATATCCAAAGCATCATCAAATGAGTCTGCTCTTTGGCATAGAAGGATGTGTCACATGAACTTCAAGTCCATGAATGCTTTAGTTAAAAAGAATCTGGTAAGAGGATTACCACAAAAGGAGTTCATTTGTGATGATCATTGTGTAGCATGTCTTAAAGGTAAGCAACACAAAACTTCTCATAAGGCCAAAGAAGTAAATTCAATCTCATCTGTTCTTCAGTTGTTACATATGGATCTATTTGGTCCAACATCTGTTTTGAGTTTGAATAAAAGGGCATACTGTTTAGTCATTGTTGATGATTTCACCAGATTTACTTGGGTTTACTTTCTTAGGTCCAAAGATGAAACTGCTGAGCTAGTTAAGTCTTTTATCCTTAAGATAGAAAACCAATCCAATTCCAAAGTTAAGGTGATAAGATCAGACAATGGAACTGAATTTAAAAATCAAATTCTAAACAGTTTCTGTGAGTCCAAAGGCATTGCTAGACAATATAGTGCACCAAGAACACCACAGCAAAATGGTGTAGCTGAAAGAAAGAATAGAACATTAATTGAGGCTGCTAGAACAATGCTAGCTGATTCAAATCTGCCAATGACTTTCTGGGCAGAAGCTGTTAATACAGCCTGTTATGTTCTAAATAGGGTTCAAGTTGTCCAATCTCAAGGAAAAACTCCCTATGAGTTATTCCATAACAGAAGTCCCCTAATAGCTTTCTTCAAGCCTTTTGGATGCCCATGTACTATTCTTCACACTAAGACTCACTTAGGAAAGTTTGAGAGTAAGGCTGAAGAAGGATTCTTTGTAGGATACTCAACTCAAAGCAAAGCCTATAGAGTATACAACAGTGTGTCTAAAACAATTGAAGAAAGTGCCAATGTTGAATTTAATGAAAATACTGCTAATATCAAAGGCACTGGTCCTGATTGGTTGTTTGATTTAGATTCACTAACAAATTCTCTGAGCTTTGTTGAGTATACTGCAGAAGCTGATGCATACAGGGTTGAAGCTGCTAACACAAATTCTCATGCTGCCAATACAATTTCTCATGCTGTTGGCACAAAGTTTCAGACTGCTGCAGATTCAACAAGTTGGGATGATTTCACCACTCTACCACTTCTGTCATGTGATCCTCCAGGGGTCCTGAATGCTCCACTTAATGCAAATCCAGACACTGAAGTGCCATTCCCAAGTCCTGACAGCACAGCTCCATCACAAAAGGAAACAGTCCCAGTTTCTAGGCTAGCAGTCCCAACAGCTTCTCATGCTGTTAGCCTAGAAACTCAAGCTGTTCCAGAAACTGAACCATTCACTGGTTCTGATGGAGATGATACAAACCTTGGAACTTCTTTTCAAACAGAGAGAGAGCCCACACTAAGAGTTCACAAGTATCACCCTCTCAATCAAATACTGGGTGATCCAAGCACTCCTGTTCAAACAAGGAAAATGGTTCACAATGAGACTGCTGCTGCTGAACAATCAGTTCCTGAATTCAGTCTAGCTGCTTTTGAACATGCCTGTTTCATGTCTCAACTAGAACCCAAAAAGGCATCAGAAGCATTAAAAGATTCATCCTGGATTGAAGCCATGCAAGAAGAGCTTTTACAGTTCAAAATTCAGAATGTATGGACTCTGGTGGATCTTCCTAAAGGTAAGAGAGCAATAGGTACAAGATGGGTGTTCAGAAACAAGAAGGATGAGAGAGGGATAGTCATCAAGAACAAAGCAAGACTAGTAGCACAAGGGTACACTCAAGAAGAAGGAATAGATTATGATGATGTCTTTGCTCCAGTAGCAAGAATTGAAGCCATCAGACTATTTCTAGCATATGCAAGTTTCAAAGGATTTAAAGTGTATCAAATGGATGTTAAGTCTGCTTTCCTGTATGGGACAATTGAAGAGGAAGTGTATGTGTGTCAAACTCCTGGTTTTGAAGACTACAAGTATCCAGACAGGGTGTACAAGCTAGACAAAGCCTCTATGGTCTTCACCAAGCCCCCAGAGCATGGTATGACACACTGTCATCATATCTTCTACAGAATGAATTCAAGAGAGGCACTCTGGACAAAACACTTTTCACTAAATCCATCAAAGCTGAGATTCTTCTTGTCCAAATCTATGTTGATGACATCATCTTTGGCTCAACTAATGATAGTTTGTGCAAAGAATTTGAGGCCCTAATGCACAAAAAGTTTCAAATGAGTTCAATGGGGGAACTCACATTCTTTCTAGGGCTGCAGGTTAAACAGAAGCCTACTGGTCTATTCTTAAGTCAATCAAAGTATGTCAAAGACATACTGGAAAAGTTTGGCTATCAAGACACAAAGGTTGCAAGCACTCCAATGGATCCTCATAAACAGCTCCATACAGACAAAGATGGCATAGATGTGGACATTCATCTATACAGATCCCTTATAGGATCTCTCATGTATCTAACATCTTCAGACCTGATATTATGTTTGCTGTCTGTGTGTGTGCTAGATTTCAATGCTCTCCAAAGGATTCTCACTTGGTTGCTGTTAAAAGAATCTTTAGATATCATAAAGGCCAACCACATTTAGGCCTATGGTATCCTAAAGACTCTCCTTTTGAACTAACTGCTTATTCTGACAGTGACTATTGTGGTTGCAACATTGACAGGAAATCCACAACTGGTGGATGTCAATACTTAGGAGCAAGACTGGTCTCTTGGCAATGCAAAAAGCAAACAACTGTCTCCACATCATCCACTGAAGCAGAATACGTAGCAGCTGCAAGCTGCTGCTCCCAGGTAATGTGGATTCAAAATCAGCTAAGAGACTATGGTATGAATTTCTTATCCACTCCTATTTATATTGACAATTCAAGTGCAATTAGCATTGTGCAAAACCCAGTGAAATTCCCAAAAACCAAGCATATAGAAATCAGGTTTCACTTCATCAGAGATTGTAATGAAAAGAAGTTAATCCAAGTTACCAAAATACATACAGATGATCAGCTAGCTGATCTATTTACAAAACCTTTTGATATAGGAAGGTTCACTTTCCTAGTATCAAATATTGGTATGGTAAACATGGATTAATTGGTTTTCATTATTATCTACTCAGTATGCTAATTTAAGGGGGAGACACTGTTCCATTGAAAAGTTGCACAATTTTACACTAACAGCATGAGTATTTTCTCATGCTGCTAGTTCATTTTCTCGGACTGCTAGTTATTTTCACTTGATCTGTCAAAGTGTGCAGGGTATTTGGGTAATTTTCAAAATGTGTGCGCGGGACCCAACTTTTCGAAACCTTTAAAGGTCCCGGTTTCGTTCAGTTGTAACTACCAGTTACATATTCTTCTTCCACGGCCTTCTGCTTTCTCTCTGAACGAATCACACATTCTTCTTTCAAACCCTAAAACCATCGTTTGTTCATCCATGGAGTTCGTAAAAGAACACAACTGCCTCCCATACACTCTGAAACATGTTGAACTCCAACCGTTCCATACAATGATGGATTTCCTCAGGCACTCCCATATTCATCATGCACTATCCATAAACCCTACTATATACATCTCCCATATAGAACAGTTTTGGAACCATGCATCTATTCAAACCATCAATGGAGTGCCTACCCTCCTTTCCAAGATTGATGGAACTGATATCCATATCACTGAGGAATCCATCCGACATCACTTGCATCTTCAAGATGCCACAGGTATAACCGACCTAACCCTTGATGCTTTACATACAGGTCTTTTTAATATCGGTTATAGGGGTCCTGCTGATTCTTTTACTTTCTTAAAAGCCCATTTTTCTCCTAAATGGAAATTTCTTGTACATATACTTCAGCAGTGCATTAGCCCCAAAAGAACTGGTTGGTCTGAATTTTCATCTAACATTGCCACTGCCTTAGTGTGCTTTTCAACAGGCCAACGATTCAATTTTTCCAACATGATTTTTCAGGGGATGTTAAGGCATCATTCTCTAAAGAGTGGGAAATTTTTGATGTATCCTAGATTTTTAGCAGAAATCATTGCACACACCTGCACATCTTCTCATTTACATAAACGGATACATGTTTCCCACAGGCACTCACTACCCTCTATAAAGAGACTTTTAAAACATAGTGCCAATTTTTTGAGTGTTGATGTTCCATTGCCTTCTGCAATGATGAACATCATTCCACAACACAGAGGAGAGGGTCCTGAGCAGGCTCAGCCCATCATTACTGCTACACCCCCAGGACCCCAACCCCCTCCTCATGATACACAAACTCCCTCTGCTCCTTTTGTACAGCCAACACGCCCACTCAGATAGTTATACAAAAGAAAAAGGGGACCAGGAGCTCCTTCCTCCTCCTCCCATCAGCAAGAGCCATATATCCCTGTGCAGGAGGATACTCCTGCACAGAATATCCAAAGGGAACCCATTGAGGAAACTCCCATCCTCTCTCAGGAGGTGAACATCTCTTCAGAGATGGTTCATATGGGTTCTGTGGCTGGCACTACTGATGTCTCTGCACAAGAGGCACAGGACAGTGTCAACATAGCTAAGACCACGCCCATGGCAACAGCAAGTGTGCAAACACAAGCTGGAAGTCCCCAGAACCAAGAAAAGAGGGGCCCAGAAGTTTCTACCTCTGGTCTTAATGTCAGTGATAGATCACAAACACCTCAGGTGTTCTCTGATCTTGAGGCTAGTCTGCAACAAATGCTCTTAACGGATCCCAGACTCAAACCTGTTGTAGCTATGTTGGACCATCAAATGTCCATCATTGCTGCACAGGGAGCTCAAATTTTTGCTCTCAGGCAGGCAGAAGCTGCTCAAAATAAGCGTATGGATTTTCTACACAGAGGCTTCACTCTCTGTGGAAATAAAATTATGAAATTAGAGCAGATGATTCAAACCCAAGGGGCAAAGGTTGTGGGTCCTTCTGACCAAACCAATGCTTCCAAAAAGGGGGAGAATCAGGAGGTTCCCAAATCAGTCCAAGCAGCTCCAACAACAACAGTCCAAGCAGCTCCAACAGTTCCAGTTTCTAGGCTAGCAGTCCCAACAGCTTCTCAAGCTGTTAGCCTAAAAACTCAAGCTGCTCCTTCAAAAGCCACTGGAGTTGTAATCAGGGAAGGTATTCAAGCTCCATCAAGCACAGTCCAAGCTAAAACATCTGCTACAAAAGACAAGGGCAAGGGCATTCTCATTGAGTCTCCAAAGCATAAATTTTCTTCAAAAGAAGCCCAAATTGCCTTTGATGCTGAAGTTGCCAGAAAATTAGCAGAAGAACAAGACAAAGAATTAGAGCAGCAAGCCCAAACCCCAATGGATGATGATGAGACTTTAGGTAATTACATAAAGGGGTTTGTGGTCAAGCAAGGAGCACGGAAAAGAAAGATGCCAACAGGGCACTCCAAGGCTGAGCATAGAAGATTTCTTATCAATTTTGCCTTTGCAGCAGGTATTTCAAAGAAAATGGCTCAGTCCATGTCTACTGAAAGGCTGCAGGAGATTCATGATAAGGAGATGGACAAAAGACAGAGAACACAAGTCTCTCCAGAAGCTCAACCATCCCAAGAAGTCCAACCATCAACCCAATCAGTCCAAGCTGA
>JAANYP010007178.1:0-24511 GCA_020465985.1 Centrapalus pauciflorus
TTACAGGAACGATAAATTCTATTCACAGTCACAAAATTCGAGCTAGCAGTTTCTATGTCTAAGGGTGCAGGTAGCATCACAGGGGCAAAATCAAATTGTTTAGCAAACTTTTCAGACACATACGACAGATTAGAGCCAGAGTCAAATAAGATTAAGGCAGTCATATCATTAACAAGAAATGTACCCGTGACGACGTCAGCAGTCTCTTTTGCCTCTTCGGCTGTCATCTGGAAAGATCTCGGTTGATTCCTCGGGGCAGAAGAACCTTTGACTGATTGCTGAGGTGAAGTTGCAGGCGGAGGAACAAATCGAGGCCGAGTACAGTCTTTAGCATGGTGCCCCAACGTAATGCAGTTTCTGCAAGCCTCATTGCGCCTGGGACATTCTGACCGATCATGACCATTCTGTCTACAGCAGCAACACTTAACGAACGCAGGATCGCATTTCCCCTCATGAATCTGCTTGCAGCGAGGACAAGCAGGCTTTGGCGTCGAGGTCACAGCATACGACTTAGCTTTCTTGAAAGACTGCTTATCTCCCTTCTTCGAACTTTCACTCTTCTTTTCAGCTCTCTCAGATTTTTCCTTCTTATTAGATTTAGCAATAAAAGGACATGCTCGCTCAGGATAGATTTCAAGCTCACCTACCCTAGCAATTTCCACTGCCTCAATATAACTTCTCGGTCTGCCAGATTTCACAAACTTTCGGATTTCTCGATCTAAACCATCCACAAACAAATCTCTTCTCCTTTCGTCGGTATCAACAGGGTGATCAGATAGTAACGAGAGCCTGGTGAATTCCAGCTCATAGTCCGTCACGGATCTTGTACCTTGCTGAAAAGATAGCAGGGTTTTCTCCATCTGGCGCTTAACATCCTGGGGGCAGTACTTTTCTTTCAGATGAATCTTAAATTGATCCCAAGTAATGGATTTCTCCATTGCTTCAGACATGGGATTCGTAATTGACTTCCACCAACGGCCAGCTCCATCTTCCAACATTCCCGTCGCAAATGTCACCTTATCTTCTTCATTACACTTGGAGAGTTTAAACGCTTTCTCCACATTCGCGACCCAGTCCATAGCTTTAACAGGATCAGATGACCCCGCAAACGTACGAGCTCCACACTTCTTGAAATCAACAAACGTACACTCACGTCCTACCTTAACGTGATGGTCAGAAGAGTCAGTCTCACTTTCATCAGAGGACACATGTCTATGTTTCCTCTTCCTGTCTTTCTTCGGCTTCGCTAACATTTCTTCCCAATGCCTCAGTTCTAATTCCTGTAACTTAAGTTCTCGCAACCTAAGTTCTTCTTCACGGCGCTTAAATTCCATTTCACGCTGGTTTACTTCGTCAGTCTGCATCACTGCTTTACCCTTGGTCAGCAAGTCCTTAATCTCCCTAAATCGGTCTTCAACTGCCATATCAGTCTGCAGTCGGTTCCTATCCATCATAAGCTGCATTTGCCTACGGTTATCCTCATTCAACTTATGAACGAGGTCAATCAATTGAGCCTGCTGAGGAGGCACAGGGGTGGCAGTACTACTTGAGTCATTAGCAGTATTTTCAGGGTCAGTGCCTAAGTCCTCTACATGAACAGATTCTTTGTGTTGATCAGCTGCAGCATCAGCAGCTTTATCAACCCTTGAGGAACCGGCAACAGTCGGATTGTTATCAGCCATTGGCTGAAAATATAAAGGAAATAGCTATTATTTCCTGATTCAAATAAGCACAGTTCGAGTCATAATTCCTACGTCAGATAATCACATCTAAATTCATAGATATGAAGGCAGTCAGTCAGGCTCACAAAGTCAAGTCAAAGTCAAGTCAGTATCAAGCAGTCAATCCCTCTCCCATCCTATCAGTCATCATTTGCCTATCTTAGGTCAAGTTGTGTGGGTAGTCCTTTACTAATTAGGTTACCCTAGGCCTCGGTGACTTGTCCGGGAATTCAGAGTCACATAGTCCATACCATACCAGTAGTTTAAGTATCGGGTGGCCAATCCAATGATTAAACTGCTGCTCTGATACCAACTTTGTAACATCCAAGTTTCCACAAACAGTACACGTCATAATGTTTCATTTCATTAAGTAATAAATATTACTAATTGTTTGATACCACAGGTCCATCTGCCTGAATACTTAATTACAAAAATATATTAAAAACAAATGGTGGTCTAACTAGCTTCTAAATCTTCAATCAGAGTGCGGAAGACTGAACAAGCTACCCGAGACCGCAACATCTTTTCAAAATAGGCATCATCAAAAGTCCAAAGGTCTGCTATTCATCAAAATCCAGATTCACTTAGCCTGGGACGAACTACCTGTTATGATCTTGCCTTTATCAGCTTTTCCTGAAAAAGAGTTGTCATGACAGAGTAAGCTAACAATGCTTAGTGAGTTAACAGAGTTCCATTAGTTACCACACACATACAACATACTATCAGATCCTGTCGGCAATACGTCAGAGACGGCAAAAAGGTTGGGAGACAACCCAGTCGGTATTCCCATGTGTAAGGCCGAAGCCCTACGGGAAGTGTATGGAAACAAGTCAAATAGGAAAGGAATCTGCAGAATTCCCTCCTGTGAATGGAGATCTCACATTCGGTCCTGTCGGATAATGCAATATGCAACGACAAATATTTATACAGTCAAGTAAGCAATAAGCATGATACGTATTTACATAAAATGTAAAAGTGAACATGCAATCAAGGCAATTCAAGTGTCTAGCTTCAGTAATGTCAAAAGTACGTTTCTATGATACAATATAGTATTAAAGAAACATGCAGCAACAGTCAGAAGTTTCCATACAGTCAATACATTCACCAATAAGTATCGAAATATATGCAAGTAATTAATGAAATCTGTCACTCACAGTGGTCTGTAGTCAGATAATGCTTAACGAGTTAAGCGGTTCAGTTTACTCTGTCAAATCGACGGGTTCCTGCATTTCAGTTTCAAGTCTGGCATATTAATGTCAAGTCCGTGTCATAATCTGTATAATCCTAGTTATATATTCAGGTTATTGTCAATTCTTGTTATCGAGTCTGAGGTAGTTCCTATCGTCCCAAGGTGAGTCTGTTAAATCATTTGTGCATAAAATAGATATGCAACTTGAACTTGTGAATTTTATCATAATCATATTATACTTTTAATTACAATAGGTTGATTAATCACTTATTCTGATTTTAGGAATTTAACTTTGGCTAGGAACAAACACAGATTCGAATTAAGGAAGTTAGATTCGAACCACCCTATTTCGAATCTATAGATTCGAATGCATACATAGCTAGATTCGAATGCATACATTCGAGATGGGCTAGACAGATTCGAAGGCCTACATTCGAGTCTAGGGAGGTCAGATTCGAAACACACATATTCGAATCTAGCTAGACAGATTCGAAACACATAAATTAGATTCTAAGGGGAGTAGATTCGAACTACACATCCTCGAGTCTAAGTGATTAGAATCGAAGCATAGCCATTCGAATCTAAGAGTTTAGATTCGAAATTCACTCATTCGAGTCTGATCATAAATCACTCGAATCTGTTCTATATGTTCAACGATTTTCCAGGTCTTTAACTACGAAACTTGAACAAAAAATGAGGAAAAATAGATACTAACCTTCGTCCAAGCTATATCCTTCGACTATAGATGATTTCCAAGCAAAAACAAGTCCTAAATGGGAGCAAATCAGCTTCAAATAAAGGGAATATGAGCAAACTCGAATTTGCTCTTTCAAAACCGAACCAAAATACAGAAAAGGGGTCGATCTTACCTCAAATTCGGACGAAATCAAGCATGAAATGACAGAATATAGTAGAGCTTGACGATCTCTATCCGTTGACGTATAAATCACAAGGATCCGACGGTTCGTTTAGGAGAAATTCTAGAGAGAAGGACAATCTTAGAGAGAGAAGGAGGAGAATTCTAGTTTTCCAAACCTAAGAATGAGGAGGGCTGCCCTATTTATAGGAAAATAGGGAGAAAATCAGATTTTCTACTGAATTATCCGGAATTGACCAACTTCATTTTTAAACAATCCGATTTGCATAATTGTCTTTTAGTCACATTTTTATTCATTTTAGTCCGTTTCGTCATTTTCAGTCTTTAATTTGTCATTTAGCTGAATTTTAATTATTAATTTTATTTCAGCTAATTTTGGGCAACTGTTCATAATTAATTATAACTTAATATAATTAACTATTTAAGATTCATGTTTTCAGTTAATTACTAATATTTGGATAAAATTGCTTTATTATCAAAAGTCTGATGCTGTAATTTATATTTAATAAATTACGGGCTGTTACAGCATCATCTTTTCAAAATTAGGCGTCAATCAAAAGTCCAAAAGTCTGCTATTCATCAAAGTCCAGATTCACTTAGCCTGGGACGAACTACATGCTATGGTCTTGCCTTTATCAGCTTTTCCTGTAAAAGAGTTGTCATGACAGAGTAAGCTAACATTGCTTAGTGAATAAACAGAGTTCCATTAGTTACCACACATATATAACATACTATCAGCTCCTGCCGGCAAGTCACTACGTCAGAGACGGCAAAAAGGTTGGGAGACAACCCAGTTTGTATTCCCCTGTGTAAGGCCGAAGCCCTACGGGAAGTGTATGGAAACAAGTCATATAGGAAAGGAATCTGCAGAATTCCCTCCTGTGAATGGAGATCTCACATTCGGTCCTGTCGGATAATGCAGTATGCAGCGGCAAATATATCAACAGTCAAGTAAGCAGTAAGCATGATAAGTATTTACATAAAATGTAAAAGTGAACATGCAATCAAGGCAATTCAAGTGTCTAACTTCAGTAATGTCAAAATACGTTTCTATGATACAATATAGTATTAAAGAAACATGCAGCAACAATCGGAAGTTTCCATACAATCGATGACATTCACCAATAAGTATCGAAACATATGCAAGTAATTAATGAAATCTGTCACTCACAGTAGTCCGTAGTCAGATAATGCTTAACGAATTAAGCTGTTCAGTTTACTCTGTCAAATCGGCGGGTTCCTGCAGTTCAGTTTCAAGTCTGGCATATTAATGTCAAGTCTGTGACATAATCTATATAACCCTAGTTATATATTCAGGTTATTGTCAATTCTGGCTGTCGAGTCTGAGGTAGTTCCTATCGTCCCAAGGTGAGTCTATTCTTATCAGATTAATACGATTCATCTAATTACAGATGTGTGGCCTTGAAATAAAGCCAATCGTATTACTAGCAAGGTGAAACAGGACATACACATTCTAAGGGTTCGTACAGAGTCTGTTAATTCATTTGTGCATAAAATAGATATGCAACTTGAACTTGTGAGTTTTATCATAATCATATTATACTTTTAATTACAATAGGTTGTTTAATAACTTAATCTGATTTAGGAATTAATCTTTGGCTAGGAACATAATCAGATTCGAATTAAGAGGGACAGATTCGAAGCAATACCATTCGAATCTAGATGATTAGACTCGAAATTCACATCACCTTGAAACCATACCCATAGACTCGAAGCATACTCTTAGAATCGAAGCATATAGATTCGAAATAGGGACTTAGACTCGAAACACATACATAGATTCGAACCTACACATAGTTTCGAAGCCTTCCTAGACTCGAACCCATACCAGATTCGAAGGCAACTTACTAGACTCGAACCTACTTAGATTCGAGACACATATTCAAGTTTAGGCATGAATGTCTCGAGTTTGTTCTACTTGTTCAACGATTTTCCAGGTTTTAGCTACTAAACATGAACATAAATGAGGGAAAAATAGTTACTAACCTTCGTCCAAGCTATATCCTTCGACTATAGATGATTTCCAAGCAAAAACAAGTCCTAAACGAGAGCAGATCAGCTTCAAATGAAGGAGATATGAGCAAACTCGAATTTGCTCAACAAAACCGAACTAAAGTCAGAAAAAGGGGTCGATTTTTACCTTAAATCCGGACGAAATCTAACATGCAATGGTAGATTCGTGTAGAGCTCGACGATCTCTAACCGATGGCGTATAAATCACGAGAATCCGATGGATCGTTTGGGAGAAATTCTAGAGAGAAGGTGAAGTCTTAGAGAGAGAAGGAGAGAGTCCAAGCTTCCAAACTTAAGAAATGAGGAGGGGAGCTCTTATTTAAAGGAATATAGAGAAAAATCAGATTTTCTACTGAATTTCCGGAATCGACCAACTTTTATTCCCATCAATCTGATTTGCATTTCAGATGCAAATAATAGCAAAGGAGTTCTAGATTTTGCTATAATTGTCTTTTAGTCATATTTTTATTCATTTTAGTCTGTTTTGTCATTTTCAGTCTTTAATTTGTCATTTAGCTGAATTTTAATTATCAACTTTATTTCAGCTAATTTTGGGGCAACTTTTCATAATTAATTATAACTTAATATAATTAACTATTTGAGATTCATGTTTTCGGTTAATTACTAATATTTGGATAAAATTGCTTTATTATCCAAAGTCTGATGTTGTAATTTATATTTAATAAATTACGGGCTGTTACACCATACAAGTCAGTAACAATCACCAATATGTACCGAAACATATGCAAGTAAGTAATGGAATCTGTCACTCATAGCGGTCCTGACCAATGCAAGTAATCAAGGAACATGCTGCAGCATTTGTCCAGTTTCAGCAGTGTCTATCATACGTTCCTAACATATAATGAAGTAATCAAGAAACAAGAAGCAGCAGATGTTTCCATACAAGTCAGTAATGATCACCAATAAGTACCGAAACATATGCAAGTAAGTAATGCAATCTGTCACTTACAGCGGTCATGAGCAATGCAAGTAATCAAGGAACATGGAGCAGCAGTTGTCCAGTTTCAGCAGTGTCTATCATACGTTCCTAACATACAATTAGGTAATCAAGGAACACGCAGCAGCAGATGTTTCCATACAAGTCAGTAACAATCACCAATATGTACCGAAACATATGCAAGTAAGTAATGCAATCTTTCACTCATAGCGGTCCTGACCAATGCAAGTAATCAAGGAACATGCTGCAGCAGTTGTCCAGTTTCAGCAGTGTCTATCATACGTTCCTAACATATAATGAAGTAATCAAGAAACAAGCAGCACCAGATGTTTCCATACAAGTCAATAATCACCAATAAGTACCGAAACATATGCAAGTAAGTAATGCAATCTGTCACTCACAGCGGTCGTGAGCAATGGAAGTAATCAAGGAATATGCAGCAGCAGTTGTCCAGTTTCAGCAGTGTCTATCATACGTTCCTAACATACAATTAAGTAATCAAGGAACAAGGAGCAGCAGATGTTTCCATACAAGTCAGTAACAATCACCAATAAGTACCGAAACATATGCAAGTAAGTAATGCAATCGGTCACTCACAGCGGTCGTGAGCAATGCAACTAATCAAGGAACATGCAGCAGCAGTTGTCCAGTTTCAGCAGTGTCTATCATACGTTCCTAACATACAATTAAGTAATCAAGAAACAAGCAGCAGTAGATGTTTCCATTCAAGTCAGTAATAATCACCAATAAGTACCGAAACATATGCAAGTAAGAAATGCAATCTAACACTCACAGCGGTCCTGAGCAATGCAACTAATCAAGGAACATGCATTCAGTAGTTGTCCAGTTTCAGCAGTGTCTATCATACATTCCTAACATACAATTAAGTAATCAAGGAACACGCAGCAGCAGATGTTTCCATACAAGTCAGTAACAATCACCAATATGTACCGAAACATATGCAAGTAAGTAATGCAATCTTTCACTCATAGCGGTCCTGACCAATGCAAGTAATCAGGGAACATGCTGCAGTAGTTGTCCAGTTTCAGCAGTGTCTATCATACGTTCCTAACATATAATGAAGTAATCAAGAAACAAGCAGCAGCAGATGTGTCCATACAAGTCAGTAATCACCAATAAGTACCGAAACATATGCAAGTAAGTAATGCAATCTGTCACTCACAGTGGTCGTGAGCAATGCAAGTAATCAAGGAACATGCAGCAGCAGTTGTCCAGTTTCAGCAGTGTCTATCATACGTTCCTAACATACAATTAAGTAATCAAGGAACAAGGAGCAGCAGATGTTTCCATACAAGTCAGTAACAATCACCAATAAGTACCGAAACATATGCAAGTAAGTAATGCAATCGGTCACTCACAGCGGTCGTGAGCAATGCAACTAATCAAGGAACATGCAGCAGCAGTTGTCCAGTTTCAGCAGTGTCTATCATACGTTCCTAACATACAATTAAGTAATCAAGAAACAAGCAGCAGCAGAAGTTTCCATTCAAGTCAGTAATAATCACCAATAAGTACCGAAACATATGCAAGTAAGAAATGCAATCTACCACTCACAGCGGTCCTGAGCAATGCAACTAATCAAGGAACATGCATCAGTTGTTGTCCAGTTTCAGCAGTGTCTATCATACGTTCCTAACATACAATTAAGTAATCAAGGAACACGCAGCAGCAGATGTTTCCATACAAGTCAGTAACAATCACCAATATGTACCGAAACATATGCAAGTAAGTAATGCAATCTGTCACTCATAGCGGTCCTGACCAATGCAAGTAATCAAGGAACATGCTGCAGCAGTTGTCCAGTTTCAGCAGTGTCTATCATACGTTCCTAACATATAATGAAGTAATCAAGAAACAAGCAGCAGCAGATGTTCCCATACAAGTCAGTAATGATCACCAATAAGTACCGAAACATATGCAAGTAAGTAATGCAATCTATCACTCACAGCGGTCCTGAGCAATGCAACTAATCAAGGAACATGCATCAGTAGTTGTCCAGTTTCAGCAGTGTCTATCATACGTTCCTAACATACAATTAAGTAATCAAGGGACACGCAGCAGCAGATGTTTCCATACAAGTCAGTAACAATCACTAATATGTACCGAAACATATGCAAGTAAGTAATGCAATCTGTCACTCATAGCGGTCCTGACCAATGCAAGTAATCAAGGAACATGCTGCAGCAGTTGTCCAGTTTCAGCAGTGTCTATCATACGTTCCTAACATATAATGAAGTAATCAAGAAACAAGCAGCACCAGATGATTGTTTCCATCAAGTCACTAATCACCACTAAGTCCGAACCATATGGCCAGTAAGTAATTTGCAATCTGTCACTCACAGTCGGTCGTGAGCATGGAAGTAATCAAGGAACATGCATCAGTAGTTGTCCAGTTTCAGCAGTGTCTATCATTCGTTCCAAACATACAATTAAGTAATCAAGGAACACGCAAGGAGTTTCCATACAAGTCAGTAACAATCACCAATAAGTACCGAAACATATGCAAGTAAGTAATGCAATCGGTCACTCACAGCGGTCGTGAGCAATGCAACTAATCAAGGAACATGCAGCAGCAGTTGTCCAGTTTCAGCAGTGTCTATCATACGTTCCTAACATACAATTAAGTAATCAAGAAACAAGCAGCAGCAGAAGTTTCCATTCAAGTCAGTAATAATCACCAATAAGTACCGAAACATATGCAAGTAAGAAATGCAATCTACCACTCACAGCGGTCCTGAGCAATGCAACTAATCAAGGAACATGCATCAGTTGTTGTCCAGTTTCAGCAGTGTCTATCATACGTTCCTAACATACAATTAAGTAATCAAGGAACACGCAGCAGCAGATGTTTCCATACAAGTCAGTAACAATCACCAATATGTACCGAAACATATGCAAGTAAGTAATGCAATCTGTCACTCATAGCGGTCCTGACCAATGCAAGTAATCAAGGAACATGCTGCAGCAGTTGTCCAGTTTCAGCAGTGTCTATCATACGTTCCTAACATATAATGAAGTAATCAAGAAACAAGCAGCAGCAGATGTTTCCATACAAGTCAGTAATGATCACCAATAAGTACCGAAACATATGCAAGTAAGTAATGCAATCTGTCACTCACAGCGGTCGTGAGCAATGCAAGTAATCAAGGAACATGCAGCAGCAGTTGTCCAGTTTCAGCAGTGTCTATCATACGTTCCTAACATACAATTAGGTAATCAAGGAACACGCAGCAGCAGATGTTTCCATACAAGTCAGTAACAATCACCAATATGTACCGAAACATATGCAAGTAAGTAATGCAATCTTTCACTCATAGCGGTCCTGACCAATGCAAGTAATCAAGGAACATGCTGCAGCAGTTGTCCAGTTTCAGCAGTGTCTATCATACGTTCCTAACATATAATGAAGTAATCAAGAAACAAGCAGCAGCAGATGTTTCCATACAAGTCAGTAATCACCAATAAGTACCGAAACATATGCAAGTAAGTAATGCAATCTGTCACTCACAGCGGTCGTGAGCAATGCAAGTAATCAAGGAACATGCAGCAGCAGTTGTCCAGTTTCAGCAGTGTCTATCATACGTTCCTAACATACAATTAAGTAATCAAGGAACAAGGAGCAGCAGATGTTTCCATACAAGTCAGTAACAATCACCAATAAGTACCGAAACATATGCAAGTAAGTAATGCAATCGGTCACTCACAGCGGTCGTGAGCAATGCAAGTAATCAAGGAACATGCAGCAGCAGTTGTCCAGTTTCAGCAGTGTCTATCATACGTTCCTAACATACAATTAAGTAATCAAGGAACAAGGAGCAGCAGATGTTTCCATACAAGTCAGCAACAATCACCAATAAGTACCGAAACATATGCAAGTAAGTAATGCAATCGGTCACTCACAGCGGTCGTGAGCAATGCAAGTAATCAAGGAAAATGCAGCAGCAGTTGTCCAGTTTCAGCAGTGTCTATCATACGTTCCTAACATACAATTAAGTAATCAAGAAACAAGCAGCAGCAGATGTTTCCATACAAGTCAGTAATCACCACCAATAAGTACCGAAACATATGCAAGTAAGAAATGCAATCTATCACTCACAGCGGTCCTGAGCAATGCAAGAAATCAAGGAACATGCATCAGTAGTTGTCCAGTTTCAGCAGTGTCTATCATACGTTCCTAACATACAATTAAGTAATCAAGGAACACGCAGCAGCAGATGTTTCCATACAAGTCAATAACATTCACCAATATGTACCGAAACATACGCAAGTAAGTAATGCAATCTGTCACTCATAGCGGTCCTGACCAATGCAAGTAATCAAGGAACATGCTGCAGTAGTTGTCCAGTTTCAGCAGTGTCTATCATACCTTCCTAACATATAATGAAGTAATCAATAAACAAGCAGCAGCAGATGTTTCCATACAAGTCAGTAATGATCACCAATAAGTACCGAAACATATGCAAGTAAGTAATGCAATCTGTCACTCATTGTCACATCCTTGCTTTAATCACGCTTGCTTATCCCAGGAATAATAAAGCTAAATAAAGCTAAATAAAATATTACAATAAGTCATGCACTACATGTGCTACCAGGTTACAGTACTAAGTTACTAAAAACATCACAATATAGATAAAAGCAGCTACCCACAACCCAAGGCATCATAAAGCTATACCACAAGTTGAGAGTGAGCTAAGGTCCTCTGGGTTGATCGGAAAATACACCTAAGCAGAAGGTCCAGCTTGCTCTTTACCTTTTCCTGTAAAAATTGTGTTCTTGACATCTCGAATTTGTTCATAAGTTTTAGCTTTAAAACATGCATTTCTTACACAAAAATCACGAATATGCTAAGTATTAAGCCTAGTTTTCAATTCTATTATATATACTCTACCAAACTCGAGTTAATACTTCATCAAAATAGCTTAAAATCGTATGAAAATGATAAATTCGAATTTTACTTCAAAACCGAAAATTACAGAAGACAAAAAGGGCGATTCCTACCTCAAAACCGTATGAAATCGCACATGCAATAGTAAATCCGTGTAGTACTCTTCGAGATCTTTCCGATGACATGTAGAACTCGAGATTTGGCCGGTCGGTTTGGGAGAAAAGTTAGAGAGAAGTTTCGGGCTAGAGAGAGAAGCTCTGAAAATACTAGATGGATTTTGCAAAAGTGAGAAAATGGGACACCCGGCTCCTATTTATACTAAAAATCAAAATTACATCATTTAACGCAAATTGCTCAAAATACATAAAATAAAATGCAAGGTGTTATAGTATGAGCCCACCACGCTTGCACTTCGTCCCTGAAGTACCTAAGGCTCAAACAGATGCGGATATCGAACTCTCATGTCTTGCTCAGATTCCCAGGTCTGGGAAGTACCATGAGAAGTTCTCCATTGCACCAACACCATTGCTACTTCTCGATTTCTCAGCTTCTTCATCTTTGTCTCTAGAATGATCTCAGGCTCGTCATATTGCAGCTTCTCATTAATCTTATAAGTCAGATGATCGGCCCACTTTTCTCTGTCATCTTCTTTGCACTTCCTTAGTTGCGAAACATGAAATACGGGGTGAATGTTGGACAGTTCGCTCGGCAAGTCCAACAGAAAAGATTGAGTTCTAACACGCTCGGTGATCTTGAAAGGACCAACGAATCGTGGTGCTAACTTGCCACGCTTGCCGAATCTGAACACACCTTTCATCGGCGAGACTTTTAGTACAACATAATCATCCTTTTGAAATTCCAATGGCTTATGGCGTCGGACATGATATGATTTCTGTCGAGATTGAGCGGTTTCTAATCGTTGGCGTATGATTCGGATCTTGTCCGTATAAGGCTTCGAAAGGTGCGGCTTTGATCGATGAGTGGTAACTATTGTTATAAGAAAATTCTGCTAACGGCAAGTGGTCGACCCAATTACCGCTAAACTCGAGAACACAAGCCCACAACATGTCTTCGAGTGTAACATCCTCGGATGTATTTTATTGTAATTGGGTTAATTAAGTGGAAAATATATATTTAAGTTGAAATTTGAGCAATTATTATGTATTTGGGATATTTAGAAAGTTTGTTGTTATTTAAAGAAAATTTGAACTCGGAAATTATTATTAAGGAATATTATGAATTATAAAAGTTATTAATGATAAATTTAAGAATAAATCAGTAATTTATGGAATCGGTTAAGTTGAGGAGTGAAATGAGCAAAATGGAGAAAATGGGAATAAAAAGGATAAAGACATTCATTTTCCATATGCACACTCTCTCTCTAGTTTCTCTCTCTAGAATTTTTCTCTCTACATCTCTCTAAGATATCTCACAAACCGACCGGCCGATTATCGAGATTTATACGTCATCGGAAAGATCTCGAGGAGTACAACAACAATCTACGGTTGGATTTTCGATTTCGTACGAATTGAGGTAAGAATCGACCCTTTTAAGTTTGTTTATTTCGGTTTTGAAGAACTTAGAATTCGAATCTGTTATTTTATGTGAATTGGAGCTAGTTTTGCTTGAAATATTACAAGAATATGATAGTATATGCATAATAGAATCGAAACTAGGCATCATACTTGATATATCGGTGATTTGAGGCTTAGAAATGTATGTTTTTAAGTTGTAAGATGAACAAACTCGAAAATGCCAAGAACACAATCGAAATGCAAGAACAAACTCGATTTCGGTACTAGATTCGAGTGTGTTTTCGAGTATAACACTAGATTCGAAGGGGGGGGGGGGGGTTCGAATCTACCCCCAAACTCGAAGATGGGTTCGAATCTACATATAGATTCGAATCTAGTCATCAGATTCGATGGTGGGTTCGAATCTAACCCATTAAATTCGAGTTTAATGCCTAAGATTGAGAATTCTACTCTCTAAACTCGAGTATTTTGAATGAAACTCATAAACAACACATAAAATGACAAAGGGTTATACAAAGGACAATGTATAAACCCGAAACTCGTAATGCCCGTATCTTGTACGGAAAGCTGTTTTGGGGACATCTTCTTCATGAACTTTGAGCTGATGATACCCAGATCTAAGATCGATCTTTGAGAAGTAACTGGCTCCCTGAAGCTGGTCGAAAAGATCGTCTATTCTGGGCAACGGATATTTGTTCTTTATTGTTACCTTGTTCAACTCCCTATAATCAATGCACATCCGGAGAGTCCCATCTTTCTTCTTAACGAATAAAACAGGAGCTCCCCAGGGAGATGAACTTGGTCGTATGAGTCCTTAGCAATTCTTGCAATTGCTTCATCATTTCTTGCATCTCAGCAGGTGCAAGTCTATACGGGGCCCGAGCAATCGGTGCCGCGCCGGGAACTAAATCAATTCTGAACTCCACCTGACGGTCTGGTGGGAGTCCAGAGATGTCCTCGAGAAAGACATCGGGAAACTCGGAGGCTATCGGAACCTCGGCTAATGCTTTCTTTTCAGACTTAGCGTCTATCGCATATGCTAAGTATGACACGCAACCCTTAGCTATATGCTTCCTAGCTTTGACTACAGAAATTAAGCATATTTCACCTGTCTTTCTGTCACCGTAGATGCAAATATTGCGGCCATCCGGTGTACTGAGCTTTATCAACTTCTTCTTGCAGACAATGTTGGCGTCATGATGGTCAAGCCAATCCATACCCACGATGACGTCGAATTCGTGAAAGTCCATCGGAATAAGGTCTAGTTGAAATGTGCAGTTGTCGAGCAGAATGATGCAGTCACGGTAAATTTTATCGGTAGTACACTTACATTACTAGCCGTTTCAATATCAAAGATAACAGGTAGAGTAGTCGGTGCAATTCCAAGTTTAGATGCAAATGAATTTGATATGAAGGATTGGTTGGCTCCTGAATCAAAAATAACTCTAGCAGGTACGGAGTTAACGACAAACATACCAGATACCACATCTGGTATTTCCTTTGCTTGCTCGGCCGTTATTTGGAATGCGCGATTCTGACTCCGGGCTGGCTCGTTACGGCGGCTAGAACCTCCTCGCGATGTGCTATGTCGGGCCGGTTGATTTTGTCTTTGCTGTTGTTGTTGATATTGTTGCTGAGGTCGGTGTTGCTGCTGCTGCAATCGCGGATGATGCTCTGCACTTGGGTAAATTATGCTGAACGGATGCGTACATGCATGCTCATTATGTCCAGGGCGTAAACAGTTGTTGCAAACTTTAACTTTGTTAGGACATTCTTCACTGCTATGTCCTATGTTGTTGCACACGTAGCACGTCACATCATTGGGGTTACAACGCCTAATGTGTGACTTGTGGCAGCGGCGACACTGCCTCGGCTCAGAATGTACCGCATAAGATCGAGATTGCTGTGCCGGAGGTGAGCTGAACTGTCGGTATTCAGACTGCTGTGGTTGAGAATACCTGGATGAAGATCCAGAATAGCTTCCAGTGCGCGATTTCTTGGGCGGTGACGGACAAGTAGGGTTGATAGATGAAGCAGGAACTCCTCCAGCTCGAATAAAATCCTGCTTGAGAATTCGAGCAGCTTCAACACAATCAGCATATGTAACACCCAATTTTCCACAAACAGTACACGTCATAATATTTCATTTCATAAATAATATTAATTGTTTGATACCACAGGCCCATCAGCAAAATACTTAATTACAACAATAATTTAAAGATCAAATGGTGGTCTAACTAGCTTCTAAATCTTCAATCAGAGTGCGGAAGACTGAACAAGCTACCCGAGACCGCATCGTCTTTACAAAATAGGCATCAACAAAAGTCCAAGGTCTGCTATTCATCAAAATCCAGATTCACTTAGCCTGGGATGAACTACCTGCTATGATCTTGCCTTTACCAGCTTTTCCTGAAAAGGAGTTGTCATGACAGAGTAAGCTAACAAAGCTTAGTGAGTTAACAGAATTCCACTAAATACCACACACATATATCATACTATCAGATCCTGTCGGTCAACACGTCAGAGACGACAATTAGGTTGGGAGACAACCCGGTCAGTATTCCCATATGTAAGGCCGAAGCCCTACGGGAAGTGTATGGAAACAAGTCAGATAGGAAAAGAATCTGCAGAATTCCCTCCTGTGAATGGAGATCTCACATTCGGTCCGGTCGGATGATGCAATATGCAACGGCAAGTATATAAACAGTCAAGTAAGCAGTAAGCATGATGCGTATTTACATAAATGTAAAAGTGAACATGCAATCAAGGCATTTCAAATGTCTAGTTCAGTAATGGCAACATACGTTTCTATGATACAATATAGTATTAAAGAAACATGCAGCAATCAGTCAGTAGTTTCCATACAGTCAGTACATTCACCAATAAGTATCAAAATATATGTAAGTAATTAATGAAATCTGTCACTCACAGTGGTCCGAAGTCAGATAATGCTTAACGAGTTAAGCAGTTCAGTTTACTCTGTCAAGACGACGGGTTCCTGCATTTCAGTTTCAAGTCTGGCATATTAATGTCAAGTCTGAGTCATAATCTAAATAACCCTAGTTACATGTTCAGGTTTTTGTCAATTTTGGCTGTCGAGTCCGAGGTAGTTCCTATCGTCCCAAGGTGAGTCTATTCTTATCAGATTAATACTTTTAATTACAATAGGTTGATTTATCACTTAATCTGATTTTAGGGATTTAACTTATACTTGGAACAAGAACCAAATTCGAATTTATAAGGACAGATTCGAACTAGATAAGCTTATTTAGTGGCCAGATTCGAAATAGGGCCTTCGAATCTAATAGGTAGATTCGAGACACACACACAAGAAGAATAGATTCGAACCATGTGTAGACTCGAGGCCTAAGCAGATTCGAAGCAACCAATTCGATTCTATGGATTAGATTCGAAGCAAATAGATTCTAAAATAGATTTGAAGCTCATAGACTCGAAGATATATGTATAGATTCGAAGCAATAGACTCGAACCCACACAGATTCGGAACAACACACTAGATTCGAATTACACATAATAAACTCTAAGGAGATTAGATTCGAATTACACATCCCTTCGAATCTAAGGATTAGATTCGAATTCAATCCCCATTCGAGTCTATATAAGAAGGTCTCGAGTCTGTTCTACGAGTTCAAAAGTTTTCCAGGTTTTAACTACGAAACTTGAACAAAAATGAGGGAAAAATAGCCACTAACCTTCGTCCAAGCTATATTCTTCGACTATGAATGATTCCCAAGCAAGAATAGGTCCTAAACGAGGGCAATTCAGCTTCAAATGAAGGAAAAATGAACAGATTCGAAAATGCTCTTCAAAACCGAGCCAAAAGTCAGAAAAACGGTCGATCTTACCTCAAATTCGGACGAAATCAAACACGAAATGGTAGATTCGCGAAGAACTCGACGATCTCTATTCAATGGCGTATAAAACACGAGAATCCGACGGTTCGATTTGAAGAAAAGCTAGAGAGAAGGAGGAGAGTGTAGAGAGAGAGAAGGAGAAGCAACTTTCCAAACTTCAAAAAGTGAGGAGTGTAGCTCCTATTTATAGGGAAATAGGGAAAATCAGATATTCTACTGAATTTTCCGGAATTGTCCAACTTTTATTCCCAATACTCCGATTTGCATTTCAGATACAAATATTAGCACAGAAGTTCTAGATCTGCAACAATTGTCTTTTAGTCAATTTTAACTCATTTTAGTCAGTTTCGCTATTTTCAGTCATTAAATTGTCATTTAGCTGAATTTTAATTATTAACTTAATTTCAACTAAATTTTTGGGCAACTTATCATAATTAATTATAACTTAATATAATTAATTATTTCAGATTCACATTATCAGCTATTTACTAATAATTTGATAAAATTTGCTTTATTATCCAAAGACTGATGCTGAAATATATACTTATTAAATTTCGGGCCGTTACAATCTTCCCCCGTTAAATTAATTCCGTCCTCGGAATTAACTAAGGCAGAAATATCTTCGGATACTTTTGTCTAATCTCGTCTTCTCGTTCCCAAGTTTGCGCAGATCCCTTATGATATTTCCATTGAACTAACACCATTGGGATTTCCTTGCTACGCAATTTCGAAACTTTATGGTCGATAATACGCTCGGGCTCTTCTTCGTACCGCAACTGCTCATCTAATTGCACGTCTTTCCAAGGAATCACGGCTTCAGCGTCAGCCAAACACTTTCGAAGATTACTCACATGGAATACATCATGAATCCCAATCATTTCGGCAGGCAGCTTTAGTCTGTAGGCTTGCAACCCTATACGTTCGAGAATTTCAAAAGGACCCACAAATCGAGGGCTCAACTTCCCCCGTTTGCCGAACCTTACTATTCCTTTTCTTGGCGAAACTTTCAGCAACACTTTATCTCCAACTTCAAATGCAATCGGCTTACGTCTTCTATCATGATACTTCTTTTGTCTGTCTTGAGAAGTCTGTATCCGCTGCCGAATTAATTGTAGCTGATCATGGGCTTCTTGCAGAATTGCTGGTCCAGAGATCGGGCGTTCACCTGTTTCCCTCCAACAGGTTGGAGTTCTGCATCGACGTCCGTACAAAAGCTGATATGGAGGCATACCAATAGTCGAGTGATAACTATTGTTATATGCAAACTCCACAAACGGCAAGTGAGTATCCCAACTTCCACCGAGATCAATTACACAGGCACGTAACATATCTTCTAGGGTCAAAATTGTCCTCTCACTTTGCTCGTCAGTTTCTGGATGATAAGCGGTGCTCATCTTGAGTTCAGTTCCTAGTCCAGTCTGAAAAGCCTTCCAAAAACGTGAAGTAAATCTGCTGTCACGGTCGGATACTATAGACAATGGCACACCATGTCTAGTCACAATTTCTTTTACGTACAATTCAGCTAACTTTTCGAGGCGTTCATCTTCACGTATGGGTAGGAAATGGGCTGACTTAGTAAGTCGATCCACTATTACCCATATAGAGTCATGATTCCGCTTTGTCCTTGGCAGCTTCGTCACAAAGTCCATGGTTATGTGGTCCCACTTCCATTCCGGAATTGGCAATGGTTGTAGTTCCCCATACGGCTTCTGATGTTCAGATTTGACTTGTAAGCAAGTCATACAATTTTCTACATATCGCCCCACATCCTTCTTCATTCCAGGCCACCAATATTCCGTCCTCAAATCTTGATACATTTTGGTAGAACCAGGGTGTATCGAGAATTTCGACATATGAGCTTCCGACAGAATTCGATCCCGAATACATCCTAATCTGGGAACCCATATTCTATCCAAAAACCGTCTAAGACCACGATTATCAAAAGTCAGCTGGGTCACATAAGTAATCATGCGTTCAGATTTCAAGTTCTCATCCCGAATGGCTTCAGTTTGAGCGGCAATAATCGATTCAGACAAAGCAGACTCCAATACAACAGGAGTCAAGGCATAACATCGGGAATAATGGTCTTGTCCGGTTTTGCGGCTTAGGGCATCTGCTACAATGTTTGCTTTACCTGGATGGTAAAGGATTTCACAGTCATAGTCTTTAATCAATTCCATAGATCGCCTTTGTCGCATATTCAGCTCTTTCTGGTCAAATATATACTTCAAACTTTTGTGATCGGTATATAACTTGCATCTAGTCCCATACAGATAATGCCGCCAAATCTTCAGTGCGAAAGTCACGGCTGCAAGCTCCAAGTCATGCGTCGGGTAATTCTTTTCATGCGCCTTTAGCTGCCTTGATGCGTAGGCAATTACTTTATCCCTTTGCATCAATACACAGCCTAATCCCATCTTAGATGCATCACTATAGACTACAAAATCATCATTACCCTCAGGTAAGGCCAAAATCGGCGCTTCTACTAGCTTACATTTCAGAGTCTCAAAGGCTCGATCTTGAGGTTCATTCCATTCAAACTTGACTTCTTTCTTCGTCAGGCTGGTTAAAGGCACCGCAATCTTGGAGAAATCACGGATAAATCTTCTGTAATAACCCGCAAGACCCAAGAAACTCCGAACTTCAGATACATTTTTCGGCGCTTCCCACTTCTGAACCGCCTCAACCTTTGACGGATCTACGGCTATTCCCTCACCGGAGACAATATGCCCTAAAAACTGCACTTGGCGTAACCAAAATTCACATTTGGAGAATTTTGCATAGAGTCGTTCCTTTCGTAACAATTCTAGCAATTCTCGCAAATGCATCGCATGATCAGATTCAGATTTGGAGTAAATCAAGATGTCATCAATGAAGACTATCACTGATTTATCCAGCATTGGTCCACATACCCTATTCATGAGGTCCATAAATGCGGCTGGGGCATTTGTGAGACCGAACGGCATTACTAGAAACTCAAAATGACCGTAACGAGTACGAAATGCAGTCTTCGGTACGTCAGACTCAAATACTTTGAGTTGATGGTAACCAGATCGGAGATCGATCTTTGAGAAGTAGCTAGCCCCTTGCAGTTGATCAAACAAGTCGTCAATTCTTGGCAGAGGGTATCGGTTCTTGATTGTTACTTTATTCAGCTCCCGATAATCTATACACATGCGAAAGGTACCGTCCTTCTTCTTAACGAAAAGAACCGGAGCACCCCAAGGAGAAGTACTCGGACGAATAAACCCTTTTTCCAGTAATTCCTGCAACTGACTCATCATTTCCTTCATTTCATTCGGAGCAAGACGGTAAGGGGCTTTCGCGATAGGAGCAGCACCCGGTACAAGGTCAATATGGAATTCGATTTGACGATCTGGTGGCAAACCAGAGATGTCATCCGGGAACACGTCAGGGAAATCTCGAACTACAGGAACATCGGACACGGTCTTTTTAACTTCCTTATCATCTAAGGCATATGCTAAATAGGCGGCACAACCTTTGGTTAGGCACTTTCGGGCTTTCAGTACAGAGATGAGACCTAAATCTCGAGTCTTTCTATCGCCATAAACATAACGTTCATTTCCTTCGGGGGTTCTAATTCTAATTATCCTTTTTGCACAAAGGATTTCAGCATTGCTCATCATTAGCCAGTCCATTCCTATAATAACATCGAACTCCCTAATCCACATCGGTATCAGGTCAACGTCCGAGGAGAAGTCATCAATCACTAGCTTACAGGAACGAAAGATTCTATTCACAGTCACAAAATTCGAGCTAGCTGTTTCTATGTCTAAGGGTGCAGGTAACATCACAGGGGCAAAATCAAACTGCCTGGCAAACTTTTCAGACACATACGACAGATTAGAGCCAGAGTCAAATAAGATTAAGGCAGGCATATCATTAACAAGAAATGTACCCGTGACGACGTCAGCAGTCTCTTTTGCCTCTTCGGCTGTCATCTGGAAGGATCTCGGTTGATTCCTCGGAGCAGAGGAACCCTTAACTGATTGCTGAGGTGAAGATGTGGGCGGAGGAACATATCGAGGCCGAGTACAATCTTTAGCATGATGCCCCAACGTAACGCAATTTCGACAAGCCTCATCGCGTCTAGGACATTCTGACCTGTCGTGACCATTCTGTTTACAGCAGTAACACTTAACGAACGCAGGATCGCATTTCCCTTCGTGAATTTGCTTGCAGCGAGGACAAGCAGGTTTTGGTGTCGAGGACACAGCATACGACTTAGCTTTCTTGGATGTCTGCTTATCTCCCTTCTTCGAACTTTCATACTTCCTTTCAGCTTTCTCAGATTTCTCCTTCTTATTAGATTTGGCAATGAAAGGACATGCGCGCTCAGGATAGATTTCAAGCTCACCTACCCTAGCAATTTCCACTGCCTCAATATAACTTTTCGGTCTGCCGGACTTCACAAACTTCCGGATTTCTCGATCCAGACCATCCACAAACAAATCCCTTCTTCTTTCGTCAGTATCAACGGGGTGATCAGATAATAGTGAGAGCCTGGTAAATTCCAGCTCATAGTCCGTCACGGATCTTGTACCTTGCTGAAAAGATAGCAGGGTTTTCTCCATCTGGCGCTTGACATCCTGGGGGCAGTATTTCTCCTTCAAATGAATCTTAAATTGTTCCCAAGTAATGGATTTCTCCATTGCTTCAGACATGGGATTCGTAATCGACTTCCACCAACGGCCAGCTCCATCTTCCAACATTCCTGTTGCAAACGTCACCTTGTCTTCCTCATTACACTTGGAGAGTTTGAACGCCTTCTCCACATTCGCGACCCAGTCCATAGCCTTAACAGGATCAGATGACCCCGCAAACGTACGAGCTCCACACTTTTTGAAATCAACAAACGTACACTCACGTCCTACCTTAACGTGATGGTCAGAAGAGTCAGTCTCACTTTCATCAGAGGACACACGTCTATGCTTCCTTTTCCTGTCTTTCTTTGGCTTTGCTAACATTTCTTCCTTATGCTTCAGTTCTAATTCTTGTAACTTAAGTTCCCGCAACCTAAGTTCTTCTTCACGGCGCTTAAATTCCATTTCACGCTGGTTAACTTCATCAGTCTGCATCACTGCTTTACCCTTGGTCAACAGATCCTTTATCTCCCTAAATCTGTCTTCAACTGTCATATCAGTCTGCAGTCGGTTCCTATCCATCATAAGCTGCATTTGCCTACGGTTATCCTCATTCAACTTATGAACGAGGTCAATCAATTGAGCCTGCTGGGGAGGCACAGGGGTGGCAGTACTGCTTGAGTCATTAGCAGTGTTCTCAGGGTCAGTGCCTAAGTCCTCTACGTGAACAGATTCTTTGTGTTGATCAGCTGCAGCATCAGCAGCTTTATCAACCCTTGAGGAACCGGCATCAGTCGGATTCTTATCAGCCATTGGCTGAAAAATATAAAGGAAATAGTTATTATTTCCTGATTCAATAAGCACAATTCAAGTCGTAATTCCTACATCAGATAATCATATCTAAATTCATAGATATGAAGGCAGTCAGTCAATCAGACAGATACAAAGTCAAGTCAAAGTCAAGTCAAGGTCAATTAAGCAGTCAATCCCTTCCCAATCCTATCAGTCATCAATTGCCTATCTTAGGTCAAGTTGTGTGGGTAGTCCTTTACTAATTAGGTTACCCTAGGCCTCGGTGACTTGTTCGGGAATTCAGAGTCACATAGTCCATATCATACCAGTAGTTTAAGTATCGGGTGGCCAGTCCGATGATTAAACTGCTGCTCTGATACCAACTTGTAACATCCAATTTTCCACAAACAGTACACGACAAAATATTTCATTTCATAATAATATTAATTGTTTGATACCACAGGCCCATCAGCAAAAATACTTAATTACAACAATAATTTAAAGATCAAATGGTGGTCTAACTAGCTTCTAAATCTTCAATCAGAGTGCGGAAGACTGAACAAGCTACCCGAGACCGCATCGTCTTTACAAAATAGGCATCATCAAAAGTCCAAGGTCTGCTATTCATCAAAATCCAGATTCACTTAGCCTGGGATGAACTACCTGTTATGATCTTGCCTTTATCAGCTTTTCCTGAAAAGGAGTTGTCATGACAGAGTAAGCTAACAAAGCTTAGTGAGTTAACAGAGTTCCACTAAATACCACACACATATAACATACTATCAGATCCTGTCGGTCAACACGTCAGAGACGGCAATTAGGTTGGGAGACAACCCGGTCAGTATTCCCATATGTAAGGCCGAAGCCCTACGGGAAGTGTATGGAAACAAGTCAGATAGGAAAGGAATCTGCAGAATTCCCTCCTGTGAATGGAGATCTCGCATTCGGTCCGGTCGGATGATGCAATATGCAATGGCAAGTATATAAACAGTCAAGTAAGCAGTAAGCATGATGCGTATTTACATAAAATGTAAAAGTGAACATGCAATCAAGGCATTTCAAATGTCTAGTTCAGTAATGGCAACATACGTTTCTATGATACAATATAGTATTAAAGAAGCATGCAGCAATCAATCAGTAGTTTCCATACAGTCAGTACATTCACCAATAAGTATCAAAATATATGTAAGTAATTAATGAAATCTGTCACTCACAGTGGTCCGAAGTCAGATAATGCTTAACGAGTTAAGCAGTTCAGTTTACTCTGTCAAGACGACGGGTTCCTGCATTTCAGTTTCAAGTCTGGCATATTAATGTCAAGTCTGAGTCATAATCTAAATAACCCTAGTTACATGTTCAGGTTTTTGTCAAATTTGGCTGTCGAGTCCGGGGTAGTTCCTATCGTCCCAAGGTGAGTCTATTTTTATCAGATTAATACTTTTAATTACAATAGGTTGATTTATCACTTAATCTGATTTTAGGGATTTAACTTATACTTGGAACAAGAACCAAATTCGAATTTATAAGGACAGATTCGAACTAGATAAGCTTATTTAGTGGCCAGATTCGAAATAGGGCCTTCGAATCTAATAGGTAGATTCGAGACACACACACAAGAAGAATAGATTCGAACCATGTGTAGACTCGAAGCCTAAGCAGATTCGAAGCAACCAATTCGATTCTATGGATTAGATTCGAAGCAAATAGATTCTAAAATAGATTTGAAGCTCATAGACTCGAAGATATATGTATAGATTCGAAGCAATAGACTCGAACCCACACAGATTCGGAACAACACACTAGATTCGAATTACACATAATAAACTCTAAGGAGATTAGATTCGAATTACACATCCCTTCGAATCTAAGGATTAGATTCGAATTCAATCACCATTCGAGTCTATATAAGAAGGTCTCGACTCTGTTCTACGAGTTCAAAAGTTTTCCAGGTTTTAACTACGAAACTTGAACAAAAATGAGGGAAAAATAGCCACTAACCTTCGTCCAAGCTATATTCTTC
>JAANYP010007179.1:0-163674 GCA_020465985.1 Centrapalus pauciflorus
GCCTTATCTAAACGATACACTCTATCAGGATATTTTGGATCTGTAAATTCTGGCGGTTGTTCTACATACACCAACTCCTTCACTTTCCCATATAGGAAAGCACTCTTAACATCTAATTGATATACCTTAAAGCCCTTGAAGGAGGCAAAAGCTAGAAACAACTTAATGGCTTCCAGCCTTGCTACTGGTGCAAACACCTCATTGTAATCGATTCCCTCCTCTTGGTTGAAACCCTTTACAACTAACCTAGCCTTGTTGCGCGTGACTATACCCCGATCGTCTCTTTTGCACTTAAAGACCCATTTGGTTCCTATGGCAACTTCCCCTCGAGGTAATGGAACTAACTCCCACACTTCTAGTTTCCTAAATTGTGAAAGTTTTTCCTGCATCGCTTCAACCCAGGAGTTCTCCTTAAGTGCCATTTGCACATTCTTAGGCTCTACTTGTGATATGAAACGAGAATAGAGACATGTGTGATATGCCTCGGAGTCGTTTATCATCGACAACAACACAGTGTTGTTATTTACACTACTCCTAGTCCTCACACCCTCGTTAGGATTTCCTATGATGCTTTCTAATGGATGGTTCTTGTTAATCCTAGAGGTCTCTATCTTATCAACCCTTAGATTATCTCCTAAGTTAGATCCTATTTCACCTAATGGGGGAACAGGCTCAACTTCTACATTTTCCTCCTCATGGACGTTTTCCTCAGAGTTGGAACTTGATGCTTGAGTCTGATTCTCAGTGGTAGGTGCTTCAAGAACATCGACTTCTGGAGATCTATCTACAGTCGCAGTAGGCTCAGATGTGGATTCAAACGTAGTCCTCGGAAAGATATGGCCATCGTCATTCAGATGCAACGTCGCCATGTCCTTTTCGATTGTACCTGCATTATCATCCAAAGGAATGTTAAATGACTCAAATAACTTATCATAGTCAAATATCCAATCTGAACCAGTTTGGGGTTCATGTGTATAACTTGTGACTTCAATATTATACACAATCTCCACAGTACCATTTGTTTTGTTAAAAACCCGTTTGTTTGGTGAGTTCGGCACATAACCTAGGAAGTATCCTTCGTCAGCCTTTTCACCAAACTTCGGTTGATGTTTTGTTCGTAAAAGAGTGCATGGTACCCCAAACGGTTCGAATCCAGTTAAGTTAGGTGGCCGTTTATTCAAAATATCATAACATGTTTTGTTCAAAGATTTGACTGTAAGGACTCGGTTTAAAATATGGCACGCGGTATTCACTGCCTCCCCCCAAAACATGGTAGGAAGCTTTGAATCCGAAAGCATAGTCCTTGCAGCCTCAATCAATGTCCTATTTTTACGTTCGGCCACCCATTTTGTTGAGGTTCATATGGTGCACTGAATTGATGCACTATGCCCTTTGATAGGCAATATACACCAATTACAGTGTTTTTGAATTCAGTCCCATTATCACTACGTATTCTTTTAACCCTTGTTCCGTAGGAGTTCTCCACTTGGTCTAAGAACCCGATGAGCTTGGAAGCCGTCTCGTCCTTTGTACCTAAAAAGAAAACCCAAGAAAAACGTGAGTAATCGTCAGTGATAACCAAACAAAACCAACTACCTCCTATACTCCTTTTGTTGATAGGTCTGAAAAGGTCCATATGCAACAAATCGAATGTTGAGGTTATGGAGTTCTGCTTCTTGGACTTGTGTGTCTTCTTATGTTGCTTGCCCTTCATGCACGGTAGACACTTGTCCTCGAACTGAAAGCTCTTCATAAGCACACCTTGCACCAGTCCATTCTTCGTTATGTAGTTCATCTTTCTTAGGTGCAAGTGAGCCATGCGTCTGTGCCACAGTACCGATTCCGTCTCCGAAGCTTTGGATAATAAACAAATTGGCCCCATCGAAGTCTCCGGCTTGTTCATATCCAGCATGTACAAGTCATTCTTCCTTGGCGCCCGCATCAATACCCATTCTTCAGGAATCTTGAATCCCGGCTTTAGCACTAACGCCTCATTGTCAGTAAATAACACTCAGTTCTTCTTATCACAGATTTGAGATACACTAATGAGATTGTGAACCAGTTTATCAACGTGATAAACTTGGTCCAATTTTATCGTCCCATTAGTGACCACTCCGGTACCCGTGATGTTTCCTCCTTTGTTACCGGCGAATGATACAAACCCCCGATTCCCACCCTTGAAGTCTGTAAGTAGACCTCTTTCCCCTGTCATGTGCCTGGAGCATCCACTGTCGACGAACCACTTGTTGTTTGGACCTGTGGTAATCTCCTGCACATAAAAGAAAATAGGTTAGTTATCACGGGGAACCCAAGCCATAACTGACTTGGTTATACCATTCTCGTCCACATACTTGAACTCTTTCAAATACCCATCTCGCCTTTCAGGTGACTTGGGTCTTTGAACCGGAGTCTGTTGTGGTGCCGAGTGATTTAAGTTCACTCTTTGCCTTGGAGTAGGCATTTGTTGTGGAGCTCTAGAATAGTTCCTATTATATGGCATTTCGAACTGTGATCCCTGAGCTCTTACCGGTGCGTACTGTCTAACTGGAGTATGAGACCTAACTGGAGTGTGTGACCTGCTAGGTGTTGTGCTCCTATAGACTTGTTGTGGTGCTGACCTAGATTGATTAATGACACGATTCGGTGAATTTGTCCTAATCACTTCCTTTGGTCCAACCTTTACCGGTGTGTTTTTCACAACTTGTTTGGGTGCGGCCTGCACAGTTTTCTTGGTACTTTGAGAACTACTGTTGCTCGCCGCACTGGTTGAGGGCTTAACAGGTGTTGGAGTCACTGTCTTAGGTGTAACATCGACTTTCCTAAGCGGACAGTGAGAAGCAACATGCCCCTTCTCGTGACATCTGAAGCAAGACATCTTATCTATGGACTTTTTGTGTGATCCCTTAGATCTAGGTGTCTCACTAGTGTCTAGTTCCTTTTGTACATCTATGGCGACTGGCTCATCGTCCTGATCAGCCCAAGCAATTATCTGTTTTCCTGCAGGTGTTTCACTGGAGGAAGACACAAATTTGACTTTCTTAACCTTGACGGTTGTGTCAGTCACCTTAGGTGCATTATCTTTTATAGGCTCTGGTGTCGGTGTAGGTAGGTCCTCTAAGTCTACTGATTTATCAGTTTTCTCCTGAGGCTGAGGCACATAGTTTGCATTGAAAGGTGGAGGAATTTCGTGAAATCCTAGACCTACAGGCTTTTTAGACTGTCGTTGGGCGTCTAAAACTTTTCCTAGGTTTAGGCTTGAATTCCTAAACTTTTCCAACTTGCTATTCGCCTCTGCTACCTTTACCTTTGTTTCAACTAGCTCTATGTCCTTGTCCTTAAGACTTTTGGTCAAGGCCTCTACGTGCTCATACATAAGCTCTATCCTAACACACTGCTCACTCAGTTTGTCTTTTAGAACTATTACGTCTTGAGCATCAGCCTTAAGCTTTTCTTTAAGATCTTGCTTGATATCGTTTAGGCTAGCGTTTTCAATTTTTAAATTCTCATTTTGAGCAGTTATGGTTTTATGTGATTCTAAGACTAGATTTAACCTATCGTTAGAATTAACACACAACGCACATAATTCACGAAAAAGAGAGTAAGTCAGACTAACCTTTGAGTTATCAGATTCCACGTTGGCCATCTGAGCAGCAAACTCCAGAACTGTCTGATCATTCGCCTTCTCTACCCACATCGGACTGCTGTCCCTTGTGGTCTGCTCTTCCCCATCACACCCAGTTTCCGTGACTTCTGCCATAAAATCCCGAGCATTCGATTCTGGATGTGAGCTCCAATCATACGTACCATCTAGCTGTCTGTCTGAAGTGACATTGGATAGTAGACCCGCTAGGTTGGCTTGACCAGATGATGAACTTGGAAGGTATCGTTGTTGGGACTGATTTTGGAACTGTCCCTGATGCTGACTCTGCCCTTGGTATGTCTCCACCTTCGGTCTCTGACACTCCCTGGCGAAGTGTCCCAGTCCTTGACAGTTGTAGCACTTTACTTTGGACTGATCAAATCATATCCCCTTGTTATTCATCGTCAAATTCCTCCCAGTTCTTTTAATGAATCTTTTAACCCTTTGGGTTACCATGGCCAGTTGCCATTTAAGATCCATTTCCTCAAGATCATCAGGGTCGACCTGATCGTAGTCTTCATCCCAGAGAGCAGGATCGTTAATCTTCCCCTGAACACAATTCCCGTACGCGGCCACAAAAGAAGCAAGCAGATTCAAATGTTCTTCCGCTGATTTTGCGCTCATGGGCATCTTCGAATAGGTCTGAGATGTCGATGCCTGTTGTACTTGAGGCTGCGGTTCTTCCGATCGTCCTAATCCTAAGAACGCGCGATTCAATGTGTCATCAGTCTCTGCTGGTGACGACGTTTCTCCGGTGAAAAACGCTGTAGCAGTCTTCGGTTCGACTGTCACTGAAGGTTTTGTTGTCTTTCCAAAATACATTGCTGGATTCTGGACTTGTTCGTAATCAGTTTCGGCCTTCAGTAGCTCGAAGTGATATGCCCGCAACGTTCCCACAATATCATCCAGAGATTGAGTATAATACTTGTCCTCGTTCAGCTTAATCATTGCCACATACATAGCCCATTTGGCAGGTAAGGCATCAAGAAGCTTGTTGTTATTGTCGGTGTCAGTAAACTCAATCCCGTGACTTTCAAGTTCCGTCAACAGGTGATAGAACCGGGTGATGATATCATCCAGCTGTTCATCCTTTAACGCCTTGAAAATTGCAAACTGTTGTTTCAACAGCTCTGTACGCTTTCTACGAACCCTAGGATTACCCTCACACCTCTTCTCTAGAGACTCCCAAAGTTCCTTTGACGTCTTTTGAGTCCTAAATGTGTGCAGTATATCCTGAGGCAAAGCCATTCGGATTAGCGAGAAAGCTTTGTTTTCGGCTTCATACAATTTCTTATCATCCTCCTTCATCATTTGGTATGATAAGACTTTCTGACGGCCTTCAACTTCTGAAACTGGTGGAATATATCCTTCGTCGATACACACCCACATGCGCATGTCATTAAAACGCACGAAATCGGTAAACCGATCTTTCCACCAGTAATAATCTTCGACTTTCATCAGCTTAGGCGGAGCGTTTGCCTTCCCGACCTCGTGGTCCATTTCTAGGAATTTTTGAAGATTTGACATCTTTTCGAAAGTAATTGAATTTACCTTAATTAATTTAATTCGAACCTAATGAGAATTAATTCTTTCGAATCTAGGTAGATTCGAATGTAATCAGATTCCAATTTATTTGGGATTAAATTCGATTAAGTGTTATAATTCAATTAAACTCGAAATTATGTCAGATTCGAAAAGTCCTCAGATTCGAAGGCAGACAAACTCGAAATAACAGCAGATTCGAAACCCTATTCGAAACTAAACTAAACTCGAATTAAACTCGAAACTAGGTAGACTCGAGATCCTATTCGAATGTAGCACAAACTCGAAATAGACTCGAAACTCTCTGTATCAGACTCGAAAGGAGCGGATTTTGGTTAGACTCGAGACTAAGTGTAACCCTAATTACCCCTATTAGATTCGAGCGCCGCAAACTCGTAAAACGGCTAACACTTTGATTTTTTAACGTTTTGCAGATTAAACCAGTATTTTTCCAACGAAAAATAATGATTTCGATCAAAAAACATGAAAAACCACAAAGTATTTTCCGAATAAGAATTTGCTAAGCTTGAAAACACGATTTTGAGAGAAAAACCGTCCAACTAGCGTCAAGAAACCTAGAATGTATCTAGATGAACACGAAGAACACCAAGAACACTCCGTAGGCTCTGATACCACTTGTAAGGTCTACCACTATGAGATCTATCTAGACGCGGAGCCGTCAACGAGTGCGGAATCCTCGTTAACGGGTAAACGGAAACAACTCTCACACACGAAACACGGAGACTATCAGAGGCTGAACGAACGACACACGAACGATCCTACGAACTGATTCTCTCCGAAACAGCACTAACACTGATGATAAACTCGAGATCGCTTAATGCTTAATCCCTCACGAATTCTGCAAAAAGTCTGATAATATTTCGAGTCTATCCCTAATTATAGAGGCTAATTCGAGTCTGTCATGGGCCAAACACGAATCTGGCCCAAGGCCCATTCGAGTTTGTCCACAATGACACTCTCGAATCTGGGCTCATTCGAATCTAGGGCTACATTCGAATCTATCACAGATTCGAATGCCAAGCCTTAAATAATTCGAATCTACCTAATTCACATACTCAACTAAGCACTGAAACTTATGTTTTTACTTTATGATTGATTTTATCTTTGTACCTTATGTTTGAACTTCTTGTAATATGTTACATCAAGTTCAAACATACAAACACTAATAAATATCAACCATATATAAACATATATAACAAACACTTGCTAAAATCCCAATGTAGGATCACTTAGACTGCTATCGTCACACAGGATGTACCAACAAATTTACCAACTTTCAACAGCCGTAAAAGAGTTGCAACATCACAATGCACGCTTGGATCAAGAGAATGCAGCATTACAAACAACTGTGGCAGATCAACAAGCTGAGCTGAGGACTCAATAGGCCCAAATTCTAACTATGCAGACCCTCATTGAGCAGATAACGAAAGATCTCCAAGCTCAGGGGGACAAGAGGTGCAAAGATGATGAGTTAAGAAGGGTCAGGAGAGACGATGAAGAAGGCGATGATCCAGATGCACAGAAAGAAAGTGAGCTAGCAGATCTTTCTCAAAAGACTGCTCAGCAAGCAATTGTTCAGGGGGAGCCTAGTTTTTTAAGTATGGGAGAAGCCTCAAAAGATGTTGAACAAGAGATGATAGAGGCTCTGTTAGATCTTGACGATGAAGATGAGTTCGGAATTGATCAGGAAGATCTTGAAGAAGGGGAGTTCGTCGTAGAAGAAGTAGCTGACTGGAAATCAAATGATGAAGTAGTAGAAGACGAGGATGATAATGTTGATGAGGTGTTGATCCCAAAGCAGCCTGTCACTAAGCAATATGTGAATAATGATCATAATGTGATAGACTTAGATGTGCTTAACTCAGCATCTATTGAAGAATCAGAATCTGATACAACTGAAAGGGAACATTCAAAAGAAGAGAAGATGAGGTTGTGGTTTAAGAAAGAGGAGAAGAAGATTGACTTGGCAGTAAAGAAGAAGATGAGACTGCCAAGTCCGGGAAAGTTGTCAGGAGGAATTCTAAGCTGGTTCTATGACAGAGAACTGCAACTATTTGTGCTGAAGAGACGAGATGGGCTGCAGTATCTGAGAAGAACTTTGAAAGTCTTTAATACGCTGCCTAAATGCGAGGTGAAAGAGCTAGCATGGATGAATCTAATCAACCTAGGAGATGACCCTTATGCTGAAATTGTTGCTAAAATTATCAGACGGGAGGGTAGATCTGGAAGGTTTGAAAGACTGAAGCCTAGATCGGGAAAGAGAGTAGAAGACGAGACAAGAATAGATCCTCATACTGGGAAACCATGGGCCAAGATGGTTTACAAACCAGTACCATGCTTAAAGAAGGTTCCATTGAAGACTATGCCATAGGACGTTCTTGAAAACATGAAATGGTGGTATGTTAACAACGAAACAGCTGAGGCAATAATGGAGGACCACGAGGACAAAGTAATTTTGAAAGTATATGACCCATTACATCTTGTAAACCTATCTCAGAATGACCTGCAGAAACTTCATGAACAACCTATCTATTTCCACGAAGGTTGGAGATCGGAAGGTAGGAAGTATCAAAAGGTCTCAAGGTTTGTATAGAAAAGGGTTTATATGCTGGTAGTGTTTTGAATAGACCTAGTACTTAGACAAAGTGTATATCTAGATAGAAGCTATCGTCAAGGGGGAGTCTGTTAGTGCATCCTGTGTGACGATAGCAGTCTAAGTGTAGATAATGTTTTGTAATAGTTCAAGTCTTCGTAATTACACGTTAATTCATATCTTTGATGTATGTTTGATATTGATTGTATATATGTTTGAACTTGTTTGTGATTGATGTTCTACATAAGTTCAAAGATAAGTTCAAACATAAGTTCTAGAACAAGTTCAAAGACAAGTTCTAGAATAAGTTCAAAGCCCTGGTTCGAACTTATGGGTGGACAAGTTCGTGGGCTTGGGCCTTCTCGAACTTGCCCAGGATAAGTTCGAATCTAATGGTTATAATTAAGGTTTAATCAGTTTTGATTAAGTATCTTAGCAGAAATCTTTGTTCGAGGCGCTTACGAACTTGTGAGCGTTTGCAGAGTATTTTCAGAGTGTTATTGGAGAGAATCACGTGTTGGGACGTTCGTGTTTATGTCTATCATTGTGTTGGTCTCCGTGTTTCATGTGTGTGATCAGTCCGTTAAACCCCTAACGAGGATTCCGCACTCGTTGGACGGTGTTGCGTCAAGATTGGATCCGTAGGTAGGTGACCTTACAACTACTAGAGAAAGAACAACTATATGGCAAATTTTTGAAGTGTGATTTTTGGCTGCGAGAAGTAAAATTCCTTGGTCATGTGATCAACAGTCAAGGAATACAAATAGATCCGTCGAAAATCGAGGCCATTAAGAACTGGGCAACTCCTAGAACTCCCACGGAAATCCGTTAGTTCTTAGGTCTTGCCGGTTATTATAGGCGATTTATTGAGAACTTCTCAGAGATAGTTGGTTCTTTAACAGAGTTGACTCAGGAGGATGTAAAATACAACTAGGGTGAAGCACAGGATGTTGGGAAATATTCTAAGTATGTCAAGCTGTTAGTTAGATTTCTCAAACTGTTAGTAGATTTTCTGTGTAATTACAAAGTTCAAGCTATTAGTTGAGAAAGTTTGAACTGTTAGTTCAAAAGTTCAAGCTGCCAGTGTTCAAGTTCAAGCTGCTCAACAGATAGTCTTCAAGCTGCTCAACAGCTCAATAAACAGAAAGTGCTGAAATTCAGGAAAAGATATATATTCGAAGATTAAAGCATATCTACTACCAGAGAAATCAGAGTTTCTCAAGGAAACAAATCAGAAGGCATTATATATACACAGAATAGGTTTTTCTATTGTAAATCTGCACGTACAAGTTTTGATTCAGTTGTAATTGCTTTTCTGATTAAGTTTTCATAAGCCTCTAAGGTTGTAAAACCCTAAGAACAATCTGTGTTCTTCGTCTAATCAAACACATTAGAGGTGATTGTAATCATTGAGTTTGGCAATACAAAAGATTTGATTGTTGGTTATATTTATGTGTTATTTGTTTTTGAAAGCTTTTCTTAAAACAGTTAAGTGTTATTCCGCAAACTACTTAATTGGACTTTGATTCAATACAAGGTTATTGGTTTTATACTCTGATTGATTCAAACCAGTTAATCTTAGGTAGTAATTTTGATATTGACAAGTGGTATCAGAGCTAAAGGTCTTTCTTTGTTTTCAAAGTCAGAAGCTTTCTTTTAAAATTTTAATTTTCTGCAATGGAATTTGATAACAGCAGTAGTGGATCTGGGCAAGGACTCAAAGTGCCTATGCTCAAACCCACTGAGTTCGAGATGTGGAAACTCAGGATTCAGTAGCACATTCAATTTATTGATTATGGCATATGGGAAGCTGTTGAATTTCCTCCTGTAGTTGATCCTGAACTTGATGCTGAGGGCAAGCCTATAAAAACACCTCCAATGACTGAACTTAAAAGAAAGGCTAGAATGAATGAAGTGAAAGCTCTTACACTTTTACAAATAGCCATTCCTAATGCTTATCAACACTAGTTTAAAAAGTTCTATACTGCTCATTCTCTTTGATTGCCTTAGAGAAAAGATTTGCTGGCAATGCTAGCACCAAAAGAAATCAAAAAAATCTTCTGAAACAGCAGTATGAAAACTTTTCTGGTGGCAAGAATGAAAACCATACTCAAATCTTTGACAGGTTTAATAAACTGATAGGTGAATTGGAGAGTGCCAAAGTCAGCTTGGATCAAGATGAAGTAAACAGAAAATTCCTTAGATCTCTTGGTGAAGAGTGGACAGTCTATGATGCCCAATGGAGAACAAAAGATACTCTGAAACTGAGATTGAAAATAAAAAGAAATCCTTTTCTTATAATCATAACACTGCTTAGCTGTCATCAACATTAACTGATGAATCGAACTGTTGTGATTCCTTTTCAGGTGCTGATGGTAATTCTACTGAAGTTCATTATGAAGCTTTTGTTGCCAATGATGGACTGTTTGCTCTAAATGCTGAAGATTTAGAACAAATCCATCCAGATGATCTAGAAGAGATGGACTTGAAATGGCAGCATGCAATGTTGACTATGAGGGCCAAAAGGTTTCTGAAAAGAACTGGCAGATCCAACTTCCAAGCCAAACCAGAAGGCAAACCAGCATTTGATAAATCAAAACTTGAATGCTTTAAATGCCACAAGCTTGGACACTTTGCCCGAGAATGTAGATCCCAAGGTCAACAGCCACCAAGACCCCAGCAAACTAATCAAGCTTCATCATCACAGGCACTTGTCTCTCAAGAAGATAATGTGTTTGACTGGAGTGTTCAGACAGAATTAGGAGTTTCAAAATCAAGCTCTCATGCCAGAAACATCTAATGTCACTTCCACTGAACTACCATCTGAGATAAATGCTAAACTCTGCTCTCAAACATGCAAAAATATGGTTAAAAAGTACAGAGATCATAATGAGAGCATGTGCAAAACTCTAGCTAAGATGGAAGAAAGGAGATATGAGTACATGCAGACCATAGAAGATCTTGAAAAACAGATCAATGACTATAAAGATACTGAGATTCAAATGGGACATGATAGAACATATCATGAGTGGGAGAAAAAGGAACTGAATAAGAAAATAGAGTCCCTAAATAAGAAATTATATGAGGCTGAATAAAAGGTGTTAGAAGCTAACAAGAAAATAGAATCTGTCAATATAGATTTAGGAAACTTCAAATTGACAAATCAAAAGCTGGAACACCTAATGGAAGTTCAATTTAAAGATAGGGTAAAATCTCAGCTAAATCCCAAAGAAGGTATAGGATATAGAGCCACTCCACCCCCATACAACAACAAATACATTCATCCAATGAGTGAAGTTGCTGATAGGCTTGTTAATGAACCATTAGATGAGTCCATGACAACTGTAGATCCTATCCTTGAAAACAGTCCTGAATCAAAAGGAGAACTGATTCCAAATGAAGGCTGTGAGTGCAAAGAAGTTGAGAGAGAACACAAAACAATGAGTGCACCTATAGAAACCTCTACCCCTAGTAAGAAAAGAAAAGAGAAGATGAGTGTATGCAATGCTCCTCCACATGTTTCTGTACCTACTAACTGTAACATTGCATCTTCCTCAAAAGGTAATAAAAGGGGTAAGACTGTTCCAATTTGCACATGCCAAAAGCATGGTGTCCAAAAGATTCCCAAACAACAGCAGGTAAGGTGAAATCAAAGGAACAATAACCAGTTATGGTCCAACAAAACTGGTTCTCCAATCAAAACAGTAAAAAGATGTTTCCATTGTGGCAGGAAAAACCATTTGGCCAGACATTGCTTGTACAAACCATCTGTTGCAAAATAGACTGTGGTTCAGAAACAAGCATTTGTTCAAAACACAAAAAATTTAAAGGCCAAACCACCTGTTGCACCAATTCCAAAGAAGAAAGTTGATCACAGGTTCTTGAAAGTCAATAAAAAACAGTCCACACACCAAAAACAAGTTTTGGCAAAACCGAAATCAAATTTTAAATATGGTGTGTTAAAGGCAAAAACTCAGATCAAACTGTTGATACAAATGTTGAAACTGCTAGGCCTAAAGTTGAAACTGGTAGTGCAAACTCTGAAGCTGTTAGCACTAAAAATCTAGTTCAAACTACTAAGCCTAACACTGGAACTGGTAATGGATCATCTGAGACTGTTAATGCAAAGGTTGGAAAGAACACCTGGATACCTCATGTCATAACTAAATACTCTTCACAGAATCCACCAGTGGATCTCACTAAGTATAAAAAGTCACAAACAGTGTTTAGTTATGTCAATGCACAAGGACAACCCAAAGCCAACTTGGTTTGGGTTTACTCCACTACTAACTAACCTTTTATTTGTGCAGGGCACCCACAGGTCACAACATAAAACAAGATGGCATTTGGACAGTGGATGCTCTAGGCACATGACAGAAAATTCTGAATGCTTGTCAAATTTCAAAGGCTTTGAAGGAGGGTTTGTTGCATTTGGAGGAAATTCCAAGGGAGGTAAGGTCACGGGTAAAGGTACTGTCAAAGCAGGTAATATGCTTTTCAATGATGTTTTATATGTTGAACAGCTGAAGTACAATTTATTAAGTGTGTCTCAAATCTGTGATAAGCAAAATATTGTTGTATTCACAGATTCTGCGTGCATTGTTCTTTCAAAAGATTTTAAAATACCTGAAAATCTTGTTTTACTTAGAACACCAAGAAAGGACAATGTGTACTGTTTGGATACAAATCTTTTATCCAAATCAAGTACTTTAAGTTGTTTGATATCCAAAGCATCATCTAATGAGTCTGCTCTTTGGCACAGAAGGATGTGTCACATGAACTTCAAATCTATGAATGTTTTAGTCAAAAAGAATTTGGTAAGAGGTTTACCACAAACGGAGTTCATCTGTGATGATCATTGTGTAGCATGTCTTAAAGACAAGCAACACAAAACTTCTCATAAGGCCAAAGAAGTAAATTCAATCTCATCTGCTCTTCATCTTATTCATATGGATCTCTTTGGTCTAACATCTGTTTTGAGTTTGAATAAAAGAGCTTACTGTTTAGTCATTGTTGACGATTTCACCAGATTTACATGGGTATACTTTCTTAGGATTAAAGATGAAACTGCTGAGCTAGTTAAATCATTTAACCTTAAGATAGAAAACCAATCTAACTTAAAAGTTAAGGTGATCAGGTCAGACAACGGAACTGAGTTTAAAAATCTTATCCTAAACAGTTTCTGTGAGTCTAAAGGTATTGCAAGGCAATTTAGTTCACCAAGAACACCACAACAAAATGGTGTAGCTGAAAGAAAGAACAGAACTTTAATTGAGGCTGCTAGAACCATGCTAGCTGATTCCAAACTGCCAATGACCTTTTGGGCAGAGGCAGTCAATACAGCTTTTTATGTTCTAAATAGGGTTCAAGTTGTTAAATCACAATGGAAACCTCCATATGAGTTATTCCATCATAGAGTCCCCTTAATAGCCTTTCTAAAGTCTTTTGGCTGTTCATGCACCATTCTTCACACTAAGACTCACTTAGGAATGTTTAAAAGTAAGGCTGAAGAAGGTCTCTTTGTAGGATACTCTACTCAAAGCAAAGCCTATAGGGTATATAACAGTGTGTCTAAAACTATTGAAGAAAGTACCAATGTTGAGTTTAATGAAAACACTGCAAATGTCAAAGGCACTGGTCCTGATTGGTTGTTTGATTTAGAATCACTAACTAATTCTCTGAGCTTTGTTGAGTATACTGCAGTTGCTGATGAAAACAGGGTTGAAGCTGCCAACACAAATTCTCATGCTGGTAACACAAATATTCAAGCTGTTGGCACAAAGTTTCAGACTGTTGAAGATTCTGGTCAATGGGATGAGTATACTGTTCTACCACTTCTATCTTGTGACCCACCAGGGGTACTGGATGCCCAACATGATTCAAATCTACATTATGAAGTGCCAATCCCAAGCCCTGAGGTAACAGCTCCATCACATAGGGAAACAGTCCCATCTTCTGGTCAAGTTGTTCCTGAAGTTGAACCATCAAGTGGTCCTGAAGGAGATGATACAAATCTAGGAACCTCATTTCAGACAGACAGAGAGCCAACACTCAGAGTTCACAATATCACCCTCTCAATCAGATAATGGGTGATCCACGCACTCCTGTACAAACAAGGACAATGGTTGACAAGGAGTCTACTGATGCTGAATCAGCAGTTCCTGAATTCAGTCTAGCTGCCTTTGAACATGCCTGTTTCATTTCACAATTAGAACCTAAGAACGCATCTGAGCCTTTGAAAGATCCATCTTGGACTGAGGCAATGCAGGAAGAACTACTGCAATTCAAGATTCAGAATGTATGGACTCTAGTTGATCTTCCTTAAGGAAAGAGAGCAATTGGTACAAGATGGGTGTTCAGAAACAAGAAGGATGAGAGAGGGATAGTCATCAAGAACAAAGCAAGACTGGTAGCACAAGGATACACTCAAGAAGAAGGAATAGATTATGATGATGTCTTTGCTCCAGTGGCAAGAATAGAAGCCATCAGACTGTTCCTAGCCTATGCAAACTTCAAAGGGTTTAAAGTGTATCAAATGGATGTGAAGTCTGCTTTCCTGTATGGTACAATCGAAGAAGAGGTCTATGTGTGTCAACCTCCTAGATTTGAGGACTACAAGTATCCCGACAGAGTTTACAAATCAGAAAAAGCCCTCTATGGACTCCACCAAGCCCCAAGAGCATGGTATGACACTCTGTCATCATACCTTCTACAGAATGGATTCAAGAGAGGTACTCTGGGCAAAACTTTATTCACAAAGTCCATCAAATCTGAGATTCTGCTTGTTCAGATCTATGTTGATGATATCATCTTTGGGTCTACTAATGACAGTCTGTGCAAAGAATTTGAGGCATTGATGCACAAAAAGTTTCAAATGAGTTCAATGGGAGAACTCACCTTCTTTCTAGGATTGCAGGTCAAGCAGAAGCCCACATGACTTTTTATAAGTCAATCAAAGTATGTTAAAGACATACTGGAAAAGTTTGCTTACAAAGATACCAAAGTTGCTAGTACTCCAATGGACACTCACAAGCAGCTTGATGCAGACAAAGATGGAGTAGATGTGGACATTCACTTATATAGATCCTTGATAGGTTCCCGTATGTACCTCACGTCTTCTAGATCTGATATAATGTTTGCTGTTTGTGTTTGTGCAAGGTTTCAATGTGCTCCAAAGGACTCACACTTATTTGCTGTTAAGAGAATCTTTAGATATCTCAAAGGCCAACCACATTTGGGCCTCTGGTATCCTAAAGACTCTCCTCTTGAACTAACAGCCTATTCTGACAGTGATTATGGAGGATGCAACATTGACAGAAAGTCCACAATTGGTGGATGTCAATATCTAGGAACAAGACTGGTCTCTTGGTAGTGCAAAAAGCAAACAACTGTCTCCACCTCATCTACTGAAGCAGAGTATGTAGCAGCTGCCAGCTGCTATTCCCAAGTGATGTGGATTCAAAATCAATTGAGAGACTATGGTATGAACTTCTTATCCACTCCTATTTACATTGACAACTCAAGTGCAATAAGCATTGTACAAAATCCAGTGAAATTTCCCAAAACCAAGCATATAGACATCAGATTTCATTTTATAAGAGATTGTAATGAGAAGAATATAATCCAAGTTACCAAAATTCATACTGATGATCAGTTAGCTGATCTATTTACAAAACCATTTGATGTAGGAAGATTCACCTTCCTAGTATCAAATATTGGCATGGTCAATATGGATTAATTTGTTTTTCATCATTCTCTCTTATTTTATGAAGAATATATTTATTTCATATGCTTGATTAAGGGGGAGACACTGTTTCATTAGAATATGCTTACTTTTCAACTAACAGCTTGAGTCTTTTCTCAAGCTGCTAGTTCATTTCACTCGGACTGTTAGTTGTTTCACTTGATCTGTCAAAGTGTGCAGGGTAATTCGGTAAATTCTTATAAGTGTGTGCGCGGGATTAGATATTTTCGAAATCCCCAAACCTTTAAAGGTCCCAGTTTCGTTCAATTGCAACTACCAGTTTCAAAAATATCTTCCACAACCTTCCTTTTCTCTCTAAGCGATTCACACACACTTCTCCCAAACCCCAAATCACCATTTGATCGTCAATGGAGTTTGTCAAAGAACACAACTGTATCCCCTATTCTCTCAAACACACTGACCATCAACCATTCCATGACATGATGGACTTCCTCCGAATTTCCCATATCCATCATGCCCTCACTATCAATCCCACCATCTATATATCCCATATAGAACAGTTTTGGAAATATGCCTCTGTCAAAACCATCAACGGAGTCACTTCTTTGACATCCAAAATCGATGGCAACACTGTCACTATCACTGAGCAACTCATCCGCCAACACTTGCATCTTCAAGATGCCGCAGGTATAACAGATCTATCTCTTACTGCTATACATGAAGGCCTTTTTGCAATTGGGTATTGGGGCCCTACTGATTCTTTTACTTTCTTTAAAGCACATTTTGCCCATAAGTGGAAATACATTGTACATATTATACAACAGTGCATAAGCCCTAAAAGAACTGGTTGGTTAGAATTTTCTTCAAATATAGCCACTGCCTTAGTGTGTTTATCAATGGGCCAACCGTTCAATTTTTCAAATATGATTTTTCAGGGCATGTTAAGGCATCATGCCCTAAAAAATGGGAAATTTTTTATGTATCCTTGATTTTTGGCTGAAATAATTGCAAGATTTTGCAATAATTTCAATGTACATAAAAGAATACATGTTTCCCATAGGCACTCTTTACCATCAATTCAAAGACTTTTAAAACCTAGTGCCAATTTTTTGAATATCGATGTCCCATTGCCCTTTGCAATGCTGGGCATCAATCCAATAAACAGAGGAGAGGGTCCTGAGCAGGCTCAGCCTTCCATCACTGCTTCACCCCCAGGACCCCAACCCACTCCTCATGATACAAATACTCCATCTGCTCCTTCTATCAAACCCACATCCCCACTCATACTATATAAAAGAAAAAGGGTTTCAGGAGTTGCTTCCTCCTCAGCCCTAATACCAGAACCAAATATCTCTGTGCAGGAGGACACTTCTGCACAGAATATCCAAAGGGCACCCACTGAGGACACTCTCATCCTCAATTTGGAGGTGGCCATCCCAACAGAGGATGTCCATATTGTAAGGTCTACCACTGACAGATCTATCTAGACGCGGACCCGTGAACGAGTGCGGAATCCTCGTTGACGGTCAGACGGACAACTCTCAACCAACGGAAACACGGAGACTATTAGACGCTGAACGAGCGACACACGAACGATCCTACGTACTAATTCTCTCCGAAACGGGACTCACCTAGCTGATAAACTCGAGATCGCCTATTGCTTAATTCCTCACGAATTCTGCCAAAGGTCTGCTAATCATTCGAGTCTATCCCTAATTATAGGCCCTGATTCGAGTCTGTTGTGGGCCAACCTCGAATCTGGCCTAAGGCCTCATTCGAATCTGTCCATCTGACAGATTCGAATCTAGCCCATTCGAATCTAAGGATACATTCGAATCTATCACAGATTCGAATGCCTTCCTTAACCTATTCGAATCTAGCCTATACACTTAAACACTTACGTGATGAAACTTATGTTTTAACTTATGCTTGACATACTCTTTGACCTTTATGTTTGAACTTCTTGTAATATGTTACATCAAGTTCAAACACACAATCAATAACAGACAAACACATATTAAACATATATATCAAAACACTTGTTAATATCAGAATATTACTTAAATCATAATGCAGATCGATTAGACTGCTATCGTCACACAGGGTGTACCAACAGACTCCCCCTTGACGATAGCTTCTAATTATTTACATTACATCAAATTTAAGTACTAGAGCTATAGACGCTACTACCTGCATATAACCCTGCATCTATACAAACTTTAACTACCTTTTGGAACTTCCTGGCTTTAGATCTCCATGGTTCAGTGAAGAATATAGGCTGATCGTGAAGCTTCTTCAGGTCGTCCTTAGATAGGTTTATCAAATGTAGAGGGTCGTATACCTTCAAAATTACCTGCTCGTCTTGATCCTCCATTATAGCTTCAGCAGTATCAATTTCCAGGTACCACCACTTCATGTTGCTCAAAACATTTTGTGGCATTGGCTTTATTGGCACTCTTTTCAAGCATTTGACTGGCTTGTAGATCATTCTAGCCCAAGGTCTTCCAGTATGAGGATCTATTCTTGATCCATCCTCGACCCTCTTGCCTGATCTCGGCTTAAGCCTCTCAAATTTGCCTGATCGCCCTTCTTTCCTTATGATTCTTTCAATAACGTTTGCGTAAGGATCATCTCCAATATTAATAAGCTCCTTCCAGGCTAACTCTTTAACTTCAATCTTGGGCAAAGAATTAAAAGCTTTCAGTGTCCGCCTCAAGTATTGAAGTCCATCTCTTCTTTTCAAAATGAACAGCTGCAGTTCTCTGTCAAAGAACCAGCTAATAATGCCTCCTGAGAAGTTCCCAGCACCTGGAACTCTCATCTTCTTCTTCATCTTCAAACTCTCTTTCTTTTCCTCTTTCTTGAACCAAAGATTGATCAAGTCAGTCCTAGATGGCTCCATCTCGGCCTCTTCAAGTTCATTATCCTCGACTGAGGCTACTTTGATATAGTCAATGTCAATCACATTATGATTTTGTCCTTCATATAGCTCCGTTACTGGTTGTGAATTGACAATAACTTCATTGACTTGATCGTCTTCATCCTCTATCACTTCGTCGTCAGATTTCCAGTCCGCGACATCATCTGGAATAAATTCCCCTTCCTCCAACTCTTTGTCTTCGCCTTGGATCACGTGGACGAACACGAGTCTGATGCGGTTGCTGATGCTGTTGCTGTTGCTGTTGCTGTTGCTGTTGAACTTCTATTTCACATGCCCAGTTGGCATTATCAGGTGCCACAAAGTTCCTGTCTAAGATAGCTCCAAACAACGGACGAGCAGTAGGAACAGCCAATCTTCCTCGGTGTGAGGAACAATCAGCAAATATGCGTTTTTCCATTACATTTACGCTCAAAGAATCATTCGATTGTGGCAGACTTGGCAAAAAGTGACGTATCAACATCATCACGAACCTCGGATACAACAGGAACCTTTCTCTCTCAGGAGCCGTGATTTGATGAATAAATTCTGAGAAAATCAGCTGCGAGAAACTAAACTTCTTATTGTACACCATCGCGATCATTGCTGATTGGATTTTTGATACAATGTAATCAAATCCAGCTTTCTTCGGTGCAAAACAGACCATGAAGACATGGACCAAGAAACGCCATTGCCCAATCAGGCCACTCTTCATATATGACGACTTTGTTACATCTAGACTGTAACCCATTCGTTGAAAAGCCGCTTGCCTAATATTTAGTGGAAAATCAATAGGCCCAGACTCCTCTTCCTCAGATCCTAGCTGCAACACTTGACGCAGCATATCGGCAGAGAATACCAACGGTTGCCCTGCGATCCTTGTTCTCAGCACTGTCGGGGTGACAGAGCAATCAACTTGTAAGTGATCATAGAACTGCCGCACATATGAGATTACAATCGGAATGTTCTGAAACAAAGCGTAGCTAATTCTGGATTCAGCTAAGAAGTCCAACACTTCACGAAAACCCTGCGCCTCAGGGATATGATTATCTGGATTAAGAACCATATTGTGCTTAGGGACGAAAGCACGAAGCGCCATATCTGCACAATACATAAAATTGTTAGATTATTATTAAAAATCAATAAACTTGTTTAAATTCAAATTTGTTTTATCTTGTATTTGATTAAATACAAAATCTAACACAATTAAATTTCACAAGTTTAATAAAATTTAAATTCAACAAAATAAATGAGGTACAGAATCGAGAGTAACAGATTCGAAGTGCCCATATTCGAAAGTAATGGACAGATTCGAATATACCCTATTCGAGTCTGATGGACAGATTCGAATATCTGGTCATCTCGAATCTATTGATAGATTCGAGAAACCCATGATCAGATTCGAATCCATTATCAGATTCGAAAGGCCGACACCCCTTTTTCAACAAAAATCCAAGATTTTAACCATTTTGAACGTAGCAAATCACATACATTAGTTCAACTAGGTTCTAATCATAGATTTATGCTTTTAATTTGATCTTTTATTAGTCCAAACTTGGTAATTTTGCAAAAACCCTATTTTGACCTATAAAACATCAAAATGTGATGTTTAATCCCAAATTTGTGTATTAAACCACCAAAATCTTGTACAATCATGTTGCTTATACCTAGATTTGAAGTTAGAATCGAACACAAAAGCTTTAGAATCGACGAAATGTCGTTTAGTGGAAATACGATAGACTCGAGATTAGATTCGAGATCGCCAGAACAGATTCGAGAAATCAGATTCGACAACAGTAAAGTAATAAATGACTTCACTATTGACCTATATATACTAACTACCTTCGAGTCTGTGCAATTTCGAGTCTACTGACAGATTCGAAGTATCTCACATTCGAGTCTGTCTTAGATTCGAAATTTCCAACACTTAGAAAAATTTCAGAAAATTTTGAAATAATTTCAACTTTTTCCAACTATTTTCTACTGTGTAGTGTAACCAGATAAACTATGCCAAATCTTTTACCCTAAGCTCAGATATTTCACGCATTGTATATTTTATTCAACTTTGAATGCACCCTTAGTAACTTTTGACCTTTTACCTAAGTAAAAATTAAACTAAACCAAAATAAAATAAAAGAAAATAAAATAAGCTAAGGTAAAAATAAAATTAAAATAAAATAAAATTTTGACTAAAAAATTTAATCTAGACTTAAGTTATAAAAATAAATTTACAAGCTAAGCTAAATACCAAACAACATATTTTTGATGAGTATAGTCTAAGAAAGGTTCAATCAGATAGCGATGTCCGATACTTACTTTCAGTACTTAAACTTTCACACTTAGGAATTTGTTGAATTCCTTTGATTGTTTGTTGTGACATACCCACTTAGCCGATTGTTGGTATTTTACCCTGTTAAACACTCTACATTTCGGAATATCCCTTGGCCTTTTTATTTATCAGGAAATTATCTTACGTGACTCAGACATAGACATACTTTTATGATCAAGGCACCCAGACAAAATTCTAACTTGTTGGTATTTGCAAACTTTCTTTAAAAGACAAACATCGGACACAGGTCTGTATTCTCATACAACAAAGTGTCTTAGTTCGACTTAAGGTTTAACTTTAAAGTTAGCAGATAGCGGTGACAGGTCTGTACTGACGTACAACAAAGCGACATGTCTGCTAACCCGAATCTAAACAGAGACAACAGGTCTGTACTTACGTACAACAGAGTTGCATGTTTTCGACTCTCAGTTTTTCATGATATTTCTATTCTTTCCATTTTCAGACGTATTTGATGTTGCTATACATCCCCAGAAAGTTTGCATACCTCATTTAGACTCAATGTTTGTATGTCTTGTACATAAAAATTAAGACCGATTGGTCATACATCTAAGCTAGTGACACGTTTGACTTTTTCTAGAATATTTTATTAGCCTTTAGATACCCTATATGTATTATGCCTACCAACACATCAAACTAAATAGAGTATAACACTTAGGATTTAGTTGCATTATGTGTGAAAGTCTAAACACTTAGAGTCTGTAACGACGGTGCTAATGTTCGTCACTTTGAACCTATGTATCTAAGACTTAACTCCTTTTCTGATATTCTCTTTTTTTGTATTTTTGTAATTTTCTTTTTTTTTTTTTTTTTTTTTGTTTTTCACAGCAAAACACATTAAACTAAGCTAATCTACTAACTTACTAAAAATAGAAACTTTCCTAAATTAGAAACTTTCTTAAATTAGCAGACTACTGAAAAAGAAAGAAATATAACAACTATAAAAGGAAATAAAATACTACTAAGGTCAATTTACTCTGGGTTGCGCATTCCATTAAGTTGAATTAAATACTCAAAACGTGACTTATCAAACGCTTTGGTAAATAAATCAGCATTATTATCTTCAGTTGCCACCTTTACCAGTTTGATCAAGTTCTTTTCAGCACAATCACGAATAAAATGATGTCTTATGTCTATGTGCTTTGTTTTACTGTGTTTAACTGGATTATTTGTTATAGCAATTGTTGATTGATTGTCTATCCTAATTGGAGTTTGAGTATAAGCCAAACCGTAATCCCGCAATTGTTGTTGTATCCACAGAACCTGTGAACAGCAACTACCAGCAGCAACATACTCGGCCTCGCACGTTGACACGGCTACCGATGTTTGTTTCTTGCATTGCCAGGACACCAATCTCCCTCCGAGGAACTGACAACCTCCAGTCGTTGATTTGCGCGTCAAGCTGCATCCTCCGTAGTCAGAATCTGTGAACGCTTCCAACTCTAGATCTCCCTCCGCGTGATACCAAAGTCCCAGCTTCGGTTTCGACTTGAGGTATCGTAGAATCCGCTTCACAGCTTTCATATGCATCTCCTTCGGATTCGCTTGAAACCTAGCACAGATACACACAGCAAACATAATATCAGGTCTTGAAGCAGTTAAATACATAAGTGACCCAATCATGGCCCGATATAAAGTCGGATCCACATCGGTATCACTTTCAGTACCCGGCCCGAGATTGTGATTCACTTGAATCGGCGTGCTGAAATGGGCAGTCAACTTTGTTCCTTCCATCCCAAACCGTTCCAATATGTCATAGACATACTTGGTCTGATGGATAAACATGCCTTCCTTCTTCTGGTCAACTTGTAACCCCAAAAAGAAATTCAACTCCCCCATAGCACTCATCTCGAACTTTGACTTCATCACCTTCTCAAAATCTTTGCACATCTGTTCGTCTGATGATCCAAAGATGATATCATCGACGTACACTTGCACCAAGATAAAGTGATCTCCTTTTCTCTTCACAAAAAGAGTACTATCTATCCTACCCCTCTCAAAGCCGTTTTCTAAGAGATGGTTCGATAGAGTCTCATACCATGCCCTAGGTGCCTGATGTAATCCATAAAGAGCCTTATCTAAACGATATACTCTATCAGGATATTTAGGATCTGTAAACCCGGGCGGTTGTTCTACATACACCAACTCCTTCACTTTCCCATACAGGAAAGCACTCTTAACATCCAGTTGATATACTTTAAATCCTTTGAAGGAGGCAAAAGCTAAAAACAACCTAATTGCTTCTAACCTTGCTACAGGTGCAAACACTTCGTTGTAATCGATTCCCTCCTCTTGGTTGAAACCCTTTACAACTAATCTCGCCTTGTTGCGCGTGACTATACCCGATCGTCTCTTTTGCACTTAAAAACCCATTTGGTTCCTATTGCAATCTCCCCTCGAGGTAACGGAACTAACTCCCACACTTCTAGTTTCCTAAATTGTGAAAGTTCTTCCTGCATCGCTTCAACCCAGGAGTTGTCCTTAAGTGCCATTTGCACATTTTTGGGCTCTACTTGCGATATGAAACACGAATATAGACATGTATGATATGCCTCGGAGTCGTTTATCATCGACAACAACACAGTGTTGTTATTTACACTACTCCGAGTCCTCACACCCTCGTTAGGATTTCCTATGATGCTATCGATAGGATGATTCTTGTTAATCCTAGAGGTCTCTATTTCGTCTACCCTTAGATTATCTCCTAAGTTGGATCCTATTTCACCTAAAGGGGGAACAGGCTCAGCTTCCACATTCTCTTCCTCACGGACGTTTTCCTCCGAGGCAGAACTTGATGCTTGAGTCTGATTCTCAGTATTAGGTTCTTCTGGATTCGCAACTTCTGGAGACCCATCTACAGTCGCAGTAGGCTCGGACGTAGATTCGAACGTGGTCCTTGGAAAAATATGGCCATCGTCATTTAGGTGCAACGTCGCCATGTCTTTATCGATTGTACCTGCAGTATCATCCAAAGGAATGTTAAATGACTCAAATAACTTATCATAGTCAAATATCCATTCCGGACCAGTTTGGGGTTCATGTGTATAACTTGTGACTTCAATATTATACACAATCTCCACAGTACCACTCTTTTGTTAAAAACCCGTTTGTTTGGTGAGTTTGGCACATAACCTAGGAAGTATCCTTCGTCAGCCTTTTCACCAAACTTCGGTTGATGTTTTGTTCTTAAAAGTGTGCATGGTACTCCAAACGGTTCGAATCCAGTTAAGTTAGGTGGCCTTTTATTCAAAATTTCATAACATGTTTTGTTCAATGATTTGACTGTAAGGACTCTATTTAAAATATGGCACGCGGTATTCACTGCCTCCCCCCAAAACATGGTAGGAAGCTTTGAATCCGAAAGCATAGTCCTTGCAGCCTCAATCAATGTTCTGTTTTTACGTTCGGCCACCCCATTCTGTTGAGGTTCATATGGTGCACTGAATTGATGCACGATGCCCTTTGATAGGCAATATACACCAATTACAGAGTTTTTAAATTCAGTCCCATTATCACTACGAATATGTTTAACCCTTGTTCCGTAGGAATTCTCCACTTGGTCTAAGAACCCGATGAGCTTTGTAGCCGTCTCGTCCTTCGTACCTAAAAAGAAAACCCATGAAAACCGTGAGTAATCGTCAGTGATAACTAAGCAAAACCAACTACCTCCTATACTTCTTTTGTTGATAGGGCCAAAAAGGTCCATATGCAACAAATCGAATGTCGAGGTTATGGAGTTCAGCTTCTTGGACTTGTGTGTCTTTTTATGTTGCTTGCCCTTCATGCACGGTAGACACTTGTCTTCAAACTGAAAGCTCTTCAGAGGCACACCTTGCACCAAACCATTCTTCGAGATGTAGTTCATTTTCCTCAGGTGCAAGTGAGCCATGCGTCTGTGCCACAAAACCGATTCCGTCTCTGAAGCTTTTGATAGTAAGCAGATCGGACCCATCGAATTATCTGGCTTGTTCATATCGAGCATGTACAAGTCATTCTTCCTTGGAGCCCGCATCAATATCCAATCTTCATGTATTTTGAATCCCGGCTTTAGCACTAACGCCTCAGTGTCAGTAAATAACACCGAGTTCTTCTTATTACAGATTTGAGATACACTAATGAGATTATGAACCAGTTTATCAACGTGATAAACTTGATCCAATGTAATCGTCCCATTAGTGACTTCTCCAGTTCCAGTGATATTTCCTCCTTTGTTGCCCGCGAATGATACAAATCCCCTATTACCCCCCTTGAAGTCTGTGAGAAGACTTCTTTCCCCCGTCATATGCCTGGAGCAACCACTGTCGACGAACCACTTGTTGTTTGGACCGGTAGTTATCTCCTGCACATGAAAGAAAATAGGTTAGTTATCACGGGGAACCCAAGCCATGACTGACTTGGTAATACCATTCTCGTCCACATACGTGAATTCTTTCAAGTACCCATCTCGCCTTTCAGGTGACTTGGGCCTTTGAACTGAATTCTGTTGTGGTGCCGAGTGATTTAGATTCACTCTTTGCCTTTGAGTAGGCATTTGTTGTGGTGCTCTAGAATAAGTCTTATTATACTGCATTTCAGACTGTGATCCCTGAGCTCTTACCGGAACATAATGTCTAACGGGAGTATGTGACCTAACTGGAGTGTGTGACCTGCTAGGTGTTGTGCTCCTATAGACTTGTTGAGGTGCTGACCTAGATTGATTAATGACACGATTCGGTGAATTTGTCCTAACCACTTCTTTTGTCCAACCTTAACCGGTGTTTGTTTCACAACAAGTTTTGGTGCGGCCTGCACAGTTTTCTCGGTAGGTTGAGAACTACTGCTGCTTGCCACACTTGGTGAGGGCTTAACAGGTGTTGGGTTCACTGTCTTAGGGGTAACATCTGCTTTCCTAATTGGACAGTGAGAAGCAACATGCCCTTTCGCGTGACATCTAAAGCAAGACATCTTATCCATGGACTTTTTGGTTGGTCCCTTAGATCTAGGTGTCTCACTAGTGTCTACTTCCTTTGGTACATCTACAGTGTCTGTCTCTTCGACCTGGTCAGCCCATGAAATTTTCTGTTTTCCTGCAGGTGTTTCACTGGAGGAAGACACAAATTTCACTTTCTTGACCTTGACAGTAGAGTCAGTCACCTTAGGTGTATTTTCAACTGTAGGCTCAGGTGTCGGTTCAGGTAGGTCCTCTAAGTCTACTGAGTTGTCAGTTTTCTCCTGAGGCTGAGGCACATAGTTTGCATTGAACGGTGGAGGAATCTCGTGAAAACCTAGACCTACAGGCTTCTTAGACTGTCTTTGGGCATCTAAGACTTTCCCTAGGTTTAGGCTCGAATTCCTAAACTTTTCCAGCTTGCTATTTGCCTCTGCTACCTTAACCTTGGTCTCAGCTAGCTCTATGTCCTTATCTTTCAGACTTTTGGTCAAGGCCTCTACGTGCTCATACATAAGCTCTATCCTAACACACTTCTCACTCAGTTTGTCTTTTAGAACTATTACATCTTGAGCATCAGCCTTAAGCTTTTCTTTTAAATCTTGCTTTATATCATTTAGGCTAGCATTTTCAATTTTTAAATTTTCAATTTGAGCAGCTATGGTCTTATGTGAGTCTAAGACTAGATTTAACCTATCGTTAGAACTAACACATAAAGCACATAATTCACGAAATAGAGAAGAAGAAAGACTAACCTTAGAGTTATCAGATTCCACGTTGGCCATCTGAGCAGCAAACTCCAGCACATTCTGATCATTCGCCTTCTCTACCCACATCGGACTGCTGTCCCGTGTGGTCTGCTCATCCACATCACATCCAGTTTCAGTAACTTTAGCCATGAATGCTCTAGCATTGGACTCAGGATGTGAACTCCAGTCATAGGTACCATCTAGCTGTCTGTCAGAAGTGACATTGGATATTGGACCCGCTAGATTGGCTTGACCAGAATTTGAACTCGGAAGGTATCTCTGTTGGGACTGATTTTGGTACTGTCCTTGATGCTGATTCTGTCCTTGGTATGATTCTACCTTCGGTCTTTGACACTCTCTGGCGAAATGTCCCAATCCCTGACAGTTGTAGCATTTGACCTTAGACTTATCAAATCCTATCCCTTTGTTGTTCATTTGCAGATTCCTCCCAGTTCTCTTAATGAATCTTTTAACCCTCTGGGTCACCATGGCCAGTTGCCACTTAAGATCCATTTCCTCTAAGTCATCAGGGTCGACCTGATCGTAATCTTCATCCCAAAGAGCCGGATCATTGATCTTCCCTTGAACACAATTTCCATAAGCTGCCACAAAGGAAGCAAGCAGATTTAAATGTTCTTCTGCGGACTTTGCGCTCATGGGCATCTTCGAATAGCTCTGACTGGTCGATGCCTGTTGGACTTGAGGTTGCGGTTCTTCCGATCTTCCTAACCCTAAGAACGCGCGATTCAGTGAGTCTTCGGACTCTGGTGGCGATGACGTTTCTCCGGTGAAAAACGCTGTAGCACTCTTCTGATCAGCTGTCACTGATGATTTAGATGTCTTTCCAAAATACATCGCCGAATTTTGGACTTGCTCGTAATCAGTCTCAGACTTTATCATCTCGAAGTGATATGCCCTCAACGTTCCCACGATGTCATCCAGCGATTGAGCATAGTATTTGTCTTCATTAAGCTTAATCATTGCCACGTGCATAGCCCATTTGGCTGGTAGGGCATCAAGAAGCTTGTTGTTCTTGTCACTGTCCGAGTACTCAATGCCATGACTTTCAAGCTCTGTTATCAGATGATAGAACCTTGTGATAATATCATCTAACTGTTCATCCTTAAGAGCCTTGAAGATCGCAAACTGTTGGGTCAACAGCTCTGTACGCTTTCTACGTACCCGTGGATTACCCTCACACCTTTTCTGGAGAGATTCCCAAAGTTCTTTCGACGTCCTTTGAGTCCGAAATGTATGCAAGATATCTTGAGGTAATGCCATACGGATAATGGAGAAAGCCTTGTTTTCAGCTTCAAATAGTTTCTTGTCATCCTCTTTCATCATCTGGTATGACAGAACCTTTTGACGGCCTTCTACCTCAGATACTGGTGGAATGTACCCTTCATCTATGCACACCCACATGCGCATATCGTTGAATCGTACAAAATCCGTAAATCTGTCCTTCCACCAGTAATAATCCTCAACTTTCATCAGCTTTGGCGGTGCATTTGCCTTCCCAACTTCGTGATCCATCTCAAGGAATTTCTGAAGGCTTGACATGTTTTCTGAAAGAATTTGAATTTGAACTTAATTAATTTAATTTTAAACTGATTTAGATTAACTTATTCGAATCTAGATAGAATCGAAACAAATTAATATTAAATCTTTTGAGATTAAATTCGATTAAGTCTTAAAAGTCAAGTAGATTCAAAATAATGTCAGATTCGAGGAACTCCTTAGATTCGAAGTTATATCAGATTCGAAGGACTCTTAGAATCGAAGGCACAGTGGAGTCGAATGACAGCAGATTCGAAACACTAGATTCGAAATAATACTAGATTCCAAAATAAACTCGACACTAAACTAGACTCGAGATCCTATTCGAATGAAGCAACAGATTCGAAACACAGTAGATTCGAAACACTCTGAAATTGACTCGTAAGGAGCGTATTTTGGTTAGACTCGAAAATAAAGTAAAACCCTAATTACCCCTATAGATTCGAGCGCCGCAAACTCGAAAAACGGCTAACACTTTGATTTTTTGACGTTTTATAGATTAAATCACTATTTTTCAAATGAAAAATAATGATTTCGACCAAAAACGTGAAAAACGATAAAGTGTTTCCCGAATATGAATTTGCTAAGCTCAAAAACACGTTTTTGAGAGAAAAACCGTCCAACTAGCGTCAAGAAACCTAGAATGTATCTGATGAACACGAAGAACACCAAGAACACTCCGTAGGCTCTGATACCACTTGTAAGGTCTACCACTGCAAGATCTATCTAGACGCGGATCCGTTAACGAGTGCGGAATCCTCGTTGACGGTCAGACGGACAACTCTCAACCAACGGAAACACGGAGACTATTAGACGCTGAACGAACGACACACGAACGATCCTACGTACTAATTCTCTCCGAAACGGGACTCACCTAGCTGATAAACTCGAGATCGCCTATTGCTTAATTCCTCACGAATTCTGCCAAAGGTCTGCTAATGATTCGAGTCTATCCCTAATTATAGGCCCTGATTCGAGTCTGTTGTGGGCCAACCTCGAATCTGGCCTAAGGCCCATTCGAATCTGTCCATCTGACAGATTCGAATCTAGCCTATTCGAATCTAAGGACTCATTCGAATCTATCACAGATTCGAATGTATCCTTTTATGCAATTCGAATCTAGCCTTTGACATATATAACTAAGTGTTTGAAACTTATGTTTTAACTTATGCTTGAGTTAATCTTTGACCTTTATGTTTGAACTTCTTGTAATATGTTACATCAAGTTCAAACACACAATCAATAACAGACAAACACATATTAAACATATATATCAAAATACTTGGTTAATACTCAGAATATTACCTAAACCATAATGCAGATCGATTAGACTGCTATCGTCACACAGGGTGTACCAACAATCCCAGCCTCCCAACAGGCTGAGGATATTGAGAGATAGGAGTCCACTCCAATCCGTACTGAGTCCATACAGTCTCCACCTAATGTTTCTTCTACACTATCAGAGTCTGCACGAGGTGCTCAAGCTGTTCGAAAAGACCATCCAGCAGAACAGCCTTCAACTTCTGCTCCTGGTGATGCAGCTGTTTTACACCCAACAGTTGTTGAAGGACCATTAACCCAGGCTAATGAACATGATGGAATACACCATCCCTCTGGTGAGGCTGCTCCCTAAGTGCACATTCCATCATCAGGTTTCACTACTGATGATGTTGAAATTGTGAAGACCTCCCCTTACGGGGCAGTCCTCAGAGTCTAGGTCCCACATCATGCAACATGATATCAATCATAACTAAGATAGAGTAATTATATTGGGGAATTTCAAATTAGAAGTACAAAATATTAGGATAAGTTTAATTCAGTTTTAGTTCAGATTACAGTTTTCAAATTAAACTTATAAAGGGTACCAGACTAATCTAATTCATGTCATCATACAATAAAATCAAATCTACCCAGACCACCACAATTATCGTCTGCCAATCTGTACCAAAAGGGTTGACGAGTAGTGGTCTATGAAGACTTCAACTTGATTCTTCTGTGACCTAAGAACTAGGTCCGGCAGGTGACTTTCCTTTATCTTTTCCTGTAATAAGTGTAAACAACATCTGTAAGCATAGCTTAGTGAGAATATAGATTTTCAGATTACATGCATTAATCAAGCGGATCATGGGTCTAGCGTGATATGTCTTGACTGCCGCTACAGCCACTCATAATTGAGACATAGTAGTCATAGAATAGGATGATGTCCACGCCACGCACACGCTTATTAGTGGAAGCTATCCACTTATGCTGGGCTAGCTACCAGCGGTCAACATGGGGGAGCATCGGAGTGTCTATACCAAGTTCAATAGAACTGGTGAAGTAGCATGGTCTAGAACAATAGACAGTCAAAGCTAATCATGCTAAGCTGAATCAATATGTCAAAGATGCGAGCAATAATGAAAGCATAAGTCATCAAGGTCATGATAGCAATAAACTCATAGCAATATCTGAAATGAACTGTAAGTACAATGTCATGCGGAATGATAAGTCAAATAGCTATCATCATCCACAGGGCATCACCGAACCATCGTGTGCACAGGTCACAATCCAGCTGAGCAAGTATGAATGTCAAATAATCTATCATCAACAATATGTCTCAACCGGAAGTCTAGCATGCAAAACTGAATATCTATAACTCACTGGTTCTGTGGTCTTAATCAAGCAGATTAAATCCACCACCTGAGTTATCTCACGATTTATCTTTAAATCTTTGTCTATCTAATCTCTGGCTTTTCATTTCAAATCTGTGACCCACTGTCATCTCTTTAATTCTTTAGTTCTTTGTTCAGAATTTATCTGAACCTGTTCAAAATTATATCATAGCAAGAACATTTTAGCTTTAAACTTTATCTGATCTGGTTCTGATAACTGACAAACTCATTCAATCATTTTGCATTTTCTTTGACTCTTTGAAATCTCAAAAGATATATATGTATATATATATATATATATATATATATATATATATATATATATATATATATATATATATATATATATATATATATATGTCATATTACTTTATTTATTAATCTTTAGTTGTTATTCAAAAATAGGATATCAGAATTTGGACAATCCGGATTCGGACCGATTTGGGCCATCCGAATTGGGACCGACCGAACTCGGCCATCCGAACTCGGCTCATCCAGGTTCGGATCAACTTCCGTCCGAAATGTGCATCATCCGAAATTAGATACAACATCCGAATTGGGTGCTTCATCCGAATTCAGGTCTTAACCGAATTCGGATCCCACCACTTATTAATTTTCCAGAAATTGTTCTTGATGTTCTATCTTGTGTTCATACGGATTTTCACCAAAAATTCACTAAACCTATTTTCATTAACATGCAATGTAATATAATGTTATATTATCATATCTGGGTTGTTTTTATACAATTTTCCCTATCATAAACACCATTAATTGATCAAAATCGTCCAAAATAAACACTTTTTCGCAAGAACATAATTTTTTTTACAAAAATCCAGATTTCTTGCTTATTTGGACAATCTGATCACGAATTTTTGTTTCTATAACATCTAATGACTTAAATACTTGATTATCTACATAAAATTTAAACATGCAACCATAAATTTCATGTTATAAATCTTTGGTTTCGGTTTTTCTCAAAACCGAACCAAATTTCATAAAATTTTGAAATTAAACTGAATATTACCTTGAATTCTTGTAGTTTCTTGTTAATTGTTGATGTTTGTAACTTCCTTTGGATAAATCTTCAATTAATTGCACAATTTATGAACTTTCTTGATGATTTGTGAAGGTTGCCGTAAGTTTAGAGAGAGAAGAGAGAGAGAATGAAATTTTCATAAATGTTAATAATGGTCCTTAATTCTATTATTTGGGATTTTGTATTTCAACTTAGTTAAATTAGCAATTTAACCCCCTACACTTTTGTATAACACATCTCTTTTATTTTGATCATTCAAATACTTTAAAAACATTTATATAATTTAATTAAATAATTTCATTACTTAATTAAATTACAAAACAAATAATGTAATAAAATTACATTACTAGCTCAATATACTGAAATTAAAGTTGGGTCAAAAGCAAGGTTGTTACAGAAATGCACATCCCTTCTCCCCATGAAGAGGTGCCGAAAAACCAAGGTACTACTGAGGGAACAACCCCCGGTCTTGATGAAGGTGATACAATACCAGCAGCATCTGAAAGGCCACCATCTCCGACCACTTCACCTCATGATGCAGCTACAGCCACTATTGAAGGTCCCTTTGACCCTTCCAAGCTGGGCCATTTAACTTATGCCCAGGCTATAGAATTACTCTCCAAAGTCTCCCTACCTTCACCTACTGATCCACATACTCCTCAATGCTCTCCATCTCCATCACATTCCTCACCTTCTACCCAATCCAAACAGTCAACCCATACACCTCCATCCCCGAAAGATCTTCCTTTGAAGGATCAGCTGTCCTTGTTGACCAACAAAGTTGGTTCTTTGGAAACCTCTATGACATCCCTACCATCTATTATATCAAATGTTGTGTCTGCCCAGCTTCTGGGGTTCCTTGATTCGTTCAGAACCTCTTTCCCAACCCTTGCTCCCTAAGCTGACCAATCCTCTCAACTGCTTGCACTCACTGCACAGCTGCAAAAACTATCATCCACACTCTGTTCAATTCTTTCTATCCAACAGGACTCTGTGACCTTACTGTCAGCTGTTTCCCAACAGCTGTCAGCTCTCCTTGAAACTTTCTCAAACACTCTCCCTTCCACTCTGGCCAGCTTAAAATACCTTGTTGGTCTCTCTGTCCAATTGTGTGTCATCAAACTTTGATGATATGCAAGATTCCCTTGAAATAAATCTTGCACAGCTTCAACGTTTGGTGTTCACAGCTTCTGACAGGGAAGCTATTGCTCAGCTGTCATCCATTGCTACTTCTCACTCTACCTCTCTTTAAACCTGTGTTACTCAACTTGCAGAGGTTAAGGATAACTTGGCTTTCATAGTGGATAGCCTTGTTGGTTCCAAGCATGCTGCCAAAACTGCTGCTCCGCCTGTTGGATCGGTCCCTTCAGGCAGACCTATTGCTTCTGCTTGCAGGTGTCTCCAAAATCACTGAAGCTACTCCGCCTACTCACACTGGATCTCTAAGCCTTGCACCATCTAAGGGGAAGGAATCCATTCCTGGGGACAGGCCAAGCAGAAGCAGACATCTGATCTTGGAACAAACTGAAGAAGAGGAGGAAGAGGAAACTAAAGTTGCCATAGCCACAACAGCTAAAGGGAAGAGAAAAGCCTCAGTGGACACTGACTATCTCAAGGCTGCTCAACTCAAATTCGATAAGTCTCAAGCCAAAGACATGGGTCTCCCTCTACAGACTTACTATCAGTTCAAAGAAGAGCAGCTTGAGATCCTGGAAAAACAAAAGAAAGAAGAAGCCTCTGCCAAAGCTGCAAAGGCCTTTGCATACAAGGAGACAAGAAAAGCTAAAATGCCCTCCTTGGATGTTCAAAGGAAACTGCTTGAGGCTGCAAAAGAGTCAGTGACTGAGAAAGAGGGAGAGAAAGAAAAAGGTGCTCAGGTCTCAGTGATCAAGTCAGAGCCAGCATCCTCCTCAGCAAGAGCCCAAGTACACTTTGACAACTTGGCAAGGAAGAAATTCTTTGATGTGGCCAACAGAAGGCTTTCCAAGTAAACAATTGCCAAAGCTGTCTCCATCTCAAAGAAAGGCAACCAGTGGAAGATTCAGATAACCAGGCTAGGTGCTGAAGGTCATGAATTGGAAGCATATGAATACACTGATGTAGCTTGCATTGGGTACAGAGAGTGGTTGAATTGACAGTTGCCCTGAGTCACTCAAAGTCTGAAACTGCTCAGACTATCAAGGCATATGTCAAAACGTTGATGGAAAGAGTTAAGAACCTGGGCCTCATTTCCGAAGAACAAATTAAGGGTACCTCATTGGTTGAACCCAAGATTAAGGCCAGAAGAAAGAGGAAGGATACAGAGCTGGAAGAACTCCTGATTATGCTTGATCAAGGCATCCTAACTGTTGAGATCAAAGGAGTGAATCACAGCCTGCCAAGAGGAGTTGAAGCTGAGGAAGATAAACTCAAAGAAAAGCCTGAGTTTGGGGTATTCCTTGGGGACTCCTTGACAAAGAAAATGTGTTTCCATAGAGTCTCTGATCTGCACAAGGTTGGTCCTAATAGCTCATAGCTTTAGACTTGCCAACTCCTTCAAACAATCTTCAAGATGGAGAGCAGCTATTTGGGAACAGCTGAAAGGCTTCTATGAGAGAGGAAATCTTCAACACCATGATTTTATGTTTCTTAGACATGAAATTGAAGAGATTGATGAAACCATGGAGCATTTCGAACAGTTATTTGAAGAAAGGCCATAACAGCTTGAAGGTCCATCTACTGCTGAGTAGATGAAGAATGGAAACTGTCCATAAGTTGGACAGGATTACCATTATTTGCTCCCACCATCAATAGTCCAAATTGCTGAAACTTTTCCTTGTACATATGTTGTACTTTATTACATTAGTTGTAATCCCTCTTATTACATTAGTTGTAATATACTCCAGTACATTAGTTGTACTTTTGTAAAAACATGTGTTGTTGTAATCAATATCAGTGTATATATAAATTGACCTTTTACTTTACTTCAATGTTGCAATTTTATTCCAGCAAATGTAATGTAAAAATATATAGTGATCAATGATAGAATCAGATTAGACTGATTATTGCAAATAGGAGAAGATTGTAAGGCACAAAAAGGCCTCAGTCAAACTTGCTCTACATCTTAGGGGGAGATTATTAATCAAACCGATTTGATTCACTTTAAGGTATAATTTAAGGCCTATTAATGCCTTATTGAAACCTGATAAGTGATTTGAAATATTAGTCAAAGTTGTTTTCCCTGTTGCATTTGTTGCAACTAAGGCAGATTGTCCAAGCTGTTCTACTCTGATGAACAGGCTGGACGCCGCTTTAATCTGTTGAGCAGTTTGGACAAATTCTAAGTGTCATGTTCTTTGTAAACAGGCTAAACACTTTTTGGAATATGTTTCCATGTCCTCATGTATTGTCTTGGACCAAGAGATCAGTTTAAAAAGTCAAAGACAAAGTGGAAAAACAGAAGCTGCTAATACTGCCTACGATGTTCTGTTACATGAAGACAAAGTGGATATTTGAAATGGGTGACAGACCAATTCTTATATCAAAATGGCCATAACAGAAGATGAAAGTTTTAAAGTTGACATTCCTCTTTTGGTTAAAGCCTTCTGTAACAGAGACCAAAAGGAAAATACAAAGATTCTGCAATGTAATGACAATACTGCTTTGTCAGAGCGTGCAGAAAAGTATTCTTGTACTTTTTGAAAGACATTTCACTATCTCTACGTCCAATGAGGAAGCTTCACTGGGATTCTCAATGAGAGTATAAAAGGAAGCTTCTAAGGAATGAGGGATAACCAAGAGTGTGATATTCAGAACGTGCAAAGAAGTGTGTTTTCATGCACGCAAAGTCTGCTTGAATAAAACAGTAAAGTGTGTCCAAGCTATTATTGTTCAAGTTGTCCGTCTGTCTGTCTTGTAAACATATTCATTGTAACTGGTCTGAGTGTGTCTTAGATTAGTAAAACATATGTTATATATGTCATCTCAGCTTGAACCATTCCGTATTTCAGGCTTGATTGTAATTAACACTTGTTGATAATACATACAAACATTGAGAAAGTGTATTGAAATTTTAAATAGCTGTATTCACCCCCCCCCCCCTCCTACAGCTTAGAGCAACATACTAGGGAAACCTTTTGGGACCTACACTGATTCTGATAACTCTAATCCTGATACCCAAATCGAATAGCCGAAAGGCTGTAAGTTTTAAGATTTTAAAGCAAATGGTGCCCTGAACTTTGAGGGTACAGTAAACCCAATCCAGGCTTTGGCTTGGATAAGCCACACTGAAGAAATATTTGAAATCTCTGATTGCCTAGATTCAAAGAAAGTAAGCTATGTTACTGCTCTATTCGTCGGCGCTGCCCATGCTTGGTGGAAGACACAGAGAATTATTTATGGTGAGGAAGTCATTCAGACATTATAGTGGGATCAATTTCTTGACATGTTTCACGCGAAGTACTGTCCTGCTAACCATCAAGACAAGATGGAGGTCCAATCGATGCAGTTAACCCAAGGAACCAAATCAGTAGACGAGTATGAGCACGAATTCTCGCGTCTCTGTGGCTATTCCTCGTATCAAGTAACCACCAAGGAAAGAAAGATGAATAAATTTCATGGAGGCCTTAACCCGAGGTATAGACACCCCATGAGCGCGATGAGGTAAAAATCTTATCTGGAAATGGTTGAAGCAGCAAGACAGATAGAGAGAGGATACTTAGAGTACGGCGATCAACTCTATGCTCCACAGACAAACCCAACATGTCACTCTCCCCTAAAGAAGCAAAGCTTTGGCAAGTTCTTCAAGCCCAACAAATCCCAATCCCAGCAATCTCAACAATACAGTTCACCTCAAAAAGCTCAGGCTTATGCTCTCACAAATGAACCACGATTTTGCAAACGATGCAGGAAATCACACATGGGGCTGTGTAATCCTGATGATGTTACTTGCTACGTGTGTAGTAAGATCGGCCACAGTAGTGAGGAGTGTCCTCAGCGGGATCTTGGATGTGCAAAGTGTGGGAAGCGTGGACACTTTATGTACCAGTGTCAGAGTGGACGGCGAAGACAATCACAGTCGTTAGCTGCTGGTACTATGATGAAAGTTCAGTCGCAACTCCAACTGCAAGGACCCGTGCATTTCAAATTACAGCGGAGGAAGCAAAGGAATCCCCAAATGTGGTTACTGGTATGTTCCTACTAAATTTAATACCTACTCGTGTACTATTTGATTCCGGTGCAAGTCGTTCATACATCTCGACTGCTTTTGCTCAAAGACTGTCTAAATCTCCTTCAGAGCTTCCTGTTGTACTTGATATAGAGACAGCCAGTAAAAATTATGTTATGTCTGATTTTGTGTATCGAAACTGCACTCTACTTGTCAACAATATAGTATTCAACCTCGATCTTATTCTGCTACCATTAAAAGAGTTCGACGTCATTATCGGCATGGGCTGGTTAATGAATAATGAACCTACGATCGTCTGCAATCGTCGATCATCAGGATAAAATCTTCAGTGGCCGTGTTGTAAGGTCTACCACTACGAGATCTATCTAGACGCGGAACCATCAACGAGTGCGGAATCCTCGTTAACGGGTAGACGGAAACAACTCTCAAACAGAAACACGGAGACTATCAGAAGCTGAACGAACGACACACGAACGATCCTACGAACTGATTCTCTCCGAAACGGCACTAACACTGATGATAAACTCGAGATCGCTTAATGCTTAATCCCTGACGAATTCTGCAAAAAGTCTAATAATATTTCGAGTCTATCCCTAATTATAGAGGCTAATTCGAGTCTGTTATGGGCTAAACTCGAATTTGGCCCAAGGCCCATTCGAGTTTGTCCTCATAGACACTCTCGAATCTACCTAGCTTCAAATCTAGATCTACATTCGAATCTATCACAGATTCGAATGTACAACCTTATAGAATTCGAATCTAACTATTTCACTTACTCAACTTAGTATTGAAACTTATGTTTTTACCTTATGATTGATTTTATCTTTGACCTTTACGTTTGAACTTCTTGTAATACGTTACATAAAGTTCAAACACACAAACAATAATAAATATCAACCATATATAAACATATATAACAAACACTTGCTAAAGCCACAATGTAGGATCACTTAGACTGCTATCGTCACACAGGGTGTACCAACAGACTCCCCCTTGACGATAGCCTCTAATAATTCACACATTTGATTAAGAACTTTGTTTATTATTTATTCAAATTACTTCCAGCATACAAGCCTTTTTCAATACAAACTTTAACTACATTCTCATATTTCCTAGCTTCACTATCCATGTGAGCGTCACTAGACATCTTATGAGCATGCAAAATTTGAAGATCGTCTCTAGAAAGGTTTACTAGGTGAAGAGGATCGTAGACTTTAAGAATAACTTGTTCTTCAAAATCTTCCATTACTGCTTCTCCAGTATCATCCACATACCACCAGTTCAGATTCTTCAAAACATTCTGTGGCATGGGCTTGAGAGGCACCTTCCTAAGACATCTTACTGGTTTGTAATGAATTCTCATCCAAGGTCGCCCAGTAAGAGGATCTATACGTGAAGGATCTTCTACTCTTTTTCCAACCCTTGGATTCAGGTGTTCGAACTTTCTGGATCTTCCCTCTTTTCTTATGATTCTTTCAATTACGTCTGCGTAGGGATCATTGCCAATATTAATCAGATCTTTCCAGGCTAACGCTTTGATCTCGATCTTAGGCAGTGAATTGAAAGCTTTTAGAGTTCGCCTAAGGTACTGAAGCCCGTCTTTTCTCTTGATTATAAATAGCTGCAGTTCTCGATCGAAGAACCAGCTTAATATGCTTCCAGATAGCTTTCCAGTCCCTGGCACTCTCATCGTCTTTTTAAGCACTAACTCCTTCTGTTCAGCCCTGAACCACAACTTTCGTTTCTCTTCATTTGTTAACTCTCTAGCAGGTTCTTCTGTTGATGGCTGAGCATTCAACGCAGCATTCACTACATCTACGTTAACGATATCATTCCCATCTATCACGTATGTATCAGTGATAGGATTCTGCTGTACGACGATCTCATCAGCTTCATCATCCTCATCAGCACATACCTCGAAAATCCATCGGATCATCATCAAGATCCATAAGAGCATCGATCATCTCACTAATTTCAAAATCTGTCGGCTTAGATGAACTCGCTTCTCCTACTTCTCCTCCTGCTAGACTAGGCTCCCCCTGAGATTGAGCAGTCTGAGCAGTAGAAAAATCTACTGGCTCATTCTGACTTTTAGGGCTGGGATCATTGCCTTGGTTGTCTTCATCATCATTATCTCTTGGCATCTGTACTTCCTGATCACGGCACGACGTCTCCCCCTGAGCCTGTAAGTTTTTCATTAACTGCTCTATTAGGGAGCGCATCGACCTTATCTCAGCTGCCTGATCGCAGACAAACGTCTTCAACTCTACATTCTCTTCCAGAACTTGTTCTACAATCTTCTTCAAATCAGCATTCTCTTTATCAAGATTTGCATTATGCGTCTGAATTTCACCGATTGCCTTTGTTAGGCCTAAGATTTGAACATGCTGGAAGTCAACACGAGCTTTAAGCTGCAGAAATCGTTGATTGTCGGCGTATGAGGATGAGGTTGAAGGAATTGACTGTATCGGAGTAGGAATGATTGGAGATGGAATATATGGTTCATATTGAGGTGGTGGTGGTGGTGGTGGACTGGTGGTTTGAGGTTCTTGAATTTGAGGGTTTTGAGGTTGTTGAACTTCTGGTTGATCTGTTGATGCTGAAGATGATCCTTGCATGAATCTATGACGTTTGGCCTGATGCCTCGTCACTAAAGGTGCAATTTCCTCTTCTTCAAAATCGGATTCATCAGACTCTCTTATTGCGCGCCTCCTTGAAGTCTCTTCATTAATAACCACTAATCTCGAACCATAAGTCGCCATTCGTACTGCTGGTTCAGTCGATACTGACTCAGGAGCTTCAACCTCTAACTCCTCCATCTCTTCTGATTCGGTTGCAGATGATGACAAAACATTACCAGCCTGCTCTGGCTCATATTCTTCAACATCTCTCAACACATCTTCTTCTCCCTCTGGAGGCTCAAGTAATTCTCCCACTAACGCTGCAGCTATATCTTCATTGGCATGAGGTCCTGCCTCCCAAATTTCATTCAGAGTTTGGCACAATTGATCTCCTTCATTTGGGACATTCGACGGCCCGGCTTCCTGTACCTGTACCTCTGGTTGCTGACTCGTAGAAGGCCTAGACGCCTGAGTTTGACTCGCAGAGGTTCTTTGTCTTCGCCTTTGTGCACGCGGTGGCTGTGGTTGTTGTTGTTTTTGTGGCTGTGGTTGTCTTGGTTGAAATTCAACTTCCCCTGCCCAGTTGGCAACATCTGGGGCTTCAAAATTCCTATCCAAGACGGCTCCAAACAACGGACGCTCAACTAGAACAGCCAACCTTCCTCTGTGCGAGGAACAATCAGCAAAGATCCTCTTATCCATTACAGCTACGCTCTGAATCTCATTTGACTGAGGCAGATTCGGCAAGAAATGCCTGATAAGCATCATTATGAATCGCGGATATAGCAGGAATTGTTGATTTTCTGGAGCGGTGATCTGATGAACAAATTCGGAGAAAAACATTTCCGAGAAACTAAACGGTCGATTATATACTATCGCGATAATCCCAGACTGGATCTTCGAGACCATATAGTCAAAACCGGCTTTCTTTGGTGCAAAGCATACTATAAAGACATGAGCCAGAAATCTCCATTGGCCGATTAGCCCGCTCTTCATATACGAAACCTTCGTCACATCAAGACTATAACCCATTCTCTGAAAGGCCGCTTGCCTAATATTCAGAGGAAAATCGATTGGCCCAGATTCTTCTTCTTGAGAGCCTAGCTGCAGAACTTGTCACAGCATATCAGCAGAGAACACCAACGGTTGCCCTGCTATTCTTGTCCTTAGCACTGTCGGGGTGACAGAGCAGTCTACCTGAAGATGATCATAAAATTGACGAATATATGGTAAAACAAGTTGAACATTATGGGACAAAGCAAAACCAATCCTAGATTCTACTAGGAAATCCAACATTTGTCTGAATCCCTGCGCCTCAGGGATATGATGGTCGGGGTGAAGGACCATATTGTGTTTCGGCACAAACACTCGAACAGCCATATCTGCACAAAAATAAACTATTAGATTCATTAAAAATCAATAAACCTGTTTAAATTCAAATCTGTTTTATTTTGAACTTGATTAAGCACAAAATCCAACACAATTAAATTTCTAAAAGTTTAATAAAATTTAAATTAAATAATGCAAATAAAAGACAGATTCGAACAGATAGATTCGAATAAACCCAATTTCGAATTTGATGACAGATTCGAAACTAGTGTCCTTCTCGAGTCTAATGATAGATTCGAGAAACCTCAGGAACAGATTTGAACCCTCGACCCAACTCAAACACCAAATCTCTTGATTTTAACCTTTTTGGACTTAGAAAATTACATTCATTAGTCCTACTAGTTACTAATCACAGATTTGTGTATTTAATTTGACTATTTATTGGTCCAAACTTGGTAATTTTTGAAAACACGATTTAGACCCTTAAACCTTCAAAAAATCGATGATTTTGCCTAAAATGGTGTATAAAACTACATGAATCTTGTACAATCAAGTTGATTATACCTAGATACAGGAGTAGAATCGAACACTTTAGCTATAAACTCGTCAAATTGTCGTATATATGAGAAACGGTAGACTCGAGGAATAGATTCGAAATCGCCAAGATAGATTCGAGGAAGTAGATTCGAAAACAGATAGAAGTAATGACAAGAACTGTTACCTATTTATAACACCTACCTTCGAATCTATGGCCAGACTCGAATGTACTGACAGATTCGAAAACCCTGTTTCGAGTCTGTCCTAAACTCGAATAACACCAACACTTAGAAAAATTTCGAAAATTTTGAAATAACTTCAACTTTTTCAACCTTTTCAAAGGTATTGTGTACCAAGATAAACTATGCCAACTCTTTTACCCTAAGCACATGATTTTTCACGCAGTGTTTATTTTATTCAACTATGAATGCACCCTCAGTAATTTTGACCTTTTACCTAAGTAAAAATTAAAATAAAATTAAAATTAAATAAAATAAACTAAGGTAAAATAAAATAAAATTAATTACTAAAAAAAATTTAACTTAGACTTAAGCTATACCTATTAAAATTTACAACCTAAGCTAAGTACTAAACAAAATATTTTTGATGAGTATAGTCTAAGAAAGGTTCAATCAAATAGCGATGTCAGAGACTCACTTTCAGTACTTAAACTTTCACACTTAGGAATTTTTGATTCCTTCGATTGTTTGTCGTGAAATACCCATTTAGCCGATTGTTGGTATTTTACCCCTTTAAACATTCTACATTTCGGAATATCCCTTGGCATTTTTATTTATCATGAAATTATCTTACGTGACTCAGACATAGACATACTTTTATGATCAAGGCACACAGACAAAGATTCTAACTTGTTGGTATTTGCAAACTTTCTTTAAAAGACAAACATCGGACACAGGTCTGTATTTTCATACAACAAAGTGTCTTAGTTTGACTTAAGGTTTATTTTTAAAGTTAGCAAGACAGCGGTGACAGGTCTGTACCGACGTACAACAAAGCGACATATCTTGCTAACCCGAATATAAACAGAGGCAACAGGTCTGTACTTACGTACAACAGAGTTACATGTTTTCGACTCTTAATTTAATATGATTTTTCTGTTCTTTCCATTTTAAGATGTATTTGATGTTGCCATACATCCCCAGAAAGTTTGCATACCTCATTTAGACTCAAAGTTTGTATGTCTTGTACATAAAAATTAAGACCGATTGGTCATACATCTAAACACTTAGAATTTAGTTGCATTATGTGTGAAAGCCTAAACACTTAGAGTTTGTAACGACTGTGCTAATTTTCGTCACTTTGAACCTAAGTTTCTAAGACTTAACTCATACATAGATATATATATATATATATATATATATATATATATATATATATATATATATATATATATATATATATATATATATATTTGCATTTTTCTGATTTTCTCTTTTTTTTGTTTTTCATAAAGAAATAGAAAGAAAATACGATAACCTACTAACTTACTAAAAGTGGAAACTTACTAAAAATAGAAACTATCCTAAATTAGCAGACTTACTATAAAAAGAAAGAAATACTACTTCTATAACAGGAAATAAAATACTACTAAGGCCAAATTACTCTGGGTTGCGCATTCCATTCAGTTGAATTAAATACTCAAACCGTGACTTATCAAATGCTTTGGTAAATAAATCAGCATTATTATCTTCTGTTGCCACTTTTACCAATTTGATTAAGTTCTTTTCAGCACAATCACGAATAAAATGATGCCTAATGTCTATGTGCTTTGTTTTGTTGTGTTTAACTGGATTATTAGTTATAGCAATTGTAGATTGATTGTCTATCCTAATGGGAGTTTGAGTATAAGCCAAACCGTAATCCCGCAATTGTTGTTGTATCCACAGAACCTGTGAGCAGCAACTACCAGCAGCAACATACTCGGCCTCGCACGTTGACACGGCTACCGATGTTTGTTTCTTGCATTGCCAGGATACCAATCTCCCTCCTAGGAACTGACAACCTCCAGTTGTTGATTTGCGCGTCAAGCTGCATCCTCCGTAGTCAGAATCCGTGAACGCCTCCAACTCTAGATCTCCCTCCGCGTGATACCAAAGTCCCAGCTTCGGTTTCGACTTGAGGTATCGTAGAATCCGCTTTACAGCTTTCATGTGCATCTCCTTCGGATTAGCTTGAAACCTAGCACAAATACACACAGCAAACATGATGTCAGGTCTTGAAGCAGTTAAATACATAAGTGATCCAATCATGGCCCGATATAAAGTCGGATCCACATCGGTATCACTTTCAGTACCCGGTCCGAGATTATGATTCACTTGAATCGGCGTGCTGAAATGGGCAGTCAATTTTGTTCCTTCCATCCCGAAACGTTCCAATATGTCATAGACATACTTTGTCTGATGGATAAACATCCCTTCCTTCTTCTGGTCAACTTGTAACCCCAAAAAGAAATTTAACTCTCCCATAGCACTCATCTCGAATTTCGACTTCATCACCTTCTCGAAATCTTTGCCCATCTGCTCGTCTGATGATCCAAAAATGATATCATCGACGTACACTTGTACCAAGATAAAATGTTCTCCCTTCCTTTTAACAAATAGAGTACTATCTATCCTACCCCTTTCAAACCCGTTTTCTAATAAATGGTTGGATAGAGTCTCATACCACGCCCTAGGTGCCTGATGCAATCCATATAGAGCCTTATCTAAGCGATATACTCTATCAGGATATTTTGGATCTGTAAATCCGGACGGTTGTTCTACGTACACCAACTCCTTCACTTTCCCATATAGGAAAGCACTCTTAACATCTAACTTATATACCTTAAAGCCCTTGAAGGAGGCAAACGCTAGAAACAACCTAATGGCTTCCAGCCTTGCTACTGGTGCAAATACCTCGTTGTAATCGATTCCCTCCTCTTGGTTGAAACCCTTTACAACTAGCCTAGCCTTGTTGCGCGTGACTATACCCCGATCGTCTCGTTTGCACTTAAAAACCCATTTGGTTCCTATGGCAACTTCCCCTCAAGGTAATGGAACTAACTCCCACACTTCTAGTATCCTAAATTGCGAAAGTTCTTCCTGCATCGCTTCAACCCAGGAGTTATCCTTAAGTGCCATTTGCACATTCTTAGGCTCTACTTGCGATATGAAACATGAATAGAGACAAGTGTGATATGCCTCGGAGTCATTTATCATCAACAACAACACAGTGTTGTTATTTAAACTACTCCTAGTCCTCACACCCTCGTTGGGATTTCCTATGATGCTTTCTATAGGATGATTCTTGTTAATCCTAGAGGTCTCTATCTCATCAACCCTTAGATTATCTCCTAAGTTAGATCCTATTTCATCTAATGAGGGAACAGGCTCAGCTTCTACATTTTCCTCCTCGTGGACGTTTTCCTCAGAGTTGGAACTTGATGCTTGAGTCTGATTCTCAGTGGTAGGTGCTTCTGGATCAGCAACTTCTGGAGATCCATCTACTGTCGCAGTAGGCTCGGATGTGGATTCAAACGTAGTTCTCGGAAAGATATGGCCATCGTCATTCAGATGCAACGTCGCCATGTCCTTTTCGATTGTACCTGCATTATCATCCAAAGGAATGGTAAATGACTCAAATAGTTTATCATAGTCAAATATCCATTCCGGACCAGTTTGGGGTTCATGTGTATAACTTGTGACTTCGATGTTATACACAATCTCAACCGTACCATTTGTCTTGTTAAAAACTCGTTTGTTTGGTGAGTTCGGCACATAACCTAGGAAGTATCCTTCGTCAGCCTTTTCACCAAATTTCGGTTGATGTTTTGTTCGCAAAAGAGTGCATGGTACCCCAAACGGTTCGAATCAAGTTAAATTAGGTGGCCGTTTATTCAAAATTTCATAACATGTTTTGTTCAGAGATTTGACTGTAAGGACTCGGTTTAAAATATCGCACGCGGTATTCACTGCCTCCCCCCAAAACATGGTAGGAAGCTTTGAATCCGAAAGCATAGTCCTTGCAGCCTCAATCGATGTCCTATTTTTACGTTCGGCCACCTCATTTTGTTGAGGTTCATATGGTGCACTGAATTGATGCACGATGCCCTTTGATAGGCAATATACACCAATTACAGTGTTTTTGAACTCTGTTCCATTATCACTACGTAGCCTTTTAACCCTTGTTCCGTAGAAATTCTCCACTTGATCTAAGAACCCGATGAGCTTGGAAGTCGTCTCGTCCTTTGTACCTAGAAAGAAAACCCAAGAAAATCGTGAGTAATCGTCAGTGATAACCAAACAAAACCAACTACCTCCGATACTCCTTTTGTTGATTGGACCGAAGTGATCCATATGCAACAAATCGAATGTTGAGGTTATGGAGTTCTGCGTCTTGGACTTGTGTGTCTTCTTATGTTGTTTGCCCTTCTTGCACGGTAGACACTTGTCCTCGAACTGAAAGCTCTTCATAGGCACACCTTGCACCAACCCATGCTTCGTTATGTAATTCATCTTCCTTAGATGCAGGTGAGCCATGCGTCTGTGCCACAATACCGATTCTGTCTCCGAAGCTTTGGATAATAAACAAATTGGCCCCATCGAAGTCTCCGGCTTGTTCATATCTAGCATGTACAAGTCATTCTTCCTTGGCGCCCGCATCAATACCCATTATTCAGGAATCTTGAAACCCGGCTTTAGCACTAACGCTTCAGTGTCAGTGAACAACACTGAATTCTTCTTGTCACAGATTTGAGATACACTAATGAGATTGTGAACCAGTCTATCAACGTGATAAACTTGGTCCAACTTGATCGTCCCATTACTGACCACTCCGGTACCCGTGATGTTTCCTCCTTTGTTACCGGCGAATGATACAAACCCCCGATTCCCACCCTTGAAGTCTGTAAGCAGACCTCTTTCCCCCGTCATGTGCCTGGAGCATCCACTGTCGACGAACCATTTGTTGTTTGGACCTGTGGTAATCTCCTGCACATGAAAGAAAATAGGTTAGTTATCATGGGGAACCCAAGCCATAACTGACTTGGTTATACCATTCTCGTCCACATACTTAAACTCTTTCAAATACCCATCTCGCCTTTCAGGTGACTTGGGTCGTTGAACAGAAGTGTGGTGCCGAGTGATTTAAATTCACTCTCTACCTTTGAGTAGGCATTTGTTGTGGAGCTCTAGAATAATTCCTATTATATTGCATTTGGGATTGTGATCCCTGAGCTCTTACCGGTGCATAATGTCTAACGGGAGTATGAGACCTAACTGGAGTGTGTGACCTGCTAGGTGTTGTGCTCCTATAGACTTGTTGAGGTACTGACCTAGATTGATTAACGACACGATTCGGTGAATTTGTCCTAACCACTTCTTTTGGTCCAACCTTAACCGGTGTTTGTTTCACAACAGGTTTTGGTACAGCCTGCACAGTTTTTTCGGTACTCTGAGAACCACTAGTGCTCGCCACACTTGTTGAGGGTTTAGGCTGTTCTGGCTTCACTGTCTTAGGTGTCATATCAAGTTTCCTATGTGGACAAGTAGAAGCCACATGCCCCCTCTCGTGACATCTAAAGCATGACATTTTGTCTATTGGCCTTTTGTGAGCCCTTAGACTTAGGTGTCTCACTAGTGTCTTGGTCCTTTTGTACATCTATGGTGACTGGCTCATCGTCCTGATCAGCCCAATCAATTTTATGTTTTCCTGCAGGTGTTTCACTGGAGGAAGTCACAAATTTGACTTTCTTAATCTTGACAGTTGTGTCAGTCACCTTAGGTGTATTTTCTACTGTAGGCTCAGATTTAGGTTCAGGTGTGTCTTCTAAGTTTACTGATTTGTCAGTTTTCTCCTGAAGCTGAGGCACATAGTTTGCATTAAAAGGTGGAGGAATTTCATGAAATCCTAGACCTACGGGCTTTTTAGATTGTCTTTGGGCATCTAAAACTTTCCCTAGGTTTAGGCTTGAATTCCTAAACTTCACTAGCTTATTGTTTGCCTCTGCTACCTTAACCTTTGTTTCAGCTAGCTCTATGTCTTTGTCTTTAAGGTTTTTGGTCAAGGCTTCTACATGCTCATACATAAGCTCTATCCTAACACACTGCTCACTCAGTTTGTCTTTTAGAACTATTACGTCTTGAGCATCAGCCTTAAGCTTTTCTTTAAGATCTTGCTTAATATCGTTTAGGCTAGCGTTTTCAATTTTTAAATTCTCATTTTGAACAGTTATGGTTTTATGCGATCTAAGACTAGATTTAACCTATCATTAGAAGTAACACACAACACACATAATTCATGAAAAAGAGAGTAAGTCAGACTAACCTTTGAGTTATCAGATTCCACGTTGGCCATCTGAGCAGCAAACTCCAGAACTGTCTGATCATTCGTCTTTTCCACCCACATCGGACTGTTTTCCCTTGTGGTCTGCTCTTCTCCTTCACACCCCGTCTCCGTGACTTCAGCCATAAAAGCCTGAGCATTTGATTCTGGATGTGAGCTCCAGTCATATGTACCATCTAGCTGTCTGTCTGAAGTGACATTGGATAGTAGACCAGCTAGGTTGGCTTGACTGGCAGATGAACTCGGAAGGTATCGTTGTTGAGACTGATTCTGATACTGTCCCTGATGCTGACTCTGCCCTTGGTACGTCTCTACCTTCGGCCTCTGACATTCTCTGGCGAAGTGTCCCAGACCTTGACAGTTATAGCACTTTACCTTGGACTTATCAAATCCAATCCCTTTGTTGTTCATCGTCAAATTCCTCCCAGTTCTCTTGATGAATCTCTTAACCCGTTGGGTTACCATGGCAAGTTGCCATTTGAGGTCCATCTCCTCAAGATCATCAGGGTCGACCTGATCATAGTCCTCATCCCAGAGAGCAGGATCGTTAATCTTCCCCTGAACACAATTCCCGTACGCGGCCACAAAAGAAGCAAGCAGATTCAAATGTTCTTCCGCTGATTTTGCACTCATGGGCATCTTCGAATAGCTGTGGGATTTCGATGCCTGTTGTATTTGAGGCTGCGGTTCTTCCGATCTTCCTAATCCTAAGAACGCGCGATTCAATGTGTCATCAGTCTCTGCTGGTGACGACGTTTCTCCGGTGAAAAACGCTGTAGCAGTCTTCAGATCGGCGGTCGCTGAAGGTTTTGTGGACTTTCCAAAATACATTGCTGGATTTTGGACTTGTTCGTAATCAGTTTCGGCCTTCAGTAGCTCGAAGTGATATGCTCGCAACGTTCCCATAATATCATCCAGAGATTGAGTATAATACTTGTCTTCATTCAGCTTGATCATTGCCACATACATAGCCCATTTGGCCGGTAAGGCATCAAGAAGCTTGTTGTTCTTGTCGGTGTCAGTATATTCAATCCCGTGGCTTTCAAGTTCCGTCAACAGATGATAGAACCGGGTGATGATATCATCCAGCTGTTCATCCTTTAACGCCTTGAAAATCGCAAACTGTTGTTTCAACAGCTCTGTACGCTTTCTACGAACCCTAGGATTACCCTCACACCTCTTCTCTAAAGACTCCCAAAGTTCCTTCGACGTCTTTTGAGTCCTAAATGTGTGCAGTATATCCTGAGGCAAAGCCATTCGGATTATCGAGAAAGCTTTGTTTTCGGCTTCATACAATTTCTTATCATCCTCCTTCATCATTTGGTATGATAAGACTTTCTGACGGCCTTCAACTTCAGAAACTGGTGGAAATATCCTTCGTCGATGCACACCCACATGTGCATGTCATTAAAACGCACGAAATCGGTAAACCGATCTTTCCACCAGTAATAATACTCGATTTTCATCAGCTTAGGCGGAACGTTTGCCTTCCTGACCTCGTGGTCCATTTCCAGGAATTTTTGAAGATTTGACATTTTTTCGAAAGTAATTGAATTGAACTTAATGAATTTAATTCGAAACTAATTTGAATTAATTCGTTCGAATCTAGGTAGATTCGAATATAATCAGATTCCAATTTATTTGGGATGAAATTCGATTAAGTGTTATCATTCAATTAAACCCGAAATTATGTCAGATTCGAAAAGTCCTCAGATTCGAAGGTCAGACAAACTCTAAATCACAGCATATTCGAACCCTATTCGATACTAGACCAAACTCGAATTAAACTCGAATGTAAGTAGACTCGAGACCCTATTCGAATGTAGCACAAACTCGAAGTAGATTCGAAACCCTCTGTATCAGACTCGAAAGGAGCGTATTTGGTTAGACTCGAAACTAAGTGTAACCCTAATTACCCCTAATAGATTCGAGCGCCGCAAACTCGAAAAACGGCTAACACTTTGATTTTTTAACGTTTTGCAGATTAAATCAATATTTTTGCAATGAAAAATATTGATTTCGATCAAAAACGTGAAAAACCACAAAGTATTTCCCGGATTACTATTTGCTAATCCCGACGAACACGAAAAAAACAAGATTTTGAGAGAAAAAAACCGTCCAAAAGCGTCAAGAAACCTAGAATATATCTTGATGAACACCAAGAACACCCCTTAGGCTCTGTTACCACTTGTAAGGTCTACCACTACGAGATCTATCTAGACGCGGAACCGTCAATGAGTGCGGAATCCTCGTTAACGGGTAGACGGAAACAACTCTCAAACAGAAACACGGAGACTATCAGAAGCTGAACGAACGACACACGAACGATCCTACAAACTGATTCTCTCCGAAACGGCACTAACACTGATGATAAACTCGAGATCGCTTAATGCTTAATCCCTGACGAATTCTGCAAAAAGTCTAATAATATTTCGAGTCTATCCCTAATTATAGAGGCTAATTCGAGTCTGTTATGGGCTAAACTCGAATTTGGCCCAAGGCCCATTCGAGTTTGTCCTCATAGACACTCTCGAATCTGCCTAGCTTCGAATCTAGATCTACATTCGAATCTATCACAGATTCGAATGTACAACCTTATAGAATTCGAATCTAACTATTTCACATACTCAACTTAGTATTGAAACTTATGTTTTTACCTTATGATTGATTTTATCTTTGACCTTTACGTTTGAACTTCTTGTAATATGTTACATAAAGTTCAAACACACAAACAATAATAAATATTAACCATATATAAACATATATAACAAACACTTGCTAAAGCCACAATGTAGGATCACTTAGACTGCTATCGTCACACAGGGTGTACCAACACGTGTGTTGGCAATCAAAGGCGACAAATGAAAAGGTGCCCACTACTTTATATCTGTTGAGAAAGCGCATAAATATTCGTCTAAGGGTCACGAATCATATCTGTGTTTTGTCTCATCTAAATCTGTCGCTAAAGTCAACAAGAAATCTATATATGATATACCTATCACTTGTGAATTCCCAGACGTATTTCCCGATGATATCTCTAGAGTACCACCAGAACGTCAAGTCGAATTCGGCATTGACTTAGTTCCTGGTGCGGCTCCAATTGCTAAAGCTCCTTACAGGCTTGCGCCTGCAGAGATGCAGGAAATGTCAAAACAATTGCAAGATCTATTAGAGAAGGGATTTATCCGACCTAGTTCATCTCCGTGGGGTTCACCTGTCTTGTTTGTTAAGAAGAAAGACGGAACTCTCCGTATGTGCATCGACTATCGTGAGTTGAACAAAGTCACCATCAATATAAATATCCTTTGCCCAGAATCTTTGATTAATTTGATCAGCTACAGGGAGCAAGTTACTTCTCCAAAATTGATCTTCGTTCTGGGTACCATCAGTTAAAAGTCAAAGAAGAGGATATCCCAAAAACAGCCTTTCGAACGAGATATGGCCATTATGAATTTCTCATAATTCCATTCGGTCTAACAAATGCACCGGCAGTGTTCATGGATCTCATGAATTGCGTGTGCAGACCTGTGCTAGATAAGTCAATTATCGTGTTCATTGATGATATTCTGATATACTCCAAAACGATGGCTGATCATACTATCCATCTGCGTGAATTGCTAGAGTTATTGAGAAAAGAAAGACTCTACGCAAAATTCTCAAAATGCGAATTCTGGCTCAGACAGGTATAACCTTATATTGTCTCGAACTATTTCTTAAAGTGATCTTTATCTAAATAAAAACTTGAAATTCTGCTTTGTTATCTTTATAGATTCAATTCCTTAGCCATGTCGTATCTGGCGAAGGTATTTCAATTGATCCTTCCAAAGTCGAGGCTGTTCAGAAGTGGCAAACGCCTCGAAATGCCTCTGAAATCTGAAGTTTCCTTGGATTGGCCGGTTACTACCGGCGATTCATTAAAGACTTCTCGAAGATTGTTGTACCACTCACGATGCTAACACGAAATAATACTCCTTTCGTATGGTCTGATAAACAGCAAAAGGCTTTAGAGACTCTGAAACAAAATCTTCTTCAAGCGCCGATCCTAGCCTTACCAGAAAGCAATGATGACTTTGTTGTCTATAGCGATGCATTTGGTACCGGTTTAGGTTGTGTCCACATGCAAAGGGGAAAATTCATTGCCTATGCTTCAAGGCAACTAAAAGATTACGAGAAAAGAGCACCAACTCATGATCTCAAATTGGCTGCCGTTCCTTTGCACTAAAAATTTGGCGTCACTATCTCTATGGGACTAGGAGTCAGCTTTACATTGACCATAAAATCCTTAAACACCTTTTTACTCAAAAGGATCTGAACATGAAACAGCGACAGTCCTTGGAGGCTAATTTGGTATTTTTTTGTGTGTCTGTGTGTGTGTGTCTGTGTGTGTGTGTTCGATGGACTGTTGAAAACAGTTAAAAAGGAGGCTAATTTGGTATTTTTTATGTTATGCATTTATGTTAAAAGTGTTAAAAGAGTGCATTTAAACTGATATTAATAAATTCAGTCACAATATATGTGTTAAGTGTTAAAAGAAATCTGGAAAATTTCCAAGTGTTGGATCCGAATTCGGATGAGACCGAATTTGGAAGGGACAATCTCGGATGCCAAGTTCGGATGGCCCGAACTCGGATGCCATATTTCGGATGGACACTGATCCGAACTCGGATTATCCGAATTCGGATGAACTATTTCGGATGCTTTAAATAACAAAATATGAGTCTTATCATTTTTATTTCATATGTACAAAACTTAAGTGTGTGTAATATACTTATGTTTATTAAAATACAATTATGAAAAATGAAAGTTTAATGACTTAATAAAAGTCACACATATCCATGAAAAATGACATAAATACTGAGGAGTTATCAGAATCATGACCAATTAAAGTTTAAAGCTAATGTTCTTTCAATCAGTGCCTTCTTGTCTATCTTGCTTTTCGCCTTACGAGCGACTAGCGGGAACTCATGCCTTTGAGTCTTTATAAGATAGGTTCACTGATCACTTACGATAATCAATGACTTTGATTTGTTCGTACCATTCTGTCATCGATCACTGTTGGGTCGGTTGGTGAGTCACCCAAAAAAAGCATCGAGAAAGGTCAAGCATATATGTTTTATGAAATGATCAAGTTCATCATTCAGTGGTGGGGTGTTCGTAGAAAAGAAGGCGTCGCCCAACGAGTGGCAGATTTTGATGGTAAGGAACCCCCAAAAGGGCTGCCGTCCGATGGCTACACGAAAGTGACGAAGTTGCTTTGACTACAGAACCCAAGTCGGAGGGGTTCACTGATCTCTTACGCTAATCTGAAACCCGGGAAGCCGCGCTGTCTCTTTTTAGGGAGAAGGAATAACAACAAGCTGAAGAAAAAAGGAATTCTTTTCCATGGGGGGGGGGGGGGGGGGAAGCTAAAGTAAGCGACGAACAAAGTAATAAAGTTAAAGTACAGAAAAGTGGGTCAGAGTTTATAAAGCCAAGCTAAAGTCCAGAAAGTCAAAGATTAAATCATGAGATAACTCAGGTGGTGGAGAAATCTGCTTGATAAAGTCAACAGTTCAGATTAATTCAGTAAATCTGTGAGTTATAGATATTCAGTTTTACATGCTTGATTCCGGTTGAGACATATTGTTGTTGATAGTTTACTTTGGCATTCATATATGTTCAGCTCGATTGTGACCTGTGCTCACCATGGTTCGGTGATGCCCTATGGATCATGATGGCTATTTGACTTATCATTTTGCATGCATTGTACTTACAGTTCAATCCAGTTATTGTAATAAGTTGAAATTGCTATCATGGCCTTGTTTATTTATGCTTTCTTCATTGCTCGTATCTTTGATGTATTGATTCGTCTTAGCATGATTAGCCTTGTCGGTCTATTATTCTAGACCATGCTATGTCACCAGTTTTATTGAACTTGGTATTGATTACTCTGATGCTTCCCCCACGATGTTTGCTGGTAGCTAGCCCAGTATTGAGTGGATAGCTTCCACTAAAAGCGTGAGCGTGGCCTGGACATCATCCAATTCTGATTACTATGTCTCAATCATGTGTGGCTGTAGCGGCAGTCAAGATATATCACGCTAGAAACCCACTATCCGCTTGTTGTTATGCATGTAATCTGATAAATCTATATTCTCACTAAGCATTGCTTATAGTTGTTGTTACACCTTTTTACAGGAAAAGATAAAGGGAAAGCACCTGCCTGACCTAGTTCTTAGGTCTTTCAAGATCAGCTGAAGTTTTCATAGACGACTACTCAAACGACCCTTTTTGGTACAAATCTAAAGATGATAATTGTGGTGGTTCGGGTAGATTTGCGTTTATCGTATGGTGATATGTATTAGATTAGTCTTGTACCCTTAATAAGTTTAATTTGAAAGTTGTAACTCTGTACTAAAATTTGTATTAAACTTAATCCTAATAGTTGTATTGTAATTTGAAATTCCGCAACTTAATTACTATTTCTTAGTTATGATTGATATCGTGTTGCAAATTGTGGGACCTAGACGCTGAGGACTGCCCCGTAAGGGGAGGTCTTCACACAAAAACAACATTTTAAGCCCCCAAACATCCGATTTACAGTGAGTTCAAAGAACTTGAAAAATATGAATTTCAAAATCAAATTAAATGTTGTATGGTTAGATGTAAGACTTGAAATTTGATATTCAAGCTTAGATGACCATTATAATCACAGCCATACTTTCAATTTCAGCTTTAAAACACAAAATTATATAATCATATAGACACATACCGACACACTACAAAAATACACATAGTACATATTAATGAAAAGACAAACTCGAATGGATATTAATGAACATTACAAAAACAGTAACAATCTTAAAAAAATACTTACAATTTTATTTCTGAAAATGAAATCCACCAAAAGCAGTTTGCTTCATGATGAAGAAATGTCAAGAGAAATTTAGGAAGGGAAAGTGAACGGTGAACCGATGTGAAAAAGTGAAATTTGAATTCATAATTCAAAGTTATACTCAAATTTGAAATTTTGAAACCGGAACCACTTACTAAAAAAATAACACATTCTCCTTTTTTAACATTTCAGCCCAATTAACAAACAAAAACCACTAACTAAAAAAATTTAACAACTAAAAAAAATTTTAACAACATAAAAAAAATTAATAAAAAATTGAACTAATCAAAAATTAAAATGAACTAAAATAAATGAACTAACAAAAATTAAAATGAACTAAACAAAATTTAACTAAACAAAAATAAAATGTACTAAAATTGTTGTTCCCCCTTGAATTTTGCATTGAAGATCCCCCTCAAATTAATATCACTTTTTATGTCTGCTCCCCCTGCAATTAATCAGATAAAACATTATTAGATATCCAAATATCAGATAAAAGTTTATGGTTGCTCTCCCTGCACATGACAATCCGAATCAGTTATATCTCAAAAAAATTGAAAAACATTTAAATCACATGAGATTAAGACAAAAATTAAATCAAGTCAAAAATGGTAAAATTAGAATTTTATTTTGTAGCAACTGAATGTTTAAATCTACCGAATCAACATACTCAATTTGTATACCAAAAACTTAAATCGTTTTTCATCTAATGCTTTGGTAAACAAATCAGCTAGTTGATATTCAGTTGGTACGAAATATAACTTTACGTTACCATTTTCTACATGATCTTTTATGACATGATACCAGATATCGATGTGTTTAGTTTTTGAGTGTTGCACCGGATTGGATGCTAGTACAATTCACTCTGTGAATCACAATAGATAGGAATCTTTTTAGGTGTAAACCCGTAGTCTCTCAATTGGCTCTTCAGCCACAACACTTGTGAACGGCAAGATGATACAACAACGTATTCAGCTTCTGCTGTTGATAGTGACACAAGTGTTACTTTTTGGATGACCAGCAGATGGGTTTGTCACCTAGGAATTGAAGTGCTCCTGGTGTACTTTTTCTGTCCATTTTATCACCTGCGTGATCAACATTAGAAAAGGCAGTCAATGTAAATGATGATTCCCTAGCATACCACAAACCTAAGTTTGGTGTACCCTTCAGATATCTTAAGATTCTTTTGGCAGCAGCCAAATGTGATTCTTTTAGGTGTGCCTGATATCTAGCACAGACACATGTAGCAAACATAATATTAGGTCTACTTGTTGTTTACATTAATGACCCAACTGTTCCTCAATAATAAGTTACATCGACAGGTTTTCCTGAAATGTCCTCATCGAGTTTTGATTTTGAATCAGGAGCCATGGGTGTTTTCATAGGAGTATTATTGACCATGTTAAATTTCTTCAACATGTCTTGAATATATTTCGACTGATTGATGAAATTTCCATCAGTCAGTTGTTTTACTTGTAATCCCAAGAAAAAATTTATTTCATCCATCATCAAATTTTTGGGACATTAAAAATGCAAACTTTTTGCAAAACTCAGGATTTGTAGATCCAAATATTATATCGTCCACATATATCATAATAACTATGATATCGGGACCCTGACGTTTAATAAATAGGGTAGTGTCCACTACAACTTTGTTGCAGCCACACTTCAAAAGATAATTTGAAAGGGAATCATACTAAGCTCGGGGTGCTTGTTTAAGGCCATACAGTGACTTGTATAAAATATATACATGATTAGGCTTCGAAGGATCAGTAAATCCTTCGGGCTAATATGTATATACTTCATCAGTTAACTCCCCATTTAAAAACGTAGTTTTTACATCCATTTGATACACAGTCAAGTTTTTATGAGCTGCAAATGCTAAAAACATTCTAATCGCTTCTATCCGGGCAACAGGGGCAAAAGTTTCATCATAATCGATTCCCTCCTATTGACTGTATCCTTTGGCAACGAGTCTGGCTTTGTTTCGAATGATGACACCGTGTTCATCTTTATAAAGAAGGAATCGAGTTGGATAAGAGTTTTAATCTAGTTGGATCAAGGCTTATTCGAGTTGAATAAGTGCTTTAATCGAGTTTGAAAATAATTCATTCGAGTTTGTTTAAACTTTTTCCGAGTTTGAACAAACTTTATTCGAGTTGAATCAAACTCAGTTCGAGTTTTATCAAACTATATTCGAGTTTAATCAAACACAATTCAAGTTGATACAGTTTCAATTGAGTTTATTGAGTTGCCATCCGAGTTTCGTTACTAATCCTTTGAGTTTTATCACTTTAGATTCGAGTTTGATAAGGACCAATTCGAGTTTCAACCTTATTTGATTGAGTTTCATAACTCTTTGATTCGAGTTTGATCCTTCTACATTCGAGTTTCATTATTCATTGATCGAGTTTTACTCTTTGTTCATCGAGTTTGAGCCTTTGATATTCGAGTTTTACTCTTCTTGATTCGAGTTTGATCCAACTTGAAGAAGATTCTGTTTAATCAAATCACAATGTCAAAAGATGCACTAGCTATGGGTTCGGAAACAAAACCCCCTATACTTTATAGAGGTGCGTACGTACAGTGGAGGGAACAGTTTTTGGAATTCATCAGTTTCCATGATTTATCAGAGAAGATGTTGAAATCCCTGACAGAGTGACCAGCAATATTTGTTGAAACAATTCCAGCTGTACCAAACAGCAATCCTCCAATACCGGAGAGAACTACAAAGATCATCAATCTGTCTGATGCTAAAAAACGAAGAAAGCAGGGAGATAAAACAGTCCGAAAGCTCTTGCTGATTTCTATCCCGATGACATATATATCAGTCTGACAAATAAAAGCACAGCCAAATCCATCTGGGATGAGGTTTGTAAGCTTATGAGAGGGTCAGACAAAGCAGCTACGAACAGAGCGAGAAACAGCCTGATGACATTTGAAAATTTTAGAACTAGAGAAGGAGAGCTGTTGGAGCATACTTATCTGAGATTTGTCAACCTCGTAAGTGAAATGCATAGAAACGGGGTGACAAAGTCAAATCTAGATATAAACTTCAAATTCTTGAATGTGCTCAATCCGAAATGGGATAAATACACTATCATCATCCAACAGACGAAAGAGATTGATGATATGGATTTTCATATGGTGTTGAGAATCTTAACAACTATCAAGAAGTTGTTTTAAAAAAGATGTCTGATAAAAAGCAAGCTGAAAAAGAAACGATTGATCCTCTGGCTCTCCTTGCAGATAAGAAGTACAAATACAAATTGAAAAAGGAAAAGCGGGTTATGATAAGCAGTAGTTCATCAGAATCAGAATCAACCGATTCATCAGCTGACTAAGAGATAGAGGAGATGAAAAAGCAGATGGCTCTCCTGACAAAGGCTTTCCAGAAAAAGTTTTATCGCAAACCGACAAATAACAAGATGTGATACAAGGGACAGGCTCCAGAAAGTATGAGAAAAGAGATAAGTATGACAAATCTGGAGAGAGCAGTGGTAAGAAATCTGAAAAATATGAGAAGCCTGATAAGCATGCCAAGAAAGAAGCTAAACAGAAGTGTTATAATTGTGGCAAGCCAGGCCACTTTGCAAGGGAATGCAGATTGCCAGTTGTTAAGAGCTCTGATACCAATTGATATTCTAATAAAATCAATCACAATCAATATACGAGCAATTAATAACAAGATTAGATGCAACTAACCGAATGATTATATTGATCAAATGAAGAATTACAAATCGTAGAAGTGGAAAGCACACAACCCTAGGCTCTGAATTAGTACAATAGAATATTCTCAATCCGTGCAAAAAGTGTCTAATATCGTACATCACTATTCTATTTATATACAAGTTCAAAAATATCAAGTAATTATAAAATGACCCCTAGACTTAATATATTCATCAACTAAAGTAATTCCCAACAATAAATAAATAACGGATGAACTAAAATAAATAAGAAAATAAATAAAATTGATATAAAGTTCTTCCTTTCTCCCTCTACAAGAGTGTGCAAACTTGTAGCGAGAGAAATACGACCCCTCAAATTAATATGTATCTGTTTTGACAAAAACCCATAACCCAGGCAAAGAAAAGAAAGCCCGAAAAACCTGGATGTATTTAAGCTTCCCGCTCAGGATGAACATTACACATAGCATTTATCAGTTTCACCAAAATTAAAGACTTAGATAGATAAACGAACACAGAAAATAATTTTGTGACACGTCCCTTGAATTGTACTAACAGATATTTTCTAAATAAAGAAGTTTCAGGTATCAGGATAGCATGAAACAAAATTATTTAAGGAATATCTGAGAATCAAGTAGAGGGCGGATTCAACATGCCAATATGAGACACTAAGAACTGAAAACGAGGTTCGTCTAACGCCTTTGTTAATATATCAGCCAGTTGAAACTCTGTACCTACAAAATATAATTCTATTGTCCCTTTTTCTACATGGTCTTTGATAAAGTGACACCTGATGTATATGTGCGTTGTTCTTGAGTGTTGTATGAGATTGCAAGAAATAGTAATAGCACTTCGGGAATCATAGTAGATAGGGAAAAGGCAGTAAGATCGAAGTTGGTTCCCTTGGATACCATAGACCAAGCTCAGGTGAACCCTTTAAGATAACAGAAAATGTGTTTGACCGCAGTAAGGTGTGATTCTTTAGGGTCGGCCAGAAAGCGAGCACAAAGACACGTGAAAAACATTATATCCGGTCTACTGGCCATAAGGTAGAGTAAAGAACCAATCATTCCTCTGTAAGTTGTGCCATCGACACTTTTCCCAGAAGGATCGGTGTCTAACTTATAGTTTGAAGCCATGACAGTTGTATAGTCGTGCAAGAGTCTAATCTATACTTCTTGAGAATATCTAGGGTATATTTTGACTGGTTCACAAAAGTCCCATCCTCAAGTTGTTTGACTTGTAATCCGAGAAAAAAGTTCATTTCCTCTATCATACTCATCTCGAACATGGACCCCATGAGGTTTGAAAAGTATTAGGGTCAGTAGATCTGAATATAATATCATCCACATAAATTTGGACTAACATTATATGTGGGTCATCCCGTTTAATGAACAACATTGTGTCCACCACACTTTTACTGAATTCGGATGCAGTAAGGAAGTTTTATAGGCTATCATACCAAGCCCGAGTTGCTTGTTTCAAACCATAGAGAGCTTAATCTAGCACGTAAACATGGTCCTATTTATGTGCATCAACGAAGCCTTGTGGTTATTCAACGTACACCTCCTCATTTAGTTCAGCGTTTAAGAAGGTGGTCTTGACGACCATCTGGTAGATTTTGAAGTCCTTATGTGTTGCAAATACTAAAAAGATTTGGATGGCTTCAATATGCGCAACCAGAGAAAATGTCTCATCATAATCTATGCATTCTTGTTATCGGTAACCTTTAGTGACTAGCATCGTCCTTGTTCCTCACCATGATTTTGTTTTCATCTCGTTTGTTCTTGAAGATCTATTTGGTCCCGATAATTGCTTGGCCTTTAGGCTTGGGAGCTAACCGCCAAACCCTTGTTGTTCAAACTGGTTGAGCTCTTCTTGCATAGCTACAATCCAGTCAGGGTCTTTCAAAGCTTCATCCACACGAGCGGGCTCTATCATACTAAGGAATGATGTGTAGAGACATTCATTAGCAGATGCCCTTCGAGTTTGAACACCGACTGTCAGATCACCAATGATTTGTTCGGTTGGGTGATCCTGGGTGCATCTATTTTCATGTGGGATGGGTGAACGTGAAGATAACTCAGTGGTTAGTGTAAGAATGAATGAAGTATTTTGTTTGATGGTTTCGAGTAAAGGTATCACTAGTTCCGGTTAAGATTCGGTTGGTTCTTCTAAAGGGATAATATTCAGTACGATATGGGAAGGTATGATTAGAGTAGTCTCAACATTTGGTGTATATGAGGAAGACGATGGCAATGAAGATGGTAATGGTGATGAAAGAGGTAATGGTGATGGAGATGGTGATTGTGATTGTGATTGTGATGAAGATGGTGGAACTATCAAGTCTGAAGAGTTTGTATTCTTTGCTGGAGCTGAAATAGAAGAAGAATTTACATTAGGTTCGAAAAATTCATAATAAAAAGGATAAAATAAATTTATTTTAATTTGAAGATGAAAAAGAACTTGGGGTAGAAGAATCTCCAGGCATAGGAGTAATGCATGGTCCCGATTGATCAACTTCAGGAGTCAGTTCATCCATTTCATCGAAAGTGATTTTCACACTCTCATTGATTGTCCTAGTACGAGTGTTGTACGCGTAATATGCTTTTGAATTGGATGAATATCCAATAAATATCGTCTCGTCCGCCTTCTCGTTGAACTTCCCAAGGTTGTCTTTATCGTTCAACACATAGCACCTGCTAGGGGTGTTCAAAACCGGATATCCGAATATCTGAAAATTCATATTTTTTTAAAGTTTTTTAAAAATTAAATCAAATATTTAAATATCAAAATACAAATTCATATACCCAAATACATATTAAAGATAAATATATCACAAACTAAATTTTTCCAGAATTATTTTTACTGAAAACGACTAAAAAAAGATCAAAAAAATAAAATATGTTATATATTAGTTAATAAATATATGATATCAAGATAAAACTAAAAATATACATTAGAATAATAATAAACACTCAATATTATGTAAATAATCAATCTTAAAGATATTAAAAAAATATTAAAAAAATATTTCTTGGATTTTCGGATATCAAATTATCCGAATATCTGAAAATCTTGAATTTTACTATCCGAATCCGAAATTTCGGATATCCGAAAATCCAGATATCCGAAATTTCGGATAGTTTCAGATCGTATTTTCGGATTTTTATTTCGGATGCTCGGAGTCGGATGTTTATGAACACCCCTAGCACATGCAACCAAAAACTCGTAACTATTTGATATAAGGAACTTTATTTAGGTAAAGCTGATAAGGGGTTTTATTGAAGCGCTTATGAATCATAGAACAGTTCTGTGTGTAGCAAATAGTTGAGACGGCTTCGGCCCACAAGAATAGTGGTAGCTTAGAGTAGTTAAGCATGGTACGAGCAGCCTCTACAAGAGTAAGGTTCTGTCTTTCAACTATCCCGTTTTGTTGAGGTGTTCGGGAGGCAGAGTATTGATGATGGATGCCTTAGGATCGAACGAGGCCCTCAACTACCGAATTCTTGAACTCTGTACCGTTGTCTGATCTGATTGTACCGACAACTGCTGCAGGGTTTCGACACCTTGATAAAATCAATGATTTCTCGAGCATTCTCGTCCTTGGATCGCATGGTACAAGCAGCCTCTACAAGAGTAAATTTCCGTCTTTCAATTATCCCGTTTTGTTGAGGTGTTCGGGCGGCAGAGTATTGATGATGGATGCCTGTGGATCGAACGAGGCCCTCAACTACCGAATTCTTGAACTCTGTACCGTTGTCTGGTCTGATTGTACCGACAACTGCTGCAGGGTTTCGGCACTCTTGATAAAATCAATGATTTCTCGAGCAGTCTCGTTTTGCCCTTCTCACACACTCCATATAGATGATCTTTTCATCTAGGTTAGCAATTATGACCTAATCTGATTGTAACATCCGGCATTAAACCAGGTTAGCAACTATGACCTAATCTGTATGGTTTGTGAGATGATCTTTTCATTTTGCCCTTCTCACACGCTCCATATAGATGATCTTTTGCTTAGCGTAATTGTAACATCCGGCATTAAACCAGGTTAGCAACTATGACCTAATCTGTATTTAATAGCCAATTATAACCTAATCAATGGTCATTAGCAATTAATCAAAGTGATTAACAATGTTCATTAGGAAATTCAACTCAATTAGAATCAAATTCATCGGTGCAATGAATCGGGAAATTAATTAATCCGATCGATTTACGATATGAAGGATTAATTCAACCTAAGTACATAATTAAATTATGATTACTGACACAAATCATACACTAATATAATTACGTAACATTAATTATGCAAGACTAAAACAATTCATTAAAACAATGCATCCAAAAGTATTTATGAAATTAAAAAAAAAAAGGGAAATACAAGAATACATTTCTAAATACTTTTATACAAAAAATAAAAACAAAATACATCATTTTTATACTTAAAAATCGGCCAACAACACAAGGGAACACACTTTTGTGTCCCTTAGACTTTTTATAAAAATATTGAAAAGAATTTTTCACTTTTTATAACTTTTCCAACATGTTGGTAAAGTATTAAACATCACCTTTATCCTCATCATTTGCAAGACTAAAACTCTTCTATAAATAGAGGACTCATTTCCTCATTTCATTCACACCTTCAAGCAACAAATTCTCTCTTTTCTTCCTCTCCAAAACCGGCCAACAAGGGTGCAAGAACACCAAAATTTGTAACTTTGTGTTCTTGCATTATTTCAAGCATTTTTGGTGCAACAAAGTTCAAGCACTCAACTTCTACTCATCTTCATCCTTCTAACACATCAAAGTAAGTAAATACTAACTTATAACATCTTATATTTATGTTTATATAAGTCTTGCATAATATATATAATCACCAACAACAACAAGTTTCATAAAAACACAAGTTTATAAGTCACTAGTTTTTGTTTTTAAGTTGTTTTCTTCAAATGTGTTTATAAATATATAAACACATCATGAAAGTGTAAATATTATGAAAAACAAGTGATATATATGTGTTTTATAACTTTTATATAAGTAGTCTTTGGATAAACAACAAGAATCACTAATTATTTCAAGTTTATGAACTACGGAATTTCGGCAGAAAAGTAGCATCGATTTTGAAATATCATAACTAATTCATAACAAAACAAAATGAGTTGATTCTTGTCTCAAAAGTTAGATCTATGTCTTAACTAAAAATCTGGAAGTTTTCATAATTTATTATGGAGTTTAGAACCCCCAGATATTATTTGGGAACCCGAAAGTTTGACAGCTCAAAAATGGCCAACATAGCGTTTTCAACAAGCTTTTTCACTAACCTAAACATCTCGAAAAATGTCCGTTCTTGACTTTAAAATTTTTTTGTATATAGTAGTTTAATGTCCAAGAAAACCAAAGCCTACATCATTTTGGAGCTTGGTCAAAAACAGCCTCAAAGTAGGCCGAAAAACCTTCGAAAAGCTGGAAAATAAATATATATATATATATATATATATATATATATATATATATATATATATATATATATATATATATATATATATATATATATATATACATGAACTTGTGGTTCCATCAGCCCTCAAATCATGAACCGTTAATTGCATTTATTTGTAAGCGCAAATATATTGTGGATGGATCTATCGGGTGTCATGTCCCCCATTCGGTGTAGTCTTAATCGGCTAACGGCGGGATGCATATATATTCAACACACGGTATTACGTATGGGAATACTGCACAGGGCAAACTCGTTTAATTAACCTTCGGTTGCATGATGGTTTATATGTAATACATAACATGGAATTTATGATTATATAAATTCAAACTCAACTGTTGTTGTCCATACAAGTCATATTTACGTGTAAACCTATGAGCTCACCAAAAATTTTGTTGACGTATTTTAGCGTGTATTTTCAGGAAATTAAGGCAAGTGCGCTGCATCGGAAGTATTTTCAAGCTTCCCTACTTTTGGAGTCGCATGCATTTTCAAACCATCGGAGATTTAGTTGCATTATTTTGATTAATTTAATTATGTATTTAAATCTCTTTATCATGTGAACTACTTACACCTTATGATGATTATGTAAAACATTTCTATAATTCAAAGTTATATCGATGTATTTTTTAAAACGTCCATATAGTGGTCGTTCGTTATGATTATGGTTACGCTTCCGCGACGTCATGCTTCGTTGCCAACCGGGGTAACGGGATGTGATAGATTGGTATCAGAGCCATAGTTATAGTGAACTAAGTTGCATTCGTACCTCGACTATAACTGTTACAAAAACTAAACTTTCTTCAAGAACTGTGAACACATATATGGACTCTGATGACAATAACATGTCGAACAATACGTTTATTATCCTCTTTGACTCAGAGGATGAATTCTCACTCATGGAACAAGGAAGCCAAGGTGACACTGAGGTGTACTTTCCCACCCAGACCAAATCAATGACGACGTAATGGACCCGTCAAAACACAAGGAGGGCAATTGTGACCCTGCAGCACAAATTTCTCCACCATCACCACCACATATTTCATCCTACACCCTATTCAGAAACCATCCCAAATGATCATTGAAGAAATTCACCCCTAGGGAAAGTGTGTGACTAGCACAACGGGAGTCTATCCCGGTACCTACCCATCAGCCAAGCCCGCCACAGTAGCGACGGGCAACCATAAGACAGTGGGGATGGATGCCTCACACTCTCCAAGAGTGGAAAAACGAGGAAGGGATCCAAAGCCAGTTTGAAGTCGGAACACCATCTTCCTCTCGAGTGCTGACACTTACCCAGATACCTATGTAATAAACGATGCCTCTGTTAGTGGCAAGGGCCGCCAGACACGACCTCCAATTTTGACAAAATCCACCAAGAGGTCGGTGAAATCTTTGCAAGGATTAAGCAAGAGGCAATACAAACCACCAATAAACCTTGGGCCAACCAGAATACCCAGGCGATTCAACAAGACGGAATCGACGAATTGTGACAGCGCCTATAGCCCGCAGTGCAGAACTAACCTTACAACTTAACGCTCTGGAGTACGAGGAAACCCCGGAGGCATCTCATACTTAGTACCCTTTCTACCATTTTATAGTATTTCTCTAGGCTTTACTATCTGATACATCTTAGGGTATGTAAGGCTTAAGAGTTTATCCAAAAACTCCGACCATATCATATACAAAGATTATGTATCCAGCATTTTAATGAAGAACTAAGTTTTATCTATAACTAGGTGCATGAGGATATGTAGTACGACAATCTGCCTAAGAAACTTCAAACCCATAGACTTATCCTCTTACCCCATTAGATACCACTTATGCATTTCTACTATTTGATACCGGTGCTGATAGGAGCTTTATATCCACTAAGTTCAGTAAGCAGATAAATTCCATTCTTACACCATTAAGTGTCACTAATGCTATTGAAGTTGATGACAGTAAGACGCTTAAGACGAATAATATAAGTCGAGGATGCTCCTTAGAATTAGTAGGCCAACTCTTGAAATAGACTTGATGCCCGTCAAACTGGGAAGTTTTGACGTGGTCATAGGCATGGATTGACTATCGGAAAATCGTGCGGAAATAGTGTGCAACAAGAAGATGGTTCATATACCTTTAGCCAATAAGAAGGTCCTTATTATCCAAGGCAAAGCAAGAATTACCAAAGTAAGCATCATCTCCAGCATTAGGACCATAAAGTGTTGACAGAAAAGGAGCCAAAGGAAAAGTGACTCATAAATATTCTTATTATTTGTGATTACCCCAAAGTTTTTCCAGATTACATACCTGGGCTCCCACCATCGAGGCAAGACGAATTCAAAATCGGCCTAGTGTTAGGTGCTGCACCAGTGGCTCGAGCACCATACCGATTATCCCCATCAGTAATGTAGGAATCGTCCAACCAGCTGCAGGAGCTCTTAGATAAAGGGTTTATCAAACCGAGTTCCTCACTTTGGGGAGCTCCAGGTATGTTCGTCAAGAAGAAGGATGGAACCTTCAGAATGTGCATCAATTATCAAGAGCTAAATAAACTAAAAGAAACGATACCTGCTCACAAGGATCAATGACTTGTTTGACCAAACTCTGAGAATTAAACTTCTGTTCGAAGATCGACCTAAGGTCTGGTTATCATCAGGTTAGAGTTCGCAAGAAAGATATTTCAAAGACAGCATTCACATTCCGTTACGGTCATCATAAATTCCTATTAATGTCGTTTGGATTAACTAGTGCCCCAACGGTATTCATGGACCACATAAATCGGGTGTGCAAACCTTATTTACACAAATTCGTGATTGTATTCACGAATGACATCTTAATCTACTCGCCAAACAAGGAGGAGCACGAGCAAACATTTAAGACTGATTCTAGAGTTGTTGAAGAAAGAACAACTATATGACAAGCTTTCTAAGTTTGACTTTTGGCTAAGATAGGTAAGATTTCTCAGTCACGTGATCAATAGTAAAGGGATCCAAGTCGACCCCGCAAAGATCGAGGCTATCAGGAATTGGTCAACTCTTAGAACCCCCATAGAGATACGACAGTCCTTAAGACTTGCCACTTATTATAAGCAATTAACAAAAACTTCTCAAAGATCACTATGATTGGGGCGAGAATCAGGAGACATCATTTCAGTTATTAAAGCGCAAACTGTGCAGCGCACTTATTTTATCCGAGAGAAGCAAGAAATTTATAGATTACTATGACGCTTCACACAATGGGTCGATGTAGAAAGATAAGGTCATAGCTTATGCTTCGCAACAACTTAAGGTTCACAAGGTGAATTACACAATGAATGATTTAGAGCTAGGAGCAGTATTCTTTGTCCTTAAGACTTGGAGACATTAGTTGTACAGTATGAAGTGTACTGTATTCACAAATCATAAGAACCTCCAACACATCTTGAACCTAAAAGAGTTGAATACGAGGTAGCGTCATTGGATGGAGCAATTAAGTGATTGCAACTGTGACGTTCGTTATCACCCAGGGAAAAAGCTAATGTGGTTGCAGACGCTCAAAGCTGAAAGGAACGAGCTAAGCCGTTAAGAGTACGAGCCCTAGTTGTGACCATTCAACCAAACCTTCCTTCCTTAGTTCATAATGCACAAGTAGAAGCTGTTAAGGAGGAAAATTTGAAAAATGAAGCCCTACACGGAATGGATAAATAGTTTGGGATAAGGACTAATGGAAATCCATACTTTTCATGAATAGAGTCTGATTACCCTGTTTTGGTGGAGTAAGAAAGCTGGTTATGGATGACGGACACAAATCAAGATATGTCGTTCACTTCGGATCCGATAAAATGTATTATTACCTCAAGGAGCTATACTGGTTGCCTAACATGAAGGATGACATTGCCACATATGTCAGCAAATTCCTAGCATGCTCCAAAGTTATGACAGAACACCAGAATCCACTTGGGTAATAGTCGACCGCCTAACAAAATCCGCGCATTCCTACCAATCAAGGAGAACAACATGATGAATAAGCTAGTCCAAACGTACCTTAAGGAAGCCGTCTCTGGACATGGAGTGCCTATTATAATCATTTCGGATACGGATAGCAGATCTACATGTAGGTTTTTGGCAATTATTACAGCAAGCTTTGGATACAAACTTGGACATGAGTACCACATATCACCCTCAGACCGATGGTCAGAATAATAGAACGATCCAAACCCTAGAATGTACATTAAGAGCCTGTGAAATGGATACTCAATTGCCTTAGTGGAATTATCGTACTACAATAGCTATCACTCGGGTATTAAAGCTGCTCCGTTTAAGGCCCTCTACGGGCGAAAGTGTCGATCACCGATTTGTTGGGAAGAAGTAGGAGATAGCCAAATCACTGGCGCTAAGATCATTCACGAAACTACTAAAAAGATAGTACAGATGCGGAACTGACTAAAAGTTGCCCGCGATTCTCAGATAGTTATGCAGATATAGGGAGAAAATCCCTTAAGTTCTAATTGGGAGAACGAGTACCAATGAAAGACTCACCATGGAAGGGTGTGATACGATTAGGGAAATAAGGAAAAGCTAAACCCTTGATACATTGGACAATACAAACTCTTAAAGGGAATTGGACTCGTAGCTTATCGTTTAGAGCTACCACAAGAGCTTAGCAGCATGCACAATACCTTCCATGTATCGAATCTGAAGAAGCGTTTGTTAGAGGAGACACTTGTTACTCCCTTGGAAGAGATCCAGCTAACTGATAAACTTCGCTTCGTCAAAGAGCCGGTTGAAATCATGGACCGTAAGGTCAAAGGATTGAAGCACAGTTGTATACCCATCCTCAAGGTCAGATGGAATTTTAGACATGGACCAGAATTCACTTCGACATGCAAAGGCCAGTTTAACCAAAGATACCCTCACCTAATCCTAAGTAACAAGACCTCTGAGGAAACAAGATAAAATTTCGGGACGAAATTCCCTTAACAAGAGGAGACTGTAACATCCGGCATTAAACCAGGTTAGCAACTATGACCTAATCTGTATTTAATAGCCAATTATAACCTAACCAATGGTCATTAGCAATTAATCAAAGTGATTAACAATGTTCATTAGGAAATTCAACTTAACTAGAATCAAATTCATCGGTGCGATGGATCGGGAAATCAATTAATCCGATCGATTTACGATATGAATGATTAATTCAACTAAGTACATAATTAAATTATGATTAGTGACACTAATCATACTCTAATAAAATTACTTAACATTAATTATGCAAGACTAAAACAATTCATTAAAACAATGCATCCAAAAGTATTTATGAAATTACAAAAAAAGGGAAATACAAGAATACATTTCTAAATACTTTTATACAAAAAAAACAAAAACAAAATACGTCATTTTTATACTTAAAAATCGGCCAACAACACAAGGGAACACCCTTTTGTGTCCCTTTGACCTTTTATAAAAATATTGAAACATGTTGGTAAAATATTAAACATCACATTTATCCTCATCATTTGCAAGACTATAACTCTTCTATAAATAGATGACTCATTTCCTCATTTCATTCACATCTTCAAGCATCACATTCTCTCTTTTCTTCCTCTCCAAAACCGGCCAACAATGGTGCAAGAACACCAAAATTTGCAACTTTGTGTTCTTGCATTATTTCAAGCATTTTTGGTGCAACAAAGTTCAAGAACTCAACTTCTACTCATCTTCATCCTTCTAACACATCAAAGTTAGTAAATACTAACTTATAACATCTTATATTTATGTTTATATAAGTCTTGCATAATATATATAATCACCAACAACAACAACAAGTTTCATAAAAACTCAAGTTTATAAGTCACTAGTTTTTGTTTTTAAGTTGTTTTCTTCAAATGTGTTTATAAATATATAAACACATCATGAAAGTGTAAATATTATGAAAAACAAGTGATATATATATATATATATATATATATATATATATATATATATATATATATATATATATATATATATATATATATATATATATATATATACATATATATATATATATATATACATATATATATATATATATATATGTGTGTGTGTTTTATAACTTTTATATAAGTAGTCTTTGGATAAACAACAAGAATCACTAGTTATTTCAAGTTTATGAACTACGAAATTTCGGCAGAATAGTTGCATCGACTTTGAAAAATCATAAACTAATTCATAACTAAACAAAATGAGTTGATTTTTGTCTCAAAAGTTATATTTATGTCTTAACTAAAGATCTGGAAGTTTTCATAATTTATTATGGAGTTTAGAACCCCCAGATATTATTTGGGAACCCGAAAGTTTGACAGCTGAAAAATGGCCAACATAGGGTTTTCAACAAGCCTTTTCCCTAATCTAAACATCTCGAGAAATGACCGTTATTGACTTTAAAAATTCTTTGTATATAGTAGTTTAATGTCCAAGAAAAACCAAAGCCTAAATCGTTTTGGAGCTTGGTCAAAAACAGCCTCAAAGTAGGCCGAAAAACCTTCGAAAAGCTTGAAAACTATATATATATATATATATATATATATATATATATATATATATATATATATATATATATATATATATATATATATATATATATATATATAACTTGACGTTTTAAGTGGATTTTATTTATAAACTTGTAATGTTGGGTGATTTAAGACATAAAAACCTCTATATATATATATATATATAGAGAGAGAGAGGGGGGGGGAGGTTCAATGGAAAACCACAATGCACTCGAAAACTTGTGAAAACCACACTGCACCACTACAAATGTATCAAAATCCCCGCGTGATGCATCAAAATTCCGCGTGATGCATCAAAATCCCACATGATGCATCACCTTATTTACGATCATGTCACCGCGTTTTTCATGAAATGCACCAAATCGGACGGTATGCGTAGGTTTCAATGGTTTTCACGTGCATACTGGTTTTCCATTGAACCCACCCCTATATATATATATATATATATATATATATATATATATATATATATATATATATATATATAATATTATCATATATGAGAGTTATTAAGTCCCTATTATCATTTAGGACTCGATTAAACACATCCGGTGCATCACCCATCAATCTACGCTAACTTGCATTTTACGCAAATATTTTGCCATCACAAGCTCGGTGAGTCTTCATAGCCCCTATTTTTACACTGTTATGTTTTGGGGTTGAAATACATGCTACGTTTTCATATGGACACGGAAACAACTTCATTTCTATTATGTATTACACATGTGGTTCCATCAGCCCTCAAATCATGAACCGTTAATTGCATTTATTTGTAAGCGCGAATATATTGTGGATAGATCTATCGAGAGTCATGTCCCCCATTAGGGTTAGTCTTAATCGGCTAACGGCGGGATGCATATATATTCAAGACACGGTATTACGTATGGGAATACTGCACAGGGCAAACTCATTTAATTAAGCTTCGGTTGCATGATGGTTTATATGTAATACATAACATGGAATTTATAATTTTATAAATTCAAACTCAACTGTTGTTGTCCATACAAGTCAGATTTACGTGTAAACCTATGAGCTCACCAACAATTTTGTTGACGTATTTTAGCGTGTATTTTCAGGAAATTAAGGCAAGTGCGCCGCATCGGAAGTATTTTCAAGCTTCCCTACTTTTGGAGTCGCATGCATTTTCAAACCATCGGAGATTTAGTTGCATTATTTTGATTAATTTAATTATGTATTTAAATCTCTGTATCATGCGAACTACGTACACCTTATGATGACTATGTAAAACATTTCTATAATTCAAAGTTATATCGATGTATTTTTGAAAACGTCTATATAGTGGCCGTTCGTCATGATTATGGTTACGCTTCCGCGGTGTGACAGTAATTCCGGGAGACCCTTTACCTGATGCTTTGACGCCAGCTTGTTCATGTTACCAAAATTCAGATGAGATAACTAACTATGCCATAGCCATGAGTCTTTAGAGGACGCTTTTGACAACAGGCATATGTTATCCTTTACTATTAGCTTGTCTACATCAATGGTGTAGAGGTTTGAGTTACAAGAAGCAGATAATATTTCATTTCCATCAGCGCTTTTAACACTACAGCTTTTGGTCCTAAAAATCACTTCCAGAACTTTGTCACATAGTTGTCCTATGCTAAACTGGTTATGAGACAACCTTTTTACACAGTCAACGTCCTTGATGACTGGATTATTTAGAACTAAATCGTCGTATCCTTTGATCTGATCATGGTGGTCATTCTCAAATCTAACCATTCTTCAGTATTGATCCACTACGTTGGTTAGTAACTCTTTTCTCCCAGTCATGTTCTTCGAGCAACCCGAATCCATATACCAAATGGATTTCCCCTGTAAGTTAAATTATGTTAGGAAACAAACATAAGACATTATAAATAGTTACGAAAATTTTTAAATGAACCTTAATCTTGGTTTTACCTTTGTCAAATGATTTATTTAGGACATTAATAGGAGGAGTGGTTTTTGAATCTTTTAAGTAAGAGATTAACTTTTCTGAAACAGTGTTAAAGTGTTCTTTGTAAAGTGTTATTCTATACTTTTTTCAAAAAGTTCTTTTCTAAAATTTTCCTCACTCGCAAGAAGAGCTTCTTAGCAGGCAGAGACCTTCTCACGAAATCCTTAATTCATCTTATAAAACTTTAATTTTGTGTTAAAAAACAGTGGTAGGAATATAAGGATGAGGAATTGATTTAACGAGTTTAGCTTTCATTTCTGCCGATGAATAGCTATTGAAGAAGTCATCCTCAAGAGTGGGTACTCTGTAATGATAACTGGCGTTCAGCTTTTCACAGCCAAAAGGAATTTGCTTGTTATCTTTTTCATTCCTTTTTACCTCTTCCTGGGCCAGGATTTCTTCTGATGAGTGATGAAAGAAGGTCTGATACCCACGTCCCATATATGTTCTGTCAAATAACATGGATATTACCGATTGAGCATTTTTCAAAAACTTAGGGTTTGTATAACCAATTCCTTCTTTGGAATGATAAAACCTAGTTTCGTTTTTTATTAAGGTGAATAGTTTCATTACTTTGATCTCGTTTAAGAAATTTATCGTCAAGGTCTTTTGTATGGGAGTGCAAACCTATTCTCTCTTTCTCAATCATTTTGTACTTTCTCTCATTTTTTAAATTTTCCACACGTAAAGACTCGGGGCCTATCAAAACAGATAATTCTGACTTCAATGAACTCTTTTCATCAGTGATTGTATTGATACAACTTTTAAGGTAAGTGTTCTTATCCTCAACCATAACCTTTTCAAGCAAGAAAGTTTTTACAAGATTATGTTCATTTAGCCAATATTTCTCAAATGTTTCTGCTTGTTCCATGATAGTTTAAACTATTTGTTCAGCTTTCACACACTTATCTTTTTCAGCATTATATTTAATTTCAAGATCAAGAATTTGTGTGTGCCATTTACATACAATCCTTACGAATTTAGCATTTAAGGATTGATGAAAGTAAAGGGAATTTACCTCACTGGTTTCAGAATCTAATGTGGAACATTCTATATCCCCGGGCTTGGTCATAAGACAGGCTGGAGAATCGTCAGTGATCTCCCCCTCTTTTGACTCGTCTAATCGGCAGTCAGAGATATCTGTATCCGTGGAAATACCAACCCGGTCGGACATATAGCAATTTCGGTCTCGTTCTTCATCATCATTAGACTCCTCGTCCACCCAATAGTCCACCTGAGCCACGAGTGCCATTGCATCAACCCATTTCTTTAGCATGGCGACCTTGCATTCATAGTAACCGAGGTCACGCTCATATTGATTTTTGCATTCTCGAGCAAAATGACCTGGTTTTCCACCCTTGTAACACCCTCTATCGTCCGAAGGCATGGCTGACTCATCTCTCGGCCGCTCCTCTCTTCTTTCGGGCCTTTTGTCTGCCCGACGGGAGTCTCCCTCCCAATGACGGTTGTCTCTCCGATCGTCGTCTCTTCTCTCATCTCGCCTGTCAGATCGACGATCATCCCTGTAGTCCCAACGGTCATCATACCGTCTTTCATCTATTCTCTCTCCTATCATCATAACGTCTATCTCCACGGTCATCTCTCATCCATTCCTCCCGTCTCTCATCTCTTCTCTCGTCGATATACCGCCTGGGGCCCGTATCTTATCTCAGCTGGTTGTTGGTGTTGTTCTGATAGAATCGCTTTTGGTGAAGGCAATTCGACAGCAAGGCCATTTGTTCATGAATTTTCACTTCCTCAACATCGAGAGGTTCCCCATATGCAGAAAAAGGAGATTGATTATATTGTGGGTAGGTGGAAGAGGATCCAGTTAAGGTATACAAGTGTGTGGGTGGTGGGGTTTAGAGTGGTTCAGGGACAATTGTTTTTTTGAATAGCAATGCCAAAGGATCGGTGGTCTTGGAAATATTGTTCACATTTAACAACAAAGAGGCCACAGGGTTGGCCATCTGCTTGTGGGGATCTACATCCCCATGGTATTTCCGCAACTCCTTAAACAAGACACTGATGGATATCTTACTAATAGCCAATACTCCGTTCTGGTGGCAAAAAAGAAAGAAACTGGATGTTGATATCATCTTTATCCCTGAAGATGTGCATCTTGTTAAGTTCGTTTAGCACTGTGCAAAAGCGAGTGAAGGTAGCCTGTAAGGATTCTCCGTCCTTGGCCCTAAATTCAAAAAATTTGGCCTTGGCTTCTTCAAATTTAGCTTGGTCATTGAAATCAGCTCCAAACATTTGCATCTCCAAGTTCATCCCACATATCCTTAGCAGACATCTTGCTATCAACACTTACGAAGATGTCAGTGGGCAAGGCCTGATATATAAAATGTTCTGCTTTATTATCATCAGTCTGTCTCTCTCTGTCTCTCTCCTTGTCATGTTGTGGACCACGTTGTTCTTTGGTAGCTAGGATGGGAGGAACAGCAGTAGTAACTGCAGGAATGTCATAGTAGAAAATATATGGTCCTTCTTTGATTGATTGAATCATGAGATGCCCCATGGGTTGCATGCTCACAAATTTTAAGAACCACTTTTTCCATTGCTTGTATCCATCTGGATAGAGAACAGGCAGTCTGTTCTCAGATCCTAACACTAGAGCATCTCTAGACATGATGGAAGGTGATTGTGAGTGTTTTGAAAAAAAAATATGATCGGGTGGAGTGGAAACTAAAGTCTAAATGAAGGATTCGAAGTTTGGATGGGGATACGAAGTTCGTCTGTGGTACGAACTTCGGATAAATGATGAAGTTCGGATGGAACTTCGGGTGGCTAGGATATGAATTTTCTGATGGGATACGAACTTCGGATGAAGGGACCGAAGTTCGCTTGATGAACCGAGTCTATGTGTAAATACTAGCAATGATGTGAAGTTCGGATGGTAGGAACCAAAACTTCGTATGAGCGATAACTTTAACATAAGGAAAAATAAGCACAAATTGGTAAGTTAATATAAGAGACCCGAAGTTCAAATGAAAGTAGAGCAGACCCGAAGTTTGCGATCCGAAGTAACACTTCGTGTAATTTTTGTAAATGTAACAGTACCAGTATGAACAAAAATCAGATTTTGGTCAAATATTTGTTTTAAAACCTAAAAAAAGGTACCTAAGTGCTTTATTTAAGTTTAGAAACAACTTTTGTGAATAAAGTTTGCCTAAAAACACCTAAATAAGTGGGATTTATAAGCAAAATGTGTGCAAAAAGTGATGAACAGCGTCAAAATTAGCAGATTTAAACCCTAAAACCCGAATTAAATGAACATATGATGCTCGAAAATAATAAGGTAGCAAATATCGATCACAAGTAGGGGAAAATACACACAAATTAGAAGATTAGAGTAGGTTTATGAGGAAAATCGTGAGTGCAGCAGTACCGTCAGACAGCAACAAAAAGGTCTTCAAATCCGCTCAAAATCAGTTGAAATCTACTCCAATGGCTCTAATACCAATTGCTGTAATGATCCCAGTTATATATCTAACACTCACAATGAATTACACAATGATTATAGGACTGAAATAAGCAAGAACAAATAGAATAAAGCACTCAATCAATGTTTGAGCCAATTTGTATTAAATATAATAAAGTGATACGCAAAACCCTAGACACATGTTTTTTTTATACCTAAGTCTATCTTTGAGGGGTTTAAACAAAAACCCCTCAACTTTCTACTATAAGAAAAATTACATAGAAAGGAAATAATTACATTTTATTACAAAATAAACTCACATGATTGAAATAATAAATCTAATCCCATTTGGGCATTTTGGCTGAAACAACTTTCCAATATGAAACTAAAGATATATTCCATGCATTGAGATATTTCAATATGAGCATTAAGCATGGATTCAATCAACCATAACACCCATACTTTTGTTTCTCGTCTCCTTGATCCCAAGCTGCTGTAAAGGACAAAATAGAACACATCAGTTTTGTCCGAGAAAAATCATGCATTTCTTTTGGTACGAATTGTAGAGGGACCAAGAAATGTCACTCCTAATGAAGGACATACAAATCCCATTTGACTACTTAGGCATTCGGCTACATCTCCCACTACATCTAACTTTGAAATTATGATCGTCTTGTATTAGGCTAATCCAAGAGTACATTGGTCCTCGTATCGAAGAACGCTAATATCTCAGGTACTAAGAATTACATTTATTGAGATAACTTATGACTATGATCAACACATCGATCTCAATGTCGTTTATCTAATATATGATCGTAACAAATACATGTGAATATGCTCCAACCTTTGTGATATTCATCTCTATGAATATCAATCAAACTCTCATAATAGCCTTTGGTCTCGTTATGGTTCCCACGACAACAAGTTGTCATGGATTGGTTTAGAATAGACCAAATTTATTTAAAGGTTTTTAAAACACCAAAATTAGAACAATACTAAATACGACATATTGATCTCTATTATCTTAACATAACATGATTTTTTTTATCATATTAATGTTAATATTTCTTTATCAAATACAACGTTAACCCGATCTTTTATGAAATTTCAATTTTTTGATGAGACCCTTTTAGGAGTGTTCAATAGTAAATTGTTTTAACTATTTTACCGTTTATCTTTGAAAATCTGCTAGTGACTTCTTACAAACTGTAACACCTTACTTGATTATTTCACAAACCACAATTTTTCATAAAAACACCTTACACATTACATGAGGCGCACTACATACCATCAAGTTCAAGGTTTTACAAAAGAATAAACATCATTCAAATATTCATAAATTACCATTACAACACATATTTTTTTTACATAAGTTCATTGCTATAACAATTCAAGGACATAACCTTGATATTCATAACACAACTCTAATCAAACTTACCAAGAGGGTGTTTAGATTTGCGTTTGAAAAAGTGTTGTAGCGTTTTGGAAACTAATAATCAGATAATAGTTGTAACAAAATGGGTTGCCAGAAATGTAGTGTTTGGTTTAGTTTTTGTTGTTTGCTATCATAATTATCAAATAAACAGTTATTAAAGTGTTTGGATTTGCGTTTTAACTTGTAAAATGACCAAATACTCACTTATTAAGCAAATAAGCTACATTTTTTAACTTATGAAAAAGTGTGGAAGGATTAACTCTAAACGCAAATAATCACTTATTAACATATACAATCCAAACACTTTAAACCAATTATTTGCGTTATTGTAACGTAATAAGCTAATTATCTAGTTCATAACACAAAACCAAACACCCTCCAAGTTCAATGAGCTTACTAATTTAAGCTTCAAACTTCCAGCCACTTCCAAGTATCACTTTTTTGTTAAATAGACAACTTTCTTGCCCTTATCGAATCCTCGAAAAAGTTTACAACTAAAACAATAAGCTGCAAGAGCTTAGTGAGTCCCAATAAATTTTCAATTAAGCAAACATGTCAATAATGAAAAACCATTTTATTAATTAACTTTATACACAAAATGATATGATGCATCATTTAATACATTTTATTAATTATATTTATACAAAAAATGATATGTTGCGTCAATCACAACAATTCACATTTGGATCTTCATTTTGGCCTCTATATAAGAAGACTAAGTCACACAATCCTTCTTAGTCTCGCCTTGGCCCCCATTTAAGGAGACTCAGTCACACGAGCAAGGCTTAAATTGTGATCACAATTATCTCATCTCCTAGATGCCCAAGTTCTCTTGATGCCATTGTCCGAACATTCATTTTATCTCAACTCATGTCATCATATACTCTTATTCTCAAATGATCAACTAAGAATAGCAAGAAGCAATCAATTTACAACATAAATGTGTATGCAATAATTACCAAACATAAATGTAAACATCATCATTCAAAGATTAATGAAACAATTAAGGGTACTCACAACAAAAAGTCACAATCCAATTCTCGATCTCGACAATACAATTACTTAAGTACTGTCAAGTCTTATTTATGTCTTATTATATTACAACATATCCCTTGGAATGTGTTAAATAGCAATATAGTGATTCTACAAACATATCCATGAAATATTTGACGAAATCAGATATTAAACCATGAAATATCCATGAAATATTTGACGAAAACTCATTGAAATATTTGACGAAAACTAATTGAAAACAATGTTAAACCAAAGGGTTTGATAAACTCATTTTTATTCTCTTAAATTTAATTAAATCTTCGCATAGTTAGATTGAAGACCAAATTACAAAGCCATGAAAAAAACGACGCTAAAAGCAAAGTTGAAATGAACTCAAACGAAACAACATAGTTCAGGTATGCAAACAGCAGGGTTTGACTCACAGCTGATCCAAAAGGCCAAAATCACACCATTTCACTTAGAACCTCCCTGGCTCGCCGAGTCAAAATAAGCTCATGGGACCAACTCAACAGGGAAGAAACTCTCACACACACATGCAGAACCAACTTGAACATGGCAAACTGGATATTTGGCAATCTAATATCCTTTGCGGAACAAACTTCAAGGGTTGCTGCAACTCAGAATTCCATTTTCCGAATTTGTGAATCCATCGAAGATGTGTGCTGATAAAGCCGAGGGAAAAGATGAACTTAATGTAGTGTTTTATGTGTATATGAAGAGGCACAGATTTCCACCTAATTCTGTTTCAAATTATGATTCAAAAAATCAAGAAGAAAACATGTTATGAAGTTTACAAAAAAAATTGAGCAACTGTTGGTTTTAACCACACTCCAAATTCTGGTATCTGCTTAAGAAGAAACACATACAATAGCAGTGTGCAAACCAACAAAGTAGGTGACCGACTATATCTGATTTGGTTCTTGGTTCTAAAAAACTGATTCCCAGGACACTATCGTTTGGCCATAGCCTTAACCCACCCTTAAGATTGTATTTTAATAAATACTAGATTATGATACACGTATTACGTTGGTATTTTTAATAAAATTTATTAATTTAAACTTATGTTATTTAAAATATTATAAGAATATTATTACTATTTGTTATAACTGTTATTTTTTTAAGTTTATAAATTGATATAAATAGTAGCAGTTTTTTATTATTTTTTAAACCTTTTAATTTTAGTTTTAATATCTTTTAATTGATATAAAATGAGATTTTAGTTTATGTATAATATAATACTTGTATATTTTATTACAAGATAATATTTATAGATTGAAAAATAATAGAGTGTATTTATATTTTTATAATAATAATTGTATCTATCTTATAGTCTTAAAAAAATAGAATGATAATATTGACTCATGTATTACATGAGTATTTTTAATAAATAAGTATTTTTAAAATCTATATATAATAATAAAATATTCTTAGAAAAATAATAAAACATTCATGTTAAAATGGTATAGATAAATTTTTTAAGATATTATTAAATATTAGAAAGAAAACATATTTCGAATAAATAGATTTTTTTTATTTTCAAATGTAGTATTATAAGTATCACATTTATTGATATTTAATGTATATATTTAAATTTGTTCACACAATTAAATTAATTTGTGTAACTAATAAATTTAAATAACAATTTATAGTAAATCAAAAGGTTTATAATAAATATATTTAATTAAGATATTAAAAAAAATTCATTTCAATATATTTTTAGAAAAACATTCAAGTCACTAATATTGTTCTTTTTTAAAGCTTAGTTATAGAAGCTAAATACAATAGTTGCATATTTAATTGTAAGCTTTTATGTATTTGAAACATTAATTAAATTATATAAATAGTAGAGTTATTTAAGGAAAAAAAGAGGGAAAAAAAATTTTTTATGTAAGGAGAGAGTGTCATGTGGCACAAATTATTTTGCTTTATTAATATATATAGATATAGATCGGAACAAACTCATGATCTAAACAAGACCCTTCTAAAAATTCTAGACTAGAAGTTGGTTTTTGTGATTGGAGAGATCTGTTCTAAGACAGCAATCATACAACAGACTAATCTCAGCTTTAGTATGAATCAAAACTTAAAAGGTCGGAGTAAAATAAGAGTTTTTACTTAATAATGTGCTATTATGCATACCCACCATGCTATTCAAAGGGTTTAATTTATAATTTTATATCATTGGTTTCAAGTCCCAAAAAGGGTATACAAGAAACAAACATCAGAACCTCAAACAAGAACGAACGGGAAGAGTTGGTCAAATAAGTGAATGACAGACTCACGATGGGACCCTAAATGTATAGGCATCAACTGAGCGCAGTAACAGGCAAGTTCACGGAGATAGTTCCTCGCATCATCATTCTCATTCATCTCATGGAAACACATATTGGTGATAGCGTGAAGGATGCCAATTTCACGAGCCATGTCATATCCAGCAAACGAGACCACGTACCTCATCAAAAGGTGACGCATTGAAACAATGTCTACACTGCTACCATGGCGAATAAATGATCTCACAAGACCATAGTGATCTAGAAGCCCAGGTGGCGAAGGATTCACGTTAAGCACTTCTCGATTGACCATCCAAATCATGTTCCAGAACCAGGTGTCGTCATCTAGGAGAGCGTGCTAGGAAAACAAGAAGAATGATGCATATTTCAACCTAGTTATGTGAAAACGGGTCAATTTGGGACATATTTCATACCTATTGGGTTCAACAACTTAAATTTAGTTATAAATAAAATGAGTCAAAAAGATTAAAAGACAACATGGAATCATCATCAAGTGTCAGTCACCCTCCCAAATTGCTTTAATATAAGAAATGAAATCATTATTTTAATAACAGATTTATGTTAATCAAATCTAAGATGCCCATTATCAATGAAGCAAAAAAAATATATCAAAACAAAAATGTATTGGCGAGTCAACCCAATTCGACACACTAAGACACAACCAATTTTGACAAGTTAGGGTGCCAATTTCATCACCCATACATGATATCATGACTCGCCTTATAAACCAAAAAGATCAACCGACACATGATGCAATAGATGAGCAAAAAAAATTCAGTACCTTTCCTAAAATGGATTGGGCAGCATGATTTCAGCTCGGGCACATAGGCAAAGCAGGGAATTTATACGATGGTGCATTGTATAATCATTGATAAGAGTAAAACGTTGAAATTTGACTACCCTTAAGACTTGAAAATTCCCAGCCAGATGATTTACCATCTTGCATCTGCACAATGATATCACTGATTAAAGCAATGCAACAAGCATTATTGAAAAAATATTATGAAAAAAGAAAAAATAAAAAAAGCAGTGAATACTTACGTTGCAGACACCCTAGCGATATCTCTCGCACCATCACCAGATGTTGCTACCATGATTAAAATTATATTCAAAAGATCGCTGTGTAGATCAGAAAATTGTGCCATCTTCTTTTTATCAAGGCAACCAAACCGTAAAAAATGTCAAAACATCATTAACCAGAGAGAATCAATCCTCCTTTATATCAAATACATAAATTCAAGACAAAGATGTGTGTGTTTATATGTGTGGGTCAGTGGGGGTGTGTAAACCAAGTGCAGGAAAAAGTTAAAGGCAGAACACGCATAAAACTCAGTAAATTGAAAGGAAAAACATTATGATATGAAATCGCGTTTCAGAACGATTTTCCTTTTTAACAACCAAATTCATTGATTAAATCTAAAATTTACAAAAACTTTCAGACACCACAAACCTATGTATCGATATATGAAAAAGGATACCGTAACCTAGAATTAATTGGATTACCATTTAGGCATATATTCCAGAGTAAGATTTGAAACAGATCTAGAGATGATCTAATAAGAATTGTGCATCTGTTTAAGGGGAAAATCATAATCAAGTTTGATTTGAATATTCGGTGGATGTAAGAAACTCGGAAACACAAATTTACCTGAAGAAATTGAATTTTCACGCAGAACGACTGGGATGCAAAAAACACTCTGAAAACCTAGTTTCAAATAAACCCAAGGTAGAATGAAAAAAGTCCAATTGAGCAATGACAATAAATTGAAGTGGGCCTAAGATACATATGTCCAACTAATAGACGCATTAAAAGCGTAATAATTGGCTAAGCTAAAATTGGGTGTCTTACGTGTGGACACCCAAAATAAAAAATTGTGCACAAATAAAGGTATCCACGCTTATGGGCCTCAATAGCCATTGTAAGTAATGAAACAAGGGAATTATTTTGATAATCAGTTTGTGTGCTACCTGTCCAATAACTATTTATACTACAAGTCTACAACATTGTCGCTTAACTCTGGGTTTATTTTTTCCTGTTAAGTCAAAAACATATGCATATGACATTCTGCAGAAGTCCTTTTTTTCCTATTAAATATAAATCAAATGGAAATGTTGAAATAATCAACTTTTCAGTATCAATAATGCCACGAAAGTGGATAGCTATAGTATTTATTCATACAAGAAATTCATTTGGATCAAAAGCTTACTTCACCAAACTCACGAGCTTCATTTAATATTGAGTTGGGTAAGGTATATATTACTATGAGTTACCAATTTGGGATCAGTGAATGTAAACTTGTGGGTGATAAATTGGAACTACCCTATGGCAATACTCTCCTCATTCCAATAAAGTCTCTATGAGGTTTTCATATATGAGATCATACTAGTCCTTATAGACTCAATTCACTCTCTACTTTCATTTGGTAATCACTTGGAACAAACTTTTGTTGTCATCTCAAAAGGCTTCGCCCTACCACTTAGGAGTGTCATGTCAGTTTACCGTCTCAAAGGCCCTTCCTCATACTCGTAAAGATGTGCCATTATGATAAAGATGATTGCCAGTTTAGTTAATTAATATCAGGTTGGACCAATTAAGTGTTCAATAACTAAGAATTGAAAGTGCGTTTCTATTAGAAGATGAGCTTACAATACTTTCTATAAATAGAATTTATGTTTCCATAATTTGACTAATTCTAGAAAGTAAGTTATAATTCTTATAGTTTATTATGATGGGAAACGAAGCTATCGAGCCATGATTTGGATCATGGGCTCAACAGGTAGATTAGGGTTTGCAAGAGTTCAAGGGGAACCTTCCTATATTTATGGAAAAGGTTTCGGCCAAGAAGAGGGGCCTTCGGCCACCTCCTCCCTTGCCTCCCCTTGACGATGCCCTAAATGTCTTTTATTTGACAGAAGGCATGTTTCCTTGTTCTATTGGGAAGTGAAATGAATTAGGTTTCTAGAATGCATTAAGGAGAACAAGGGGGGGATTTCCCTTACAAATGAAGGGAGAAATTTGGCCAAGGGTAAACCCTGGCTGCACCCACATGGGCTCTCCCTTTAACCTTGTTTCCTTAATGACAAAACCTGTTGTGGTGTAGGCTTCTAAAGAAAAGGGCAGTCGGCCCTAGTATTATTAGGAAGCTACCATATAGTTAATTAGGAAACATTACCTATTGTGTTATATATAATCTCATGTACTTGTAATCATTTGTTATTACGTCATAATAAGAAAACCCTAGTTGCCCCCGTGGACGTACGTCAGAGCATCGACCGAACTACGTAATATCGTTGTGTTCTCGTTTTCTTTTACGTTGTTTGTGTGTGTGTGACGAGAGAAAATCCTAACAACCGGTATCAGAGCTCAGGTTAGTCACACCACCAGCCCTAGCCGCCGCCGCCGCCTGACCGCCGCCGTCAACCGTCGTCCTCGCCGTTGGGAACCCTAGCCCAGAAACCCTAGCCGCCTGAAACTCGAGCAATGAGATGCAAGTCACTAGAGACCCTTTTGCGCAAAACCCCTTGCTCAGAAACCCTAGCGGCCAGAAGTTTTTTTTTTCTGCAAACCCCTAATTTTAGGGTTGTTTGCTGCTATTGCGTCAAAACCCTAGCAATTAGGGTTGGTTCTTGCTGGTTTTGGAGTTTCATTGGAAAAAATTTCGGTAAGATTTGTCGGGTAGAATCGGTCGACATTAAAATCAGTGCACTCGTTTCAAACTTTGTTTTTTCTATTTATATAAGATTGATTGCAAACGGTAGTGTTCAATAGAACAGTCGTCAAATTCAAGCAGCGAGCCATTGATGTCTTTGAACACTACTTTTCAATCTTGTTTTTCGATTAGTCAAATAGACTCGTTTGAAACGATGGCTGAGGATGGAAAAGTTAAGATCGATAAATTTAAGGGGCATGATTTTGGTTTCTGGAAAATGCAAATCGAGAATTATCTTTACCAACCGTTGAGTGGTATTAAACCGGAGGCTATGGCACAAGCTTACTGGGATTTGTTGGATCGTCAAGCCTTTGGTGTTGTAAGGCTATCATTGGTAAACACGAAGATGAAGGAAGGAATGTCAGTGACTAATCATGTGAACGAGTTTAATCTGGTACTCTCAAGGCTTGTATCAGTTGACATTAAATTCAATGATGAGATTCAGGCGTTGTTATTATTGTCTTCTCTGCCAAAGAGTTGGTCTGGAAAGGTCACAGCTGTTAGTAGTTCTTCGGGAAATAGTAAGCTGACTTTCGAAGGCATTCGAGATTTAATCTTGAGCAAAGATATCCGCAGAAGAAATAACGGGGAAGGTTCGAGCAGAGGTTCAAGCAGTTTGCTGAGTACAGAAGAAAGCGGCAGAAAACAACATAAGGGGGGTAACAACAGAGGTCGATCAAAGTCCAAATGAAGAAGTTAGTCCAGACCTAGAAAAGACATCATTTGTTGGAACTGTAAAGAGGTGGGTCATTTTAAAAGTCAGTGTACTAAACCGGTGACAAAGGCAAAAAGGAGGTAAATGTTACAGTTGAGTTTGATGATGCACTGATTTGTTATGTGAAGTGTCCGATTGAATCTTGGGTTATGGATTCGGGTGCTTCATTTCACGCTAGCCATTGCAAAGAAGTAATGCAGAATTTCTGGCACTACGATGGCAAGGTAAGGTTAGCTGATAATAAGACACTTGACATCCCATGTGTTGGGGACATGACTCTAAAGACTCCTTTGGGAACGAATTGGACTTTAAAGAACATTAAGTACATTCCGGGTTTAAAAAGGATGTTGATATCTGTGGGACAACTAGATGATGAAGGCCATCATGTGAGTTTTGGTGACCACCAGTGGAAAGTAACGAAAGGGAATCTTGTTGTCGCTCGTGGAAAGAAACAAGGAACACTCTACTTGGCTGAGATTTCTGATAGTGAAGCAAATGCAGTAGTTGAAGAATCATAGGCGTCTACTCTATGGCACCAAAGACTTGGGCATATGAGTGAGAAGGGAATGAAGATGTTAGCTTCAAAAGGTAAAATTCCGAACCTGAAAGGTGTTATTACTGACTTTTATGAACCATGTGTCCTAGGTAAGCAAAAGAAAGTTTCATTTGCAAAGATGGGTCAACCACCCAAGGCCAGAAAGTTGGAGCTGATTCATTCTGACGTCTGCGGTCCTACTTCAGTTTCTTCAATAGGAGGTTCTCTCGATATCATGTTACTTTCATCGATGATTCCACCGAAAAGTGTGGGGTTTATTTTCTCAAATGCAAATCTGAGGTTTTCAACACCTTTAAGAAGTGGAAGGTTGCAGTTGAAAATGAAACAAATCTGAAGGTTAAATGCTTGAAGTCAAATAATGGGGGTGAGTACAATAGCAAAGAGTTCATTGATTATTGTGCCAAGTATGGAATCAGAATGTTGAAAACGGTTCCTGAAACACCTCAGCAGAACGGGGTTCTGGGCTGATTCAGTTTACACCGCAGCTTATCTCATTAATCTTGGACCATCCCTCTTGGTTTCAAGATTCCTGAAGAAGAATGGCAAGGTCGAGAGGTATCTCTTAAACACTTGAAAGTATTCGGTTGTGTTTCTAATGTCAAGATCAAAGAGGCAAAGGCAAGGAAATATACCTTTGTTGGTTATGGTTTGGATGAAATGGGCTATCGCTTCTGGGATAATCACAACAAAAGGGTTATTAGAAGCAAAGACATAACATTCAATGAAAAGCCTCTTTACAAAGATGAACTTGCAACTGCTTCAAACAAGGATAAGAAACCAGATGAAGATGTATATGATGAAATTTCTGAAAAAGAGATTGCCAGACCTGTTAGCATTATTTCTGAATCAGAATTGATTTCTCAAAGCAGTGGAAGCTCAGATGAACCTCAAGGATCTGAAAATAATGAGAATCTTGAGAATAGTGGGAGCACAGAAAGTGAAGCTAGCTCTACCAGAGTTACAAAGCGACCAAAGAGATTTTCTCCTTCAGACTATCTTCTATTGACCGACAACGGTGAGTCTCAATGTTCTGAAAGACTCTACTCAGTGGAAGAAAGCTATGGATGAAGAAATGAGGTCTCTCGAAAAGAACAGGACTTAGTTTTGGTTAAACTACCGGCAGGTAAGAAAGCATTGGAAAACAAATGGGTTTTCAGGGTCAAAGATGAAGTTGATGGTAGCAAGAGGTACAAGGCTAGATTGGTGATTAAAAGATTCCAACAGAAAGAGGGAGTCGATTACAATGAGATCTTTTCACCGGTTGTGAATATGACCACAATCACAACAGTCCTTAGTGTTGTAGCTTGCAGAAGATCAACACTTGGTGCAACTTGATGTTAAGACAGCTTTCTTGCACGGAAGCCTGAATGAAGACATCTACATGGCACAACCAGAAGGTTTCTGATGACTGGCAGAGAAAATTTGGTTTGCAAACTGCAGAAGAGTCTTTATGGCCTGAAGCAAGCTCCAAGGCAGTGGTACTTGAAGTTTGATGAATTGACGCAGAATAACGGGTACAAAAATGTGATACGGATCATTGCTGCTATCTGAACAAGTTTAAGTCTTCATATATCATTCTTCTGTTATATGTTGACGATATGTTGGTAGCTGGATCTGACATTGAAGAAATCAAAAGACTAAAGAGATAGTGATAGGCAGGAACCCTCTAGAAACCCGGTTGGCAAACTGGATCCAAATCCTATCCAAGATCCGAGTTCACTGGGTCACGGGTGGGTCAATATAATTCAATCAGATTCCAACACTACTTGAGCTGGAGCGCAGGTTGTTCTCCCACGTGCCACATAGCAAGTTATTTTGAATTCCATATTTTCTTTTCTTATTTATTTTCATTTTTGTTTTATTTTTTCAAAGCAGTTATTTTACTTCCCTAAATGTAGCTACGTGGGATCGTTTTTGGTTGCTCTTTTTTTTTGACGTATGTAAAGCAATTCGAATGAATGAGAAAGACGGTGGTCAATTTACAGTTTCCGTCTCTTAATTTTAGAGATTGTTTTCCTCCATTGCTATTCTGATTCTTGGGCAGGAATTAGAAGGTGTTCTTGGAGACCAACGCTGGAGCTATCGTGGTGTATCTGTATCGATTTTCCAGGTTGGGTTTTTGCCTAACGAAATCCTTTGGGTGCTGAAATTTTGGTATCGCACAGGAATCGTTCCTGTTATTCTTTTTGTCGGGTTTCAAAGATCCTAGTCGATACGCTTTTGGTCATCATTTGGTATCAGAGCTCATGGAAACCCGCAGTTCTGCTGAATTGAAGAAAGTTATCGACAATCTTGAGGCGGAAAAAAAGGCGATGGCTGCACAGATGAAGGCTATGGAAAATCAGATTCTTGAACTCTCTGTCAACCGCCGAGGTGACGATAGTGATGATACCGGTGCATCAGGGGCTCATTCAAAAGGGGCTGGACAGTGGAAGTCCAATGATATTAAGGTTGATATCCACGGAAAACTCGATCCTGGCGAGTTTGTAGAATGGTTGAGAACGGTAGATTGTGCCTTTGATTACAAAGAAACATCTGAGGAACACATAGTAAAGATTGTGGCCATGAAACTGAGAAAGTATGCATCAACATGGTGGGCCAATACGTGCATGAAGCGAGAGCGAATGGGGAAACCAAAGGTGAAGGAATGGACCAAAATGAAAAGATTAATGAAACAAAAGTTCCTACCCTCATACTACGTCCAAACAAGTTTCTCCCAACTGCACCACCTTACACAAAACCAACGACTAGCAGAAGAGTATTCTCGGGAATTCGAATATCTTCTTATGAAGTGTGACCTGCCGGAGGATGATTAACAGACTTTGGTTCGGTATTTGGGTGGTCTAGAACCCCGTGTTGCTAATATTGTGGAACTCTATCCGTACTCAACCTTGGATGAATAACTCTACTGGCCATAAGGTAGACAATCAGCAAAGAAACAAAGGCAAAATCGAAGCTCGTCGAACCTATTCGAAGCCCACGGTCCCGACAAAAACGTCCCCAACCCACAAAGTTCCCGTTGCATCAGCGAATGCCCCGACACCCACCAGATCCCCACGGAGGTGTTTCCGATGTCAGGGACTGGGTCACATTGCCTCCGAATGCCCAAACAAGAAGATGGTTACTTTAGCCGAGTACGAGGAGGAAGACAACTCTTACGCACTTGACCCATCAGCAGAAGCGTTGGTAGTGACGGATCCTGTTGTAGAAGAAGTGGTTGGACCGGATGAAGGAACTTGCCTTGTTGTTCGTCGTACACTCAGTAACATCCCTGATAAGGCAGAACTTCTCCAACGAGAGGCTATCTTCCATACCCGTTGCACCATTGCACGAAAGGTTTGCACAATGATTATTGACGGTGGCTGTTGTACCAATGTTGCGTCACAAAACCTGGTCAACAAATTGAACCTGAAGACTGAACCTCATCCTTCTCCATATGCAATATGCAATTCACTGGTTGAACCACGGTAAAGGAATACATGTTTCTCACCGCACTCTTTTGACTCTTAGTATTGGCAGGTCATACGAGGATCAGATTTGGTGTGATGTTATTCCCATGGACGCTTGCCATGTGCTTTTAGGCCGCCCATGGTTGTTTGATCGTCGGGTAATGCATGACGGCTATCAAAACACCTATTCCTTCAACCACAATGATCGAAAAATTGTCCTTACCCCCATGACACCAGCCGTTACACCCACTAAACACCTACCCCTGAGTACTCTGTTGAAAGCTGAACAACACGAGTACTATTCCATTCAGGACCTTATTCTATTGGGTCTTGATGATTCTGAAACTAAGCCACCAGCCACCCCTCACCCACGGATCCAGCCACTGCTACAGTCTTATAACCATGTGTTTCCTGCCGACATACCTTCCGGATTGCCCCCTCTTCGTACTATTCAGCACAAGATTGATTTCATCCCCGGATCGGTATTACCCAATAAACCCGCTTACCGTTCTAACCCCAAGGAAACCGAAGAAATGAGGAAACAAGTTGATGGGTTGTTACAAAAGGGACTTATACGCGAATCACTTAGTCCTTGTGCCGTTCCCACTATCCTGGTGCCTAAAAAGAATGGGGAATCGCGAATGTGCATGGATAGCAGATCAATCAATAAGATCACCATCAAGTACCGGTTCCTAATTCCTCGACTGAATGATCTGTTAGATGAGCTCTATGGTGCTACTGTGTTTTCAAAGATTGATTTAAGGAGTGGCTATCATCAGATTCGAATTTACGAAGGCGATGAATGGAAGACAGCTTTCAAAACAAAGGAGGGTTTGTATGAGTGGCTTGTTATGCCGTTCGGGTTATCTAATGCACCAAGTACCTTCATGCGTTTGATGAACCAGGTACTAAAACCTTTTTTGGGCAGGTTTGTAGTTGTATATTTTGATGATATCCTGGTGTTTAGTAGAACAGAACATGACCATCAGTTCCACCTTCAACAACTATTTGAGGTGCTGGAGCACGAGAAACTCTATGGGAACCTAGGCAAGTGTGAATTTTTCACTAACCAGGTAACCTTTCTTGGGTATTTAGTTTCTGCACAGGCATTCAGGTAGACGAAAGAAAGGTTCAAGCGATTCGGGACTGGCCGGTTCCCCAATCCATTCAGCAAGTGCGAAGTTTCCATGGGCTAGCTTCCTTTTATCGGCGTTTTGTGAAGAATTTCAGCACTCTTGTCGCCCCAATGACTGAAATTACCAAGCTTAAACAGTTTGCTTGGAACCCACAAGCTCAGGCTGCATTTGAAGAACTCAAGAATCAATTATCTTCGGCACCAATCTTGGCTCTTCCGTGTTTTGGAGAAGTATTTGAGGTCGAATGTGATGCGTCAGGAGTGGGAATTGGGGCTGTTTTATCTAAATTGGGCCGACCAATTGCCTATTTCAGTGAAAAATTTAATGACGCAAAGCGGCGTTACTCGACTTATGACAAAGAGTTTTATGCAATAATTCGGGCTCTGGATCATTGGCAGCACTACTCGATTTTCAAGGAATTCATCTTACATTCCGATCATGAGGCACTTAAGTATATTCAAGGACAACACAAGCTACAATCCCGATATGCGAAATGGGTGGAGTATCTACAAGCATTCACTTTCACTATTAAGCACAGGTCAGGGAAATTAAACAAGGGGGCTGACGCTTTATCTCGTAAGTATGCCTTCGTTCATTCATTACAACTAAAAGTTGTTGGACTCGAACTCCTTCCTCAGAACTACCCTACCGATTCTGACTTTGGTGAACTATTTTCAAGCTGCCAGATGCGAGCCACGGGTGACTATCATCTCCAGAACGGATATCTTTTTAAGCGTAACAGGTTATGTGTTTCCAGGCATAGCATTCGGTTATTGTTACTTAAAGAGACTCATGAGGGTGGGTTAGCCGGACACTTGGGCATTGATAAAACTCTCAACATGTTACAGACTCAATTTTTTGGCCCAAGATGGTACGAGATGTTGAACACTATATCCAGAGATGTTTACCGTGTCATCGAGCTAAAAGTCAGTTGTCTCCTCATGGACTGTACATGCCATTACCAGACCTACTGCCCCCTAGGAAGATGTTAGCCTCGATTTCATCGTGGGTTTGCCCCGAACACATCGCCAAAAGGATTCTATTATGGTGGTGGTCGATCGTTTCTCCAAAATGGCTCACTTCATCGCTTGCCACACCACCTATGATGCTGTCCAGGTAGCTAATATCTACTTCAAGAAAATTGTCCGTCTCCACGGCATTCCTCGCTCAATGGTTAGTGATAGAGACGTCAAATTCCTGAGTCACTTTTGGGTAACTTTATGGCGGAAAATGGGAACTAAACTCAAATTTAGTACCGCTAGTCACCCCCAAACCGATGGGCAGACTGAGGTTACTAACCGTACTCTTGGCTCTTTATTGCGATCTCTCATCAAGACCAATCTGAAACAATGGGAAGAGCTACTACCTCAGGCTGAATTCGCTTATAACCGTGCCCCGACCGGTCGTAGTCCTTTCATGGTTGTTTACGGTTTGAATCCGGCTACTCCACTAGATCTTGCTGTTCTTGATTCTTCATCTAAATTCAATCAAGAAGCTAGTGATCGTGCTGCTGATATTAAGACCTTGCATCAGCTCGTGCATGACAAGATCTCCAAGTCAAATGAGATCATCAAGTACCGCCGTGATAAGGGACGTAAGCACATTCTGTCTCAACCAGGTGATTTGGTTTGGGTTCATTTTCGCAAGGATCGCTTCCCTGCTAAACGACGCTCTAAGCTCAGTCCCAGATCTGAAGGCCCGTTTAAAATCATCACCAAGGTGAATGACAACGCCTACAAAATTGACCTCCCATGGACCCCTGCAGCAGCGGCGACATTCAATGTTGCTGACCTTCAACCTTACTACGATCCAGCTGATCCTATTCCAAGTTTGCGGACAAACTTTTTTGAACCTGGGGAGGATGATAGGCAGGAACCCTCTAGAAACCCGGTTGGCAAACTGGATCCAAATCCTATCCAAGATCCGAGTTCACTGGGTCACGGGTGGGTCAATATAATTCAATCAGATTCCAAAACTACTTGCGCAGGTTGTTCTCCCACGTGCCACATAGCAAGTTATTTTGAATTCCATATTTTCTTTTCTTATTTATTTTCATTTTTGTTTTACTTTTTCAAAGCAGTTATTTTACTTCCCTAAATGTAGCAACGTGGGATAGTTTTTGGTTGCTCTTTTTTTTTGACGTATGTAAAGCAATTCGAATGAATGAGAAAGACAGTGGTCAATTTACAGTTTCCGTCTCTTAATTTTAGAGATTGTTTTCCTCCATTGCTATTCTGATTCTTGGGCAGGAATTAGAAGGTGTTCTTGGAGACCAACTTTGGAGCTATCGTGGTGTATCTGTATCGATTTTCCAGGTTGGGTTTTTGCCTAATGAAATCCTTTGGGTGCTGAAATTTTGGTATCACAGAGGAATCCTGTTATTCTTTTTGTCGGGTTTCAAAGATCCTAGTCGATACGCTACTGGTCATCAGATAGTTATCTAAAAAATTTGAAATGAAGGATTTGGGAGCTGCCAGACAAATTCTCGAAATGAGCATAATTCGAGACACAGTTGTTGGTACTTTGAAGCTCTCGTAGGAGAAGTATGTTGGGAAAATCCTAGAAAAAGTCGGTATGCAAAGCCCAGAAACACGCCTCTAGCTAGTCACATGAAACTCTTAAAGAAGCGATCTCCAAAGACTGACAAAGACAAAGCAGAAATGGTCAAGGTTCCTTATGCCTCAGTTTGATGTATGCAATGGTTTACACGAGACCTGATATTGCTCACGTAGTGGGAGTGGTCAGCAGGTTTACCTAGAATCCGGGGAAAGAGCACTGGGAAGGGGTTAAGTGGCTGCTACGCTATTTGAAAGGCACCTCTAAGTTTGCTTTATGATTCAGCAAAAAGAAAGTTATCTTAGAAGGTTATTATGATGCAGATTTGGGAGGTTGGATGGATACGGGGAAAAGCACCACGTGTTATGTGTTTACTGTTGGGGATACAACTATCAGTTGGATGTCCCGATTGCAAAAGAGTGTTGCTCTGGCAGTGGCAAGGAGCTGATTTGGTTAAGGAACTTTCTCTCAGAGTTAGGTATAATTCAAAAGGACTGTCCTCCATTGTGATAACCAGAGTGCAGTACATCTCGTAAAGATTCCAGTATTTCACAGCAGAACGAAACACATTCAGATGAAGTATCCCTTCATTAGAGATTTGGTAAGTGAGGGGACGCTTTCAGTAAAGAAGATCCTTGGTACAAAGAATCCAGCAGATATGTTCACAAAATCTGTAACGCTGGATAAGCTTTCAGCTGGCCTTCAGGAATAGTGACGAGAAGGCAGGTGGCAACTAGGGGGTTTAAAGTTCGGTGAATTTTTCACAAGAAGTACAGTAGAGCGCAGATATTCTAGCTTCGAAGCCTCCAAGTGGGAGATTGTTGTGGTGTAGGCTTCTAAAGAAAAGGCAGTCGGCCCTAGCATTATTAGGAAGCTACCATATAGTCAATTAGGAAACCTTACCTAATTACGTTCTAGATGATCTCATAAACTTGTAATCATTTGTTATCACCTCATAATAAGAAAACCCTAGTTGCCCCCGTGGACGTAAGTCGGAGCATCGACCGAACCACGTAATATCGTTGTGTTCTCATTTTCTTTTACGTTGTTTGTGTGTGTGTGACGAGAGAAAATCCTAACAAAACCCTAATGCACCTTCCATATTTGCAAGCTCTTTTCCTCCTCTATAAATACAAGGTTGTGCCTCCTTGTTTTACATCCTATAAAACAAAATCTACATAGCATTAGAGAGTTCTCATTAGTTATAATTAGTCTTGCAAAGTGATATTGTACCTTGCAAGAACTAGCATTTGATTGTGAGCAAAGATTCATTCGTGTGTGATACTATTAGAGATCATCTTCTTGATGATTTGCTTAGGGTTAGAAGTTCTTGAGGAATCTTCAACAATCACACCTAAGGTATGATATTCATGCTCATCTTGTTCTTCATGTTCTTGATGTTATTGCTTTTGTTCTTGAAGTATAAACTTAAAGATCTACTCATGGGTTTTAATATAGATTCAATCTATATATATGTTTTAAATGCTTCCATAATCTAAAGTATGATTAAGTAAATGTTTTCCATGAACCCTAAAACCCAACGACTTACCCAACTGACACAACAAACAAAAATAATTGAGAAGTTTATTAGACACTCTAATTGAATTACAAGAAACAAAGACCGCAAATATCTTGAGTGTGGACAGATGTCGTGAAGGACCTAAACGTTGATGTCAGATGACAGAAGAGGCACGCTTAGCTGAGAACGTAAGATGAGGTAAAGAGTGGTTAGGCAGTAAGAGTAACATGTATAGTCCATTGCTACTCAGTTCAGTAAGGAGAATTTGGTGACCTGATCCTTCACAACAATAAAATTGGCATGAAATTCAGAATAGACTAAGGGGGTGACTCTGATAAGAGGTAATCTCTTATTCAGTAAGAGGAAAATACTGATAAGTGTGTTTGATATGCAGAAGACATAAGGGTCAAAATAAGACTTTGATATGCTTCTTATCACCACTTATCACACCAAAAAAATACACGTCTCTCCTCCCCCCACCCATCCTACCCTTACCCTTACGCCATACCCTACCTCACCCACCCTATCCTATCCCTACCCTACCCTAAACCTCCTACCCCACCCCACCCCACCCCACCCTCAACATACCCTACCCTCAACCACCTCACCCCACCCTACCCCAACTACCCTTAACATACTTATACCACCCCATCCCCACCCTCAACCCTACCTACCCACCCCCATACTTACCCTATCTCTACCCCACCCCCACCCCTACCCATCCCACCCTACCCCTACCCCTCAAACCTACCCACCTCACCCCTACCCTACCCTTACCCCTCAACCTACACCACCCTACCCTACCCCTTACCCATATTTATTATAACGAGAAATATTCTAACAATTTTTGATAAAATTTATTATTTTTCAATAACATATCTATAAAAACTTATAAACTTTGGTTATTTAGAAGTTAATAAATGTAACCTTATAAACTTGATTATAACTTATAAACTTGATTTGTTACTTGATTCTTGAAAGCATGTTGGTTATATGTTTCTTGAATGCATTTATGTTACTTGATTATAACTTATATACTTTAATTGGTTTCTTACTTGAATCTTGTTAATGTTATTTAAATGTTTTTAAATGTTTACATGAATCACTTTGCTTCAATGATATTATTGTTACTTGATATTTGACTCTAATCAATGAAATCTGTTTGGTTTTGAGAATGAGTAAGTAAAATTAATAAAAATAACAGAATCAGATAATTTATAAAACAAACAGACTTATTGAATTCTCTTATCAAATCTCAGTATCTTATCAGGACCACCTCTCATCAATCAGAAGTGGAATCAGACATCAGACAATTTACCTCTTATGCAATCAAACAGCACCTTAGTTATCTGTTTTGAACAGACAAAAGAGGTTTTAAAATAGTAGGAACATGTAGGATATCAAATAAAGGAAAAAAAATGTGTGGTGGAATGAACATATACAGCCTATGTGACTAGACTATCATTGGTACAAAATGGGTATTCCGGAACAAGATGGATGAAGATGAAAAAGAAGAAGCGTGTACTTACCGCGATATGCTTGTGAGTGGTCTAGGCTCACAAGATCCGGAGTTGCATGATGTGTTGCTCGTGTATCCAGAATCCAACTAGCAATGTAGAGCGTACATGTGGATGTTGGACCTGTTAAGTGCACGGACAGATTGCTTCCCAAAATTCCCTTTTGGCATTGAAGTGCTAGATGTCCAGGACTGTTGCAAAGTTAACAACGTTTTCTGCATCCATACCCATTGTTACTTCAAGGGTGTTGTCCATATCTGCCACATCTATTAGCACATCGTCCTCCACAAGGTTGACCAGACCCGAATAGACCCGCCATGATCCTTTGGACCACCATTAATATTACTGGTGACACAAGAGATTTGAAGGCAAAGAGATGCAACAAGCTTGGTTCAAAGATTCAACAACCAGTCGTTGAGCAGCAGTACGCCCAGATGTTGGAGTTGAGGAGACCGAAATTTTATTACTGGTCATTGACAACAGTGCTGCTAGGCATTTGTTTTTGTGCAGGATAATTTCATGAGTAATTACTAATTAGGAGAGAATGTCAGTCCTGGAAAGTGACTGGCTCCACACGTGCTATGAGTGTGGTCAAAAGCACACAAAAGTCATCTCGTAAACCAGACAACGCAACTAAGTCCACTGGTTTAACAGGTCCCCAATAGCAGCAAGAGAGTCAGCAACCGTTTTTTGCCCATGAAAAATACTGTCACGGGTTTTTCTTCATAGTGTGCGAGATTATGAAGAGAGCCTTTCAGACTTCAGGCACGATTAGAACATTTCAAGGCATAGGACTGTACTATGACATCCCAAATCCTTTTGATGTACTTTGGCCAACAAGGCAACAAGACCACCAAAAATGGTGGAGAGGTGATGATACAAGAACTGATGTTACATGACAATTATTCCCAATCAATGCACTGTATTGGGGGTTAGGTTTCATGACAAGAGGTACCCAAGAAAACAATAAACTCAGACGTACATTGAATAGCATCAGTGGCGTGATTAAGAAGAATACCAATAGAGATAACTGCCTTGATCAAGAAGAATAGTGAAGTGGTGGCTTGAACGTGCAGCAATTGCAAGTGATGAGAAAGCGAGAACCTCTGTTCCTGTTGCCATTATCAATACACACAGCAGCACACAATTATCGTAGCGCAGAATTAGGGCACACAGAAGTAACGATGATAAACAGAACAGAGGAGTGGCACTGGTTAATCCAAGGACAGAGGAGAAGACGATGATAAACAGAAGAACAGGGGAGCGGCGCTGCTAGGTTTGTTCCAAGAACAAAGGAGCGGTCCTTCAATTTCTGTCTAATACCATAATAGAGAGGGAAATTTGATTTTCTATTGATAAATAAAATGCTATGTACAATATCTATATACTAACTACTGAGACTACCAAGCCCACTATAATCAGGCCCATTACATTATTTATCTCAACAAATAGTTCATACGTGTATGTTGCATACGTAAAATATCAGAGAGCAAGAGAGAGAGCAGAGTTGAAGAGAAAGGAAGAAGCTGCAGATTGAAGCTAAGGAAGCCTCACTCTCTTCGTCATCATCCATTTATTATTCAAGGTATTCATCATGCTCCGAGTTGAATCCAATATAAATTTGGTATGGGAATATGGGATTGAGTTGTACGGTAAATCCATGTCTGAATCGATTGATATTATGAGTTAAGCATAAAGGAAACACTTGAATTGATTAAAATCAGGTTACCTTCAAGTTGCAGCAAAAAGATGAACTATTTTGGGCTGATGGTAGCAGATTCCAACAGAAAAGCGTAATGGCACGAGCATGGAAAAGTTGGTCTGAGTTCACTGGCCAATTGAGGCTGCGAGGTATGCAGGTTCGTGCCTGCTAGTAGCAGGGACGCAAGCCCAAAATAGAGTTTCTCCCGGGGTGGCTTGAGGCTGCAAGGTAGTGTGTAAAGAGATGGTACTAGCAACCACAAATAGGGAGTTCATGCCCACAATTCTCACGTGTTCAGTGCAGTGATGTGCAGTTTTCTTTGGTTTTTGTAGAGCTGTGTATTGTTGTGTTTAGTGCAAGTAGTGATATGTTGTTTTATGTGCTCAGAGGTCAGAGAAGAGACATTGGATTGCTAATGAGTGGTAATTTCTGTTGAAGTATTAGGTAGTTGAGCTCCAAGTGAGATATAAGTATTTTATGAGATGCATTTACTGTTTTCATACTGTGTCTGGGTGGTTCCATACACGATTAATGATGCTTTCTTACGAAGATTATGACTATTATTTCTACTGTGCTAACCATGAGAATGAGAATACACCATAGTTACCTAGTTCGCAGATCGCTCTGGCACGGGAACGTTGTTCGCTAGAGTGCATGTATTCGGTACGAGGGGGTATGTTCATTTCGGTACGACAGTACGGTGTACCATAGAATCTGGTACAGTGTACCATAATCCAGAAAACATGAACATTTAAAATTGAATCAAAAAGATATTAACATAAACTTAATTACATAATCTTTATGTAACAGAAACAGAACAGAATTAAACCACATTACCAGAATTGCATAGTCTTACTAAAACAGATTCTTAGTAAAACGGGAACAGAATTGTGGGTTCTGCAGTGCACTTCTGCGAAGAAGAGTAGAATAGAACTGATATGAAATTGGGTAATAAGAATACATATTTATAGGAATTAGAATTGGAAGGTGACGAATCAAAGTGAACAAGTGTTCAATTTATGGAAATGAGGACAACTTATCCAATTTATGAAAACAAGGAGAACGCAACTTTTTCCAATCGTTCGTTCTTGTTTCCCCACCAATTTTTTACAACAGTCAAATTGAAGAAATCGGGCATCAATTCCACGTTTCCTGAAGATGCAGAACATATTTAGGACCGTTACAATACACGAATTGAACACCAAGTGGAACGAATTTCATTGCGATTTGGTTTGATGTGAGGACCATTCCAATACGCGAACTGGTGAGCGATTGTCACGAAATCGACTTGCGATTGGGAACGTTGTGCGGAACGGCAATCGTGGGTAGAATATCAGGTAACTATGGAATACACTAACAAAAAAAATTCACTACACTCCCTTTCGCAATTTATAGGGTTTACTCGATTCTCCACATTTTGATAGAGTTAAGAAAACATTATAAATTCGGAAACGGAATGGAATCTATTTTTTTGTTACTGTATTATTTTTAGAAAAACAATGTAAATCTCTTCATTTCCATTCCACCGCATCAAACATACCCTAAGGTGGCATTTGGTTCATGTGATGGAATTCGATGAATTTAGATTTAAATTTAGCTTGTTTACAATTTTTATTAATTAATGTGAAGGGTAAAATTTAATGTATTTTCCATCAAATTTCCTTGTTTATAATAATTTGTGTTGAGTGGAGTGACTTTAATTCACTTGTATAGTTAGTTCCTTCTATTTTCCCCATCATTGTAATCCTAGCCTATAAACAAGACTGACCTCTCCATTGTAATTTCAATTCATTCAATAAAGATTTCTCTCTAATTTCTCCTAAATTCCTAACAAACTGGTATCAGAGACAGGTTGATTAAAACCTCACTGAATTTTTTAGTCTCCCCTCTCAACCTACTTCTGGAAATCGATCTTGACCCAAAAGTGGATCAAGAAAATCAATCTTGATTCTGCAATTATTTTTTCTGCCTTCTGCAATTTGGAATCACTACTGCTGATTGCAATCTTGGCAATCGGTTTGCCAATCTTGAAGCCGATTCAAGGTGGAGTCCCTTGAATCTTGCAATTAGTGTGTGAAATTGAAGTTTCCAGTGGTTAATTTCAGAAATCAGCAGTGTTTAATTGAAGTTTTCAACGATCAATTTTCACAACGGGGTTCAATTGAAGATTCAATTAAAGATAGCGATCAATCCTGGCTAATTGAAAATAGCGTTAGTTCTTGGCCAAATTGGATTTGGAAATTGATTTTGTGAAGTACGCATCGAAGGTAGCAATTGGATTTTGCATCGATTTCATTGTTTAATTTGGAATTAGAAATCGATATCAGCAATTGGTTCACTTGTATAGTTAGTTCCTTCTATTTTCCCCATCATTGTAATCCTAGCCTTTAAATAAGGGTGACCTCTCCATTGTAATTTCAATTCATTCAATAAAAGATTTCTCTCTAATTTCTCCTAAATTCCTAACAATTTGACATTACTTCCAACTCATACATGATAACATGAATTAAATTCCAACATATACATGAATTAGATTCCGACTTACATCTCTAACCAATACGAAAAATCATCTTCTACCTTCACCATCAACCATATTAATAACTAAAATTTAAATTTCAATTCCTTCGAACTCCATTCCGTGAACCAAACGCCACATAAGTGATTTTGGCCAGTGATAAGGACAGGTATGATCTCATATTAGGATAGTTTTGATAAATATTGAAACTACTTGATATTCATATTCATTTTTCACTAACTGTGAACCATGAAGGTAATATTGTTATGACCTCCAAAGCTCTATGATTCATTATTAATTATTTTCTGAATCGTGATAAGATTTTCAATTTTAAATGAAGCCTTTATAATGCTCTGTTTGATGTTGTCTCCAGTTTTTTCTCTGTACATTGCTTCTTCCCAACTTCCTCATACTATTTGTTTCCCCCTTTTCTAGTTGCTATAAGCTGGTTTGACTCCATGAAAGAACCTGACTCAATTTTTTATTGAAAATTAAAACAAATGATAATCACGACAAAACTCCACAGTTATCTCTGTTTTGCCACACAGTTGATACATCCGAATCAAATTACAAATCAAGCATAATTCCCATACAACTCCCCAACCCTATCTATATAGACTTTCCTAACAACAATTGCTTTCGCTACAAATCCTACTATACATCTAATAAACTAATAGATATCCATAAAAATATCAATATTAATATTCAATGTTAATATATATCCAATGCCTACCCCTTGAGCAGTATATATAATAAGGAGTACAATAATAATCATATTTTTGAGTAATCAACAATCAACAAAAAAACACAGGAGAGAGGCCTTGAGATTTACAAACCTGAGAGAAATTCTTAGTCATGTGGCTAAACTGCAAAGATTTTGAAGAAGCTATGGTAGATCGATGTGAAAACTCGAATATAGCAATACTTCCCTTGTAACTCTGACAATCACCACAACTAATCACATGATATCTCAAAAATGCCACCCTTTAGCTCTCCAGTATTTCCGTGCATTGTCATAATGACGGCCTTTTTTGATCTTTAAAAATAGTTTATAAGCCATCTCAACTTTATTTAATGCCAGTAGCTTCTTGTTCAATTTAGCACTAATAAGCCTACAAGGGAAAAACCCTTTATTCAAACATTCCTCCATGACGACCACAGCATTTTCAAGTTGACCGTTGTTGCAAAGCCCATTGATTATGTACTCGTAAACTTCTACATCAGAAAAGTAACCACTTTGTTCCATTTCATCCCATAAGTTCATAAGCATACCACATTTACCGAATTGTGAAAGTCTCATAAGCAATATCTTGTAAGCAGTTACTGATACCATACACCCTGCGTCTTTTGCTTTCTTGTAAATCATCATAGCAGCATGTGGAGGGCCATAACTACAGAGAGATCCTATAAATGAGGTTATTGTCCCTGTGGTGGGCATAATCCCTCTACCTATCATTCCATCAAACATTTCAATAGCTTCTGCTACTCTTCGAACTTTAAGAAAAGCATTGATTATCGACACATAAGTATCCATGTTTGGCTCACAGTTATTACTTAACATGGCATCATAGTATTTCAAACATTCATCAATATCTCCAATCGAGATGTAGTTGAAGATCATCGCATTGAAAAGACCAGCATTCAGCACAAATCTTTTCTGCTCTTTTAAATTCTCAAACATCTCAACAGCCACATCGATTTGACGAGCTCTCCCCAAACCCTCAAGTAGGTAACTAAAGGTTAAACTATCAGGATCAAATCCATCTTCCACCATTGCCTTTATAATCCTCTCGATTTCATCAACCCTACCAAATCTAGACCACCCACGTATGACTATAACATACACATCCTTATCAAACTGCACCTTCTTTTTCATTTTATGTAGCAACGAACTGGCAGAGGCTACATAAGAACGCCGACAGAGGCATCTCAGCATAACTTTCAACGACTCCAAATCATATTCCATCCCAAACTCATCCAACTTCCCAAACATATGCAAAGCTTTCGAAACACGCCTGGCCTTAACATAACTATCTATAAAAACAAACAAAGTTTCATAATCAGGGTTCAAACCTTTTGCCCTCATATCACTTACCACATTAATCATATAATCAAAGAATTTCCTTCTTCCTAACGCTCTAAGAACTACATTATAACTATCAGCATCCTGAACTACCTTCATATTCTCAATTGCCCACTCGAAAATCGTAACCATAGCTCCCCCATCTAAACTCCCTCTGTTCAATACTCTCGCAAATAAATCAGAACTCACCTCAAGATCAACAGCAGCATCTGTTAATGCACGTTTAATTGCACTTTTCCCGTTTAATTTCTGTAAGAAAATCCCTCGTAACTTATCTTCGGGCGACAATAACACCTGTTGATTTTGATTCAATTGAGTTATTTCTAAACTAGGTTTTCCAGTTGAAGGTGTGTGTTGATGGCGGATTGGTAACAGAACACACAATTGATCCAACACACGGCGTTCATTACTTTCTATATTGTTTTCAGTAGGTTTCTTATCATCTGAATTCAATAAATCAAACGCTTGTGTTGAAAACGGTAATAATGAAATTGAGGAATGAAGAATTCGAAACATTAACCTGATTTTATTGAATCTAGCAAGGAACATGATTGATTGTTATTCGTCTGAGATTTTTGACAGGCCCCCGGCACCGGTGGAGAAAACAGTTTCGCTCCTATTTATATACTCCGCCGCTACGGCAGACGGTAGTCTAGTACAAAGTTACCGACTTACCTATGTACATTATTACCCTCTGCCCCTCATTGTAAATTCAAGGTAACGTCCACGTGAATCAGCTTTAATACATGCTAGTTTATTTGGAACCGTTTTTGGCAAAAACCAAATACCAAATCGAAACTTCGGTTTTTATATTTAAGAAATCTTTTGGTTTGGATTTTAAACGGTTTGGTTTTTCGGTTTTGGTTTGGTTTGGTTTTTTATTTCGCTTTTTCTTTGTTCATGGTTTTCAAGTTCAAGTCTTTCTTTCAAAAACCAAAAACTACGCAAGCACACACATACATAGGAATAAACATATATATGGATACATAAAATCAAATATATAATACTTTATGTATTATTTGACAAACAAGATTTAGACTTTAAACAATTTATTATTCAAAATCATGACAAACATACAAATTCAATAATAATAATAACAACAACAATCATTGTCGTTATAATATTCAAAGTGAGTTTTAGCCTCATATAAAAATTAGACATTGAAAAGTTAAAGCTTTAAATAAAAACTGAAATGAAGAATTGTAACGAAGGAAGTGTATTTACAAATTTTATAATTATAAAACTTCGGTTCGGTTTGGTTTTTTTCGGTTTTTTTTTTTTACCTCCAAACCGAATTCAAACCGAAATTTCTGGTTTTTGAAAATTTAAAGTCCAAACGGTTTGGTTTTTTGGTTCCGGTTTTTTGGTTTTTTTCGGTTTCGGTTTGGTTTTTTGTTTTTTTGCACACACCTAGTGTACTGCAATATATATATATATATATATATATATATATATATATATATATATATATATATATATATATATATATATATAGAATCAGGTTCATCAGCGTACCTATAAGATTCCAGCGTACCCTAATGTGAATGATCATTCACATGTATTTTTTTGAATAAATATGTATAAGACAACATTATAAGACTTTTTTTCAAAAGGAGCAACATCATAAATCTTGTGAATGGTAAAAAAAATCATGTGAATGGTCATTCACACAATTCACATGGATGATCATTCACATAAATATGCATTGAGCATTCACATAACTTTTATAGACATAGAAAGTGTGAATGTATGTGAAATTCATATATCATGCGTATAATATTAAATTAAACATGCTTATGAGAGAAAAAATTTAAAAAAAGTTTTTTAAGGTTGGTACATTCGGGTGCACTTGATTTCGAGAGGTACTTTTTTGAACCTGACTATATATATATATATATATATATATATATATATATATATATATATATATATATATATATATATATATATATATATATATATATATATATATATATATATATAACATGGTTCGAGAGAATATCGTTCCTTACGCAGCGCACCAGAAGGTACCACTTTTAAAAAACTTTTTTAAAATTTTTTTTCATAAGCTTAACGTTAACCCAACACTGAGCAATAGTGATGGTGTTAAGCTTAACAATCAAGTGACTCGTCAAAGAATCGAATCTAGAAGAAGAAATACTTAGCTCAACAAATCATAGTAAATATACTATGACAATATTTCAATAAGCTCAAGATCAGAATATCAATAAATCAGAATCATACAACAAAAGTCTCAATTCACATAATATGCAGTTAAAGTGAAATCTACAACTCACTGTTACTGGCTATTCGTGCTCTTTTACTTTCTGGCTCTGGCTCTGTTGCTCACATTCTGTAGTGGATAGAACCACTATCTGACTTATATCAGACTTTCAGATGCTCGCCATTTTGCTCGTTGCTCAATCTGTTATTAATATCATTCCTGATATTTATTAGTTCTTATATCATCTGAATAATATATATTCAGTGTTCATCATTTATGCTCAAGATTCATTCGTTGGTCTTTGATTCCACAATCTTATATTTTGATCATATTAGCATCAATCTCAAAGTCTTATAAAGTTACATTTCTGAAATCTGATCATTCATATTTATATAAGGAATTCTGTTGTTTATATTTTGAATCATAAAAACCACATCCGGATTAGGACCATCCGAATTCGGACCATCCGAATTCGGATCATCCGGATTCGGTTCTAGGTCATCCGAAATGGTACATCCGAAGTTGGTCCAAATGATTCATTCGAACTAGCATCATCCGAAATAGGCCATCCGAACTCGGGTCATCCGAGTTCGGACCACCTTCTGTCCGAAACGGTACTTTATCCGAAATTGATACTATCCGAACTCGGATCATCCGAGTTCGGACCAATACTTAACAAAATATTTATTTGTTATCCGAAGTATGGGACCGAAATGGATTTCATCCGAATTTCGTGGTCCGAAATGGGACATCATCCGAATTCGGGTCATCCGAATTCGGATCCCACACTTGTTATTTTTCCAGAAATTGTTCTTGGTGTTCTTGGTGTTCTTCATACGGATTTTTCATATTAATTCCCAAAAACACTTTTTAGTAACATGCAATGTTATATATTGATATAATAACATTATTGGAGTGTTTTTATACATTTTTCCCTACCAATAACATCCTAATCGAAGTAAGATCATCCAAAAATATGATATTTTTGTCAAGAACTCTTCTTTTGTTAAAATTCCGATTTTCTTCAATATTTGAATAATCCAAGCATCAAATTTTGTTTCTGTTTCATTTATTTGTTTCAATTCATCATAATCTATCATAATTTTATACATTCAACCAATAATCTTCACATTTTAATCTTAGATTTCGGTTTCTAATAAAACCGAACCAAATTTCTTGAAATTATAGAGTTTAGTCAATAATTACCTCAAAAATCTTGTAGATTGTTGTTGATCTTTGATTCTTGTAACTCCTTTGTCTTGAATCTTCAATTGATTGTAGCAATTTATGGAATTTTGATGAATTTGTAATGTTGGCCGTATGTGTAGAGAGAGAGAGGTTTGATGATTAATGATCTTAATTGATCATTAATTTTGCTTTTATATATAAATTTATTATTTTTGCTATTTAACCCACTAAACTTTTGTATTTTACATATCTTTTAATTTAATCATCACTAATAATTTATAACAAAATATAATTCAATTAAATAATCTTTGAACTTAATTAATTACATAACTAATAATGTAGTTAAATTTACATTATTTGGATCAAAAACTAAATAAAAGACTGAGATAAAAACTAGGTTGTTACAGAATGGGCTCCACCACGCACCAACTTCGTCCCCGAAGTTAGATATGTTCGAACAGACCTGGGCAGATAGTTTTTATGATATCCTGATTCCCAAGACTGATACGAACCTTTGTGGTGTTTCCACTGAATGAGCACCATCTGTATTTCACATCTTATGTTTCTTTGAGATTCTCAAGTACAAAAACTTAAATTTCTCTTTTCAGAGTTCATATTTGATTCCATGTTTCGCTGTTTGATCATTTTAGAAATTCTGACTTATCATTCATATCTTTAATATGTGAGCTTCTTGCTTTATGCCATAATCAATTCACATAATAACTCAATACATGAGTTAGCTCATATATCTCTTTCTTTTGCTCTTGAGCCAATTATGGCTTTTTAAATCTTTCATCTGTATTATTGCAAAATTTTCATTTATATATTCACTTTATGGATTTTTGAGATTAACTTTATATCTCATTCCATTCAGCTAATATCTCTATATATTAGTGGGTTCATATCTCTTTTTCATTTGCTCTTGAATTAATTATAGAGCTTTCCGGGAATCTGATATCTGTACTTTATGTTTCTTTTATTGATGATGTTACCATCATCAATCGCTTAGCCGATTTTCTGACTTGTGTTGACTTGTTATGAATACTTATAACTTTCTTTGCTTTATCAAACAAATGGAATTAATCCTCCGGCGCAGCAATCGGAGTCAACTCTTTATGTAGCGACTTCACCTCCCCTACCTTGGTCTCAATTTGCGCTGCCATATCCGCCAAATCTTTTATGTATGCAGTCTCTCAGGAAGTCAAATCCTCCAAGAAGATCGAATGTTAGAAGCCGAGAATGAGATTGAGGCGCAATATTGAAATGCTGCATTTTAAAACTCGCTGAACCAAACAAGAGTTCGAACAGAGAATTCAAAGTTTGGAGTTACAATCGTTCATGTCTTCTTCGCAATGGTTTTAGCAGTTAAGAGATATTTCAGGCAATTCGAATATGATCAAGAACTTGAAGATATCATACGCTTCAAATCTTTCAGCAAATAAGAACATTTAACGACATGGTAAACAATTGCGATACAGAATCGAATTCCAAGGAACAAGTTGATAGAAATCAAAAATTTTCTTAGGTTTTCTCGGTGTGATTCGTTAAATATAACGGCATCATCTGTTATTGAAGTCAGATCTCGAGTTACCAGAGTTCCGAAACCGTCTCCACGACCATTTACATCATCTTCTACTTTATTGCCATCGCCTTCCTCTATTAATTTACTGTGTAATTCGGTCAAGAGGCTTTGACAAAACAATAATCTTTAATTCTGTTTAATTATAGGTATAGACTTAGGTTTGAATCTTCATTGGTGAATTTCTGATTTTGAATTACTTTACTATTTTGACGGAAGCTTTTCATTTTATTTGCATTTAGATGGAATAAGAATTCCATTTTAGATATCTCACTAGTCTCGCGTCGACATAATGAGAATCCATCACTTCATTTATTTTGACATATATGAGCATTTCATTGGTCATTTATGACCAATCGCTTAATTTCACGAATATCTCAATCTATTTCTTTATCACTCTCGCTTTGTGCCTCTGACTTCTTTGATTCTCACTCAAGTTGTCCTCGGGCGTTTGTCAATTTGATTCAATTACTTTTCTCATTAATATTTATTGGATCAACTACTTCTACCTCTGTCTCATTATAAGACACGCTGTAATCTTTCAGATTACAAGGATTTACGAAGTAGCTTGTGTTTTGGATTATATTTCAATTTCTCTCGGTTTTGAATCATACACTATTCAGATTACAATACCTATATTGTCTATAGGTATTATTTCTTATTGGAAATGTATTTATATCGTAATTTCAACTGATACGACCCATATGTCATCCGCATTATTCACTATCGATGACAGGGTTGTACAGTTAACTCACTAATTATGTTGGAATTGGAATTCATATGGTAACAGAATTAAATCATTTTAGCATATAAGAAAAACTTAGTATTAGTTACCATTGTGATCTTTTGGCGTCTCTGGTGTCTCCTCAGCATCCTTAGCAGTAATATGGAAAGCTCGCGCCTTTGCTGTAGGTATCACTGTAGTACTCTGTTGAATTGCTCTGCCATCGGGTTGTTCCTGATTAGTAAGCACGCGTGTATTTGGGCAATATTTGGCATAATGTCCACGCTCACCACAGTTGTAGCATACGTCGTTTCTTTCTGGGCACTCATCGCTTCCATGTCCAATCCGGTTACAAGTGTAACATGTCACATCTCTAGGGTTGCAGCGTCCGCTATGAAATTTGTTACAACGTTTACATGTTCGCGCTCCTGACTGTATGGAATAAACTCTAGTCTTCTGAGGTGTAGAAGATGCTTGCGACTGCTGCTGACTGGACTTTGATGAACCGAAGAATCTACTGGATTTCTGTTTCTTAGGTGGAGATGGACAAGTAGGATTTATAGCCATCATAACCGGTTCGAATCTGTGAATTCCCGCTCCACCATTCTTGCTGCTTCCACTATACTGAGATACGTCGTAAACTTTATGCTGCTCATTTGTCTTCTATATATTGGATTCAAACCTAGTCTGAATCGGTTTATCTTACGCTCTTCTGTTGCTACTTGATATGACGAGTAGCCGCAAAGTCTCGAGAACTCATGCTCATATTCATCAACGGTCTTGGTTCCTTGATTCAATTGCATCAACTGCATCTCGAGTTCGTCTTGTTTGTCTGTTGGACAGTATTTGGCATTGAACATCTCCAAGAACTGCTCCCAATCCAATGTTGTAATTGTTTCCTCACCATAGATGCTCCTTTGTGTTTTCCACCAAGCTCTAGCAGCTCCAACGAACAGTGCTGTAGCAAACTTAACTCTATTGCTGTCCAGACATTCTGAGATACTGAAGATCTCTTCAGTATGACTTACCCAATCTAACGCTTTTATTGGATCTACTGTGCCTTCAAACATCATAGCACCACTCGCTTTGAAGTCTTTAAATCTACAGCCTTTAGGCTGCACAACTCGCTTATTGACATGCTCATTATCTGAATCTGATTCGCTTGACTGTTCAGTTTGTTTCTTTTTAAGTTTACTTCTCTTTTCAGTTTTCTTTATTGATTCAATTTGCTCTAGCATAAACTTGTTTTGTTGCTCATTATTCTGGGTTATTAGTTGTTGCATCATTTCCAGGACTTGCTCTGGGGTCATGCCACCTGATGGTCCACCTTCTCCTGACATAGCTCTGAAATTAAAATCACTAAGTATTTAGATCATTAGGCTAGTACATTGTACCCTTTCATGCCCCGTCCTACTAGTCTCTGAAACCTATCTTAGTTCAAGCCATCCTGTCATGATTGATACTATAGCATTGCACAAGTTTGAGATCATGTATTACACGTAATACAATGATTCCCTCAAACTATTGCTCTGATACCATTCCTGTAAGACCCTCTGATTTCTCAAAGGTCTCAAGTCAAGGCCCAGTAGCAACGCAATATCAATCATGAAACTAAGATAAAATTAACAATAGCGGAAATAAAGTTAATTACAAACAGAGACAGAATTTTAAGTAGCAAAGTACAAACATCTAGACTATTACATCAAAGCACAAATATAAACTAAACCCGAACCCCAAAGCTAAATCATCATCCAAATACCAAGGTGTTGAAACAGGTTCTATTGCACTTCAAGCTCTTTCAAAGTCCTGACCTATGAACTAGGTCCAGTCAATCCTTTGCCTTTACCTGAAAAATAATGCAACAACGGGTAAGCTTATTTGCTTAGTGAGAATGTAGAATTTCACATTTAACATGCAATTATGAACGCGGAAGCACATGCACTGCACTCGGCTCATGCACGGCTCAGCTCTATATGCACTGCACTAGGCTCATGCACAGCTCAATCTCGAAGAGTCATTGGCCAATTAATGCTGTTTTGATGCGCGACTTTTGCTCAGCTCCCAGTTATAAAACTGTTGTTGCTCTTGAGACTTTTAGACAAATTCATAAGGAATGCTCGGATGATGATAATCCATACACACGCATCATTAGTGGGGATCAGCCACGTACTGGGCTAGCTACCAGTAAAAGCTCTATATGGATATCATCGGAATGCTCAGCTCTAGCTACCCTCTGTGCTTTCATCACGTAAATCAGCACATCATAAGCTTAACGTTAACCCAACACTGAGCAATAGTGATGGTGTTAAGCTTAACAATCAAGTGACTCGTCAAAGAATCGAATCTAGAAGAAGAAATACTCAGCTCAACAAATCATAGTAAATATACTATGACAATATTTCAATAAGCTCAAGATCAGAATATCAATAAATCAGAATCATGCAACAAAAGTCTCAATTCACATAATATGCAGTTAAAGTGAAATCTACAACTCACTGTTACTGGCTATTCGTGCTCTTTTACTTTCTGGCTCTGGCTCTGTTGCTCACATTCTGTAGTGGATAGAACCACTATCTGACTTATATCAGACTTTCAGATGCTCGCCATTTTGCTCGTTGCTCAATTTGTTATTAATATCATTCCTGATATTTATTAGTTCTTATATCATCTGAATAATATATATTCAGTGTTCATCATTTATGCTCAAGATTCATTCGTTGGTCTTTGATTCCACAATCTTATATTTTGATCATATTAGCATCAATCTCAAAGTCTTATAAAGTTACATTTCTGAAATCTGATCATTCATATTTATATAAGGAATTCTGTTGTTTATATTTTGAATCATAAAAACCACATCCGGATTAGGACCATCCGAATTCGGACCATCCGAATTCGGATCATCCGAATTCGGATCATTCGGATTCGGTTCTAGGTCATCCGAAATGGTACATCCGAAGTTGGTCCAAATGATTCATTCGAACTAGCATCATCCGAAATAGGCCATCCGAACTCGGGTCATCCGAGTTCGGACCACCTTCTGTCCGAAACGGTACTTTATCCGAAATTGATACTATCCGAACTCGGATCATCCGAGTTCGGACCAATACTTAACAAAATATTTATTTGTTATCCGAAGTATGGGACCGAAATGGATTTCATCCGAATTTCGTGGTCCGAAATGGGACATCATCCGAATTTGGGTCATCCGAATTCGGATCCCACACTTGTTATTTTTCCAGAAATTGTTCTTGGTGTTCTTGGTGTTCTTCATACGGATTTTTCATATTAATTCCCAAAAACACTTTTTAGTAACATGCAATGTTATATATTGATATAATAACATTATTGGAGTGTTTTTATACATTTTTCCCTACCAATAACATCCTAATCGAAGTAAGATCATCCAAAAATATGATATTTTTGTCAAGAACTCTTCTTTTGTTAAAATTCCGATTTTCTTCAATATTTGAATAATCCAAGCATCAAATTTTGTTTCTGTTTCATTTATTTGTTTCAATTCATCATAATCTATCATAATTTTATACATGCAACCAATAATCTTCACATTTTAATCTTAGATTTCGGTTTCTAATAAAACCGAACCAAATTTCTTGAAATTATAGAGTTTAGTCAATAATTACCTCAAAAATCTTGTAGATTGTTGTTGATCTTTGATTCTTGTAACTCCTTTGTCTTGAATCTTCAATTGATTGTAGCAATTTATGGAATTTTGATGAATTTGTAATGTTGGCCGTATGTGTAGAGAGAGAGTAGAGAGAGAGAGGTTTGATGATTAATTATCTTAATTGATCATTAATTTTGCTTTTATATATAAATTTATTAATTTTGCTATTTAACCCACTAAACTTTTGTATTTTACATATCTTTTAATTTAATCATCACTAATAATTTATAACAAAATATAATTCAATTAAATAATCTTTGAACTTAATTAATTACATAACTAATAATGTAGTTAAATTTACATTATTTGGATCAAAAACTAAATAAAAGACTGAGATCAAAACTAGGTTGTTACACTTTTTCCTTCCTTTCACTTACATGCTTGCACAATTATATTGTCCATTTTGTTTCATTGAGGACAATGAAATTCTTAAGTGTGGGAATATGGGTTAGAACTCTAACCAATGAGTGATTTTGCTTGGCACTTAGGAAATCTTGCATGACATGTTTATTATTTGTTCAATTTGGCCGAAAATTTTAAAAATTCAATTCTCGAATAGGTTTTAGATCTATTTGCATAATTGATTTTTGTGAGTTAAATGGAAAGCTTTAAGTAGGATCTTTAGTTTGAATTCTTTTATGAACTGGATATTGCTACATGACCTTGTTGTTCGTACCAAAATTGGATTTTGCACATTATAGCCCTACATGTCATTTCGTTTCGTGAGTTTTGAGTCGTTTCGAGCATTCATGATTACTTTCTTGCTCTTGTTTCGATTGATTATGTGTGCATGCCATTTGTTACTTTTATTCCAGAACTTGCCATAAAGATTCTTTTTGAAAACACAATTTAGAGATGGCGCAGTCGTGTGATAGAGACATTTTAGGATTGCCCAAACATCAGCCTTTTCTTTTTCATTTTCACCCATATATCCTTTAGATAGCCACTTTTGAGCCTTATCCTTTTTATTTTTATGTTAGCCATCGTTTTGTTTAGCCATATTTATCCGTTTTTCTTTAGTAACCCTAGCCAACGTTCGTGCCCCCATTTCAAGTTGAAACGTAAATTAATGAGAGGAATAGTTAGCCACACGTGAAAAAAATAAAAATAAAAAGAAAATAAAAAAAGCAAAAATAATTGAGCTATTTAAGACCCACTCGTAAAAAGCAAAATTCGTGAAAGGCTTCTAGCAAAGTAGTCTCATAATTCAATAAAAATCAAAGGTTGCTCATTCCTATCTATTTTGTATTATAGAGACGTTTCTTGATGGTACGAACTTAAGGCTATTTCACACCACATTTCCAAAAATTTCTCACCTTACCCTTAGCCCAATTTTTCCCTTTTTGAAGTCCTCTTGATTATTGCATCGTTTCAATTCAAGTGTTCGGATTTTGATCTTTTGGCAAGCTTATGGTAAGTAATTGTGACGAATTGTGCATTTGAGTGTTTTGTTTAAGCCTAAACACCAAGGGTAGAGAGCTTCATTGAGTGAGGTGTTTAAGTTTTGCTTTGGTCTGGATTGATCAGGTTGTTTTATGTAACTATTTCAGTGCCAATTGAGAATTCAATGTTTTGCTCCTATTATCTAATGCTTTGCACTTTCCGCCACTAAGTATTTAATGAGTTTAGATCTCTAAAATGTTTGTGAATTGATGATCACATTAAAAAGCCAATGAGTTCTTTTCGAAAGCATGGTAATTAAGCCGGATTTGCTTGAGGACAAGCAAAGGTTAAGTGTGGGAATGTTTGATATCGTTCAATTTGTATATGTTTTATCGGGCGATATCTCGTGTTTTGCATAGCATTTTGGCTGTTTTCGTCTCAAAATCGATCTTATAGGTTCATGTTGTCATTTCAGGTGTTGGTTGAATAAATTGAAGTGAAAGGTGCGGAAACAAGCAGAACTCGGCGAGTTCACATCAAAACAAAAAGTCTGATCTGCTCAGAATTCGGCGAGTTCACTCAGAATACTCGGCGAGTTCATCTATTTCCAGAACCGAATTTCCATCAAGAACTCAGCAAGTTCATCCCTGTACTCGGCGAGTTCACCTGAAAACTGTTATTTTCTGAAAATTCCTGATACATGCCAGATCGAATCAGGAGTCGACATCTCAAGAAGTCGGTGAATTCCCTTCTCATACTAGGCGAGTTCGCCCTCTTGGAGATCAAATCAGGAGCTGACAACTCAAGAACTCGGCGAGTTGATGCCTTGTACTCAGCGAGTTCCCTCATGCCTATAAAAGGAATTTTCTGCTCATTTATGAAAGGGACAATTTTTATCACCAAAAACACACACACTTCTGATTTCTAGGGGAAGAAGGAAGGCAAGGAAGGAGATTGTCTTGGAGTTTTGACATAGTGGATTGCATCTTCATCATCACAAACATCATTAGGGGAGTTTTTCTTATACCTAAGTTTATCTTAATGTGTAGAATTCTTTCTTATTTTGAGATGGTGTTCTACTCCATGAGAATGGAGTAATTTTGCTATGTAATCATTTGGGTAACAAACCCTAAACATTGGATGATTTATACTTTGTATATGATTGGATGATATGTCATAGTTTGCTTTCTTTGAATGAAAATCTCGTTGTATTGTTTGAGACTCTTTAAACTTGTTATGAATGCTTTATCATGTCCATAACGAGAGTTCGAGATAGTTAGTATTCATTTTCGATGATCCAAATATCTTGGTGTCTTTGAACCTTTCTACTAGAGATGGCGAAAGAGTATGTTTAAAAAGTGTTTTCATAACAATGAGAGGGAATTTATGTTTTTATGAGAATATAGCATGAATTTTATGATTCGGTGTCAACCGAATCATCTTTGAAAGTTCGTAAACTTATTGTGAGCATTCGGTTTTGCATGACTCAAGTTCTGAACATATAAAAGAGATTTGTGTGTTCAATTCGTGAGTTATGAGATTATTGTGCTATAACGAGAGATCCGCATAGCTAAATTATCATTGCTCGCATTATGAGTCAATATTGTTTTCATGTATAAGAGATTTGAGTGATCACAATATTGGCTGCCATGATTAAATAATTCAACCATCGCTTAGAGATTTGTGTGGTTGTTTTGTTAAGAATCTTGTCGATATATTATCCAATCTGCGCTTTCAATTAATCATCCACTGTTTAGGGGGAGTGATCCCATTTGGTTACATATTCCCCCTTGTTAGAAATCCAATTTATTAATCTCCTTTCATGCTCGTGTGCGTCATTGCGATAGATCTTTGTCCATATTTATCTTACATGCATTTTAAATCAATTTCAACCACAACTAACCATTAACTGACGGTTCTTATCATCATTACACCAATTGTCCCTGAGTTCGACAACCCAGACTTACTTAAGCTATGCTAGTAAACGATAGGTAATACTTGCCTATTTGTCCGCTAGTTTTAGTTTATATATATCCATTTCTTAATTAAAATAAAGGTGTGCTAGCGGCATATCAGTCATGCATCGTGTCTGTTATCATCATGCATCGTGTTCATCTTCAACGTGTATATCTTCATCTTCAATGGGTTTATGTTGGAATCATCATGGATGGAGAGGGGGAGAAAGGGGGCGTTCATGGATAGAGAGGGAGAGAGAGAGAAAGAGGGAGAGGTGAGGGAGAGAAATGGTTGGATGCATCGTATTCATCTTCAACGTGTTCATCTTCATCTTCAACGGGTTTATGTTGGAATCATCATGGATGGAGAGGGGGAGAGAATGGGCGGTCATGGATGGAGAGGTGGAGAGAGAGAAAGAGAGATGTGAGGGAGAGAAAAGTGGAGATAATTAGGAAATGTAGTTAATTTTTAGATTTATCTTTCTAATCTAGTTTTATTCCATTTTTAAAAATTAATTAATTTTAATATAATAAGTATTCCAATAATACCTCTAATGCACCTTTAGTAATATATTATGCATTTTTGGTTCTCAGTAGTTCCCAATTGAACCTCAATATATATATATATATATATATATATATATATATATATATATATATATATATATATATGTTATATATATATATATATATATGTGTGTGTGTGTGTGTGTATGTATGTATGTATGTATGTATGTATGTATATATGTGTATGTATACATATAGATTATGGTTCGTGTGAGTACCTAAAAGATGCAGAGTACTGTGAGTACCCATGAACACACAAGTTTCGGATGTGAACATGCTCCGAAAAAAGTACTTTTTAAAAAAAATTCATATTCATATAGATTCAGATAATATAAGGCTATTTGTAAAAAAATTACATATATTCACACTTTTTAGCATCTTAAAAGTCATGTGAACGTGAAGAAATTTATGTGAACATGCTTAGGGTGAACGTACGTTCACAATAATGCAGTTCATGTGAACATACACGTTTTCACATATTCTAGTGTGTGTTTATGTGTGATTTTTTACAAGTAGTCTTGTATTATTAATTTAAACATGATTATAAAAAAAATTCAAAAAAATGGTTTTAAGCGAGGTACCTCCGGTACGTCGCAAAACTAATGGTACTCACTTGAACCCAAATATATATATGTATGTATGCATGTATGTATGTATATGGTCGGGATCAATGAGATAGCATGTTAGACTGGGGAATCGGAGTTCACCCATGTTTGATTATAAGTAAAAAAGGGTAATATAGTCAATTAGGTTTATCTCAATTAATAAATGAAAACTAATGAATTAATAAATCCCTTAATTATAGGGATTTACTACCATAACAATATCTTTAATTTATTTCAAAATGGGTTTTAGTGAACATGTTCAATCTGATTCGACAATGGGTATTAGTGAACATGTTCAACCGAATGTGTCAAATAAATGTATTTATTCTTTTCATCAAACCGTTCGTGAATGTTCAAATTCATATACATGTTATTGAACATGTGCAATCGAGGTTTATTGTGTTTTTAGCCGTTGTTAACCCTTTTGGTGATAAACCAATATTGACGATATTGAACATTTTCAATCGAGGTTTATGGTGTGTGTAGTCGATGGGTTCCATTTTGTGATAAACCAAGATTTATGGTATGTCATCGTTGCGCATGTTCAGTATAAGTATAAGGAATGATACTAACTGAAATGGAGATTTTCATGGGATACACAGATGCTTCGATTCTAATTTAAAATTTTCAATAATAGTTTTACCCCCAACACTAATTAACGTGGGAAATAAGTTTAAGCAAAATTTATATTTTATTTAATGATTTTAATGATAAATGAATGGCTATAAATGGTTCCCCGGTACCCGGGTTTTACATGGTACCCCATCGATCTTATATATATATATATATATATATATATATATATATATATATATATATATATATATATATATATATATATATATATATATATATATATATATATATATATATATATATATATATATATATACATATATACACATATATATATATATGTACATATATATATATATACACACACGCACACATATATATATATATGGTCAAATGAGAAGCTAAATATATTTTGAGAAGTGTGAAAAGCAATGTGATTCTCTTTTTTACATATAGATTCATCATTTTTTTGAATATACTAGTCAAATTGACCCCTGCGGGCACTGGGTTATTTTTTAGCTTAAATACATTACAATTATTAGATATTTATATTTGTTGGGACCACTGTAACCGTCTAAATGAGTTTAAAAGTTTTTTAATATAATAAAAGGATTATGACTTTTCCATTTCCTTAAATTATTTTATCAATTTAAATTTTGATAATAATTAAATTACTGTATAAACTCTAAATAGCATAACATATAGTTATGCAGAAATTTAAAAAAAAAAACACTTTTATACATGTAACTTCTAAAAATTATTCGTAACTTAACTTTTATGCATATATTGCTCACATAGTTTTGTTAATAGTAATAACTGTATTATATAATAATTTAAAGATACCGATTTTAGGAATAATTTTTTCCATATTATTAAATAGAAAAATTTTAACATTCGTAATATATATGTTAAAAGTTGGAGAATTCATTTTATTTATAGAACATATGGAATTAATTGTTCATTTTGATTATATATTTTTATCTTAATTTTTCTTTAGAAAAGATTAAATTATGTTAGAAATTTTGAGTATAATTTATCTAAATAATTAAAAGTTAGAACTTTTTTAGTACAATCCGTTTTAGTACTTAAATATTGGGCAAATAACCAAAAATAGTAACAACTTTTGACATTTTTATCATTAATAGTAACATTATTTATTTTTTATCATTAACGGTAACAACTTTTTATTTTCCTATCAATAATAGTAATAGGTGACCTGCAAACCTGTTTAGCAGGTCACCAACTTTTCATTTATCAATAATAGTAACATCTTTTCAGATTTTTATCAATAATAGTAATATATCAAATTAAAAACATATTTTTTTATTTTATGAAGTTTTCTAATATTTCATAAATACCAAAATAAACCAAATTTTTATTCCGAATATTTACGGATAGATAATATTCGATTATTTATTCACAACTATATATAATATTAATGACAAAAAATACTATGAATCATTTCAATTTTCACTTATTCCAACAAAAAACTACGAACCATCATTTTCTTAGTTTTTTCGAATAAAATAATACAAATCGTTCTATTTTTTAGTTTTCTCCAATATAAATGGGTCATAGTTCTTTTAATTAAAAAACAAAAAGTCAAAATGAGTCTCAATATTTTTCATTCATAAAGATATAAACCACAATGAGGCATGCTTTTTCCAATCATAGAAAAACTAAAAAATGAATGGGTCTCAACACTTTTTCATTCGTAATACTTTTCATTATTGAACGGTTTTTTAGTAAATTTCGAACGAAATTGATTACAAATCATTCAACTTTTAGCTTTCCCGAATGAAAAACTACGACCCAATCATGTTTTTAAGTTTTTTTTTTACAAAAAAACTATAAATCATTTTGAGTTTGCGTACAAAATAATTGCAACTCATTTATTTTTGTGTTTTTAACAACCAAAAAAACACTTGCTAAACCAACTTTCAAAATTTAGCACCTTATAACACAATCAACTCATTTAAATTAGAGGTTCCTTACCTTCCCAAGTTAAAGAACTCCACAAACCAAGATAAAGATGAATTTCAGAGCTCAATTCGATCCGTTACGACTTTTTTCCCTTCTATTTGCTCTTACAAATACACACAACACTTCTCAATTATTTTTGGAATGAATAAAAATGAAGCAAAGAGTTAACGTGTTGTACATATAAACATATCGTTTATAATGCGGGTTCGACACCGATATCCGATCTGTTATCAATATTTAATAATTAATATTAATATTCCTATTTAATTCTGTGGTCTCATAATTATTAATAATCCGCTAGAATTATAACCTGGTGACATGTATACTCGACCCCGACACGTGTTCATATCACTAATCGCCATATCATTGCCCCAAGCAATATTAATAATTTAATCAACCAATAAATTAAATCCACGAAATATTTCTCAAAGACGGGGTGTTACAATTTTTAACTACACAAAAAATCATGAATAATTGTGGTTTATAGTTTTTCTGTTTAAAAAATATTGCAACCAATTTTTATTTTTAATTTTTTATACAAAAAACCTACAACCCATTTAGATCGAAAAATACTAAAAAACCAAAATAGTTCATATTATTTTGTTGGAAAAAATTAATAATAGAATGATTTATAGTTTTTCGTTTGGAAAAATTGAAATTGAAATGATTTGTAGTACTTTTTTTTGTTCATATTATATATAATTGTGAATAAATAATCAAATATTATCTAATCGTAAATAAATATTCAGAATAAATATTCGGAATAAAAATTTAGTTTATTTCGGTGTTTATGAATTATTTGAAAAGTTCATAAAATAAAAAAAATTATGTTTTTAATTTGATATATTACTATTATTGATAAAAATCTGAAAAGATGTTACTATTATTGATAAATGAAATGTTGGTGACCTGCTAAACAGGTTTGCAGGTCACCCAATACTATTATTGATAGAAAAATAAAAAGTTGTTACTATTAATGATAAAAAACAAAGAATGTTACTATTAATGATTAAAATGTCAAAAGTAGTTACTATTTTTGGTCATTTGCCCTTAAATATTTTAAAATGGTTGATTTTGATGATTAAATTTTTTTAACAATAAAATAAAAGGTAAATGTTAAATAATTTATTTAATAAATGTATGTATTTTAGAATCAACATTTTAAATTTTGAACAAATAATATTGATAATATTGTTATAGATCTAGTATAGAATCTATATGTGTGTTATAAATTACCAAAAACATTACTTTAACCAAATTTATATATTTATTAACTAATGATATTAATATTACTTTAAAGAATATCTTTGTCATATTAATGTCATCAATATCTTAATGACAATTTAAATAGAAAATTTATACTCAAAACTTGTTAACTAATAATAAAATATATCAATGTAAATTTAAGTTTCTTATAATAAATTATTTAAAAATATTAAATCAAATAATAGATCCCAACACATTTTAAATATTGAAATAAATCATTTTTAAAAAGTTTATTTGTTGTGTTAGTAGACCTTCCTAATTCCAATATACCAAAGTCTTGAAGTTTATATTCTTGATGTTGCTAAAGAACGGAGGCATCACCGTTTTCGAAAAGCTAACAAAAAAGTCTAAATATAATAAAATGAAGAGAAAAAATCTTACTCCTATGCTAATCTCCAATTGGAGTTATGTAATTCTATTTGATCAGTAAGGATTTATCATACTTTTTCATAATCATTCTATGGCATTAAAACACATGCTCCAAAATAAAATGATGGGCGAATGGTTTAGATAACGGAAATATGACGTTAATATTATAATTACTGGAAAAAATATTAAAAATCACGATACTCTTTCATGTACATTTGCAACTCGTTAGAGAATGTACTGTAACATCCAGAGACTAGCAGCAGGTACTTGTAATTTATTCATTGGCCTTGATGATTATTTTGATGAGTTGGCGAAATTTAATTGGCTAGTTACACGTCATTTGGTGAAGTAGATTGCTATTACGTGTAAATCTTAATCGGTTGAGATAATAGCCGGTTAGTAGTAATTACGAGTTTGGGGTTATTTTAATGAGTTAATTAACATCACAAACCTTAAGGGTTAATATGTGGATTAATTGAGCTAACGGGCGTTTGACTAGTGAATATTAAGTATTGTACCCGTTTTAATTGGGTATTGGACCCGAAAAGTATATATATTCATGGATTCTTCCCTTTTCGTTTTTCCTACACTTTCAAAACCTCAAAGTGCTTATGTGTGTGTGTTCCAGTCGATCAAAGAGAGAGGGAGGAGAAGGGAACCAGATAGCAGCCATAGCTGAGAATTATCATCCTTGTCACCTTCTTTCAATTGGGAACTCAAATTAAGCAAGGAGGAGTAATCAAGGTTAGTGATTGTCCCCAAAGTGAGCTGAATTGCTATGTTAAGTAGATAGACGTGTTTGGGGTTAAATTATAACCCTGGAATGTGTAAAATCGAGAGTGGAGAATCATATCCATAGCTAACCAAAAAACAGAGTATGAACTGCACTGTTCGTCGCCGCATCCCGACCGCGTTCCCCTGGTCGCGATCGCGTTCAGGGTGAGTTGGTCAGGTTGGTCGCTGACAGTGAGATCGCGACCGGGGTGGGGATCGCGGGCTCGTGATCACGACCGCGCTTATATGAGCTCAAGCGCGATGAAGTGAGCGGCGCGGGGGACACCGCCGCGACAAGGCGACGGCGACGGCGGTCATGGCCGCGATCCTGACCGCGCTCGTGGGTCTTGACTTGTTTCCTTATATTGAGCTCGCGAGTCTAGTAGTATAATTGTTATGAGTACAGTGTAGTTTTATTTCTTGTTTCCAGGACTGTAGTTGAGCCTGAGATTAGTCGAGGTTGTTGTAGACAGTGAGATAGTAGTCGTGCTTCAGGTGAGTTACTTACTTTTGTTGTTTATTATCCGGGTCCAGTGCGGATCCCTTTTTCGTTGATACTTGTTAGAACAGAGCAGAGCACGTGGATCACACGTATAGTTGTCGTACGCATAATAGAGGCTTGTTGGGTCATTTCCAACCAAGAGGTCCTGACTTAGCCACTACTTTGTGGAGTGGGCTACGTAGGCTATCACGGGTCGCTCCCGATGAGGCGTCGGGCTGTTGATGTCGGCCGCATGTTGAGTCGATTATCAGTTGTTATATTGTGCTAACTGTATTATAAACTTATTTTAACGTTGTTTATAGTAACTCACCAGCTTCCAGCTGACAGTTGTTTATATGTGCAACTCAGGTGTGACACCAGAAGCTAGAGACACTGCGGGCACTAGTCGCGACCCGCCGCATGGATCGTAGTTAGTGACTACTTCAGTAAGTAGTCTTTGTATTTTGTGGTTTGGCGTACTCACCACTGATATTTGGGATGACTGTAACCCGTAACCGTATTCTGGTTGACAGACTTTACTAACGGGGGTTGGTTCCCGTTTCGTGGTTACCTTATGCTTGGCATGGATGTTTAGTAGTTAAATATCTGTTTACCCTTGGCGATGACGTTGATATTGGATGACGTGGACTATAAGTCCTACTTAGCATTAGTAGTAAAAGTAGGGTGTTACATGTACTGTAGAAGAAAATATTGAAAATGATAAGTTCTAGCAATAGAGTTAGTGTACTACTTATAGTGAACTAATTAATTCATTATGAAAATGAGATGTAATTCAAGAGAAAAAAATGTTATGAATAAACTTTAATATAATACAGTTGAAGGGACATAAACATATTGATTAATCCTATTGAATTAACCTATATAATTATGATGATGATAATTTTATTTTAACATTTACTAGTTATTTGCCCATGTATTACATGAGATATATTTATAAAATAATTTTTTTAAATACATATAAAATTGTATTAATATATTACAATTATAAATTTTTAATAATTAAATGCTTATGTTAAAACTCAATAAATAAATTATCTAAATGATATAAATTATAAAATTAAAATACATAATACGAATAAATAAAATTTTTCTGACTGAAATAGAATGTTAAACCATAAATCTTTGACTATATATGTAGATTTATTAAATGTTTTAATTAATATGAAAATAAAATATCATAAATAGTTTATAAAAAATTATAAGAGTTATTAACTTTCCTTAACATTAGGATAGAAATTATGGTAATAAAATAGGCGGGAAAATAAAATTGAAATGTCACGTGAGAATGACATGTGACAACATTATTATGTTTTATTAACAGATATAGATAGATAGTAATTCAATTATTTTTATTATAATAAATTTGATTGATTCTTTAGTTGAATAAATTAAGAAACCAATCTAAGACAAATCTTATTATTTTTTTAATTAACTAAATTAATTATAAGCATGTTCTAATTTAGAAAAAGAAACATGTAAACAAAGAATACAATGGTTGTTGAATGTGAAATGAAATTGTTTTATTTTATTATAATATATAGATAAAGATTTTTTATGTTATAAGATATTAAAATATTTAGTTTTTTTTCATGCATCGATGATAGTAAAATGAATAAAATGTATTTATTTAATAAATTCTAAAGATTCAAAGGGTTAAGTAATTAATTAGTTAAATCTATTATCTAAAAGAAATAAAAAGAATAGAATGTGTTTATTTAATCAATTTTCAAGAATTAATGGATTTTGTTATTACCAAAACAGTAGTTGATTTATTTTAGGAAAAACGGGCGGGAAATAAAAAAATGGTGCTCAAAGAGAGCGCCATATGGCGAGAAACATTTTATTTTTTTAGAATATATAGATTCTATCATAATAATAAAGTATAATATAGTGGCAATAGTAATAATTATAATAATATTATTAAAATTATTAACATTTTAAAAATACATAACTATTATATTTACAAAAGCAGAATGAATAATTTATTAGTAAAATGATTAATGATATTCAAATGAAAAGGTTAACGAAAGAATTGTTATGATGATCAATTATTTATGTGTCTTTATGACTTTACATCGAGTTTTTATTAGTTGAACAATTTTAAATTCAAAACATTGCATTAGTGTGTTGTAGCTCTTTCTTTATAATTTGAAATTTATAAACATGTCTTGTAATATAATATAGATATGATGATCTGTTGTAAACATTTAAATAAATTTAGATAAATTAGAAATTACATAGCTAGTGGGGTAATTATAATACAATGACTTAAAACAACAATTTCTAATATGCTATATTTTTTTAGAAGAAACCTAAGTGAATTGTGAATTTTAAATATATATTTTTCAATTATGTGTTATTTTTGACTAAATTTGATTTTTTATTGATCGTAATTATAATTTAGTAACTCTTTAGTTTATTAGAAGCTTTAGTAATTATTGGAATGTATATTACTTTTATATTTTTATATATTTGTTGTTTGATTTTTATATATATACTTTTATATGTGCAAGCAGAAGTTATATAAAATATAGTGATTCATATATTAAATAAATATTAATTAAATGAACTTATATTTTTTTAGATATCTTGATTATTGATTTATTTTAACTTATCATTTATTATACTTATTAACTTATTAACTTATTACAATTTTATAAAAAAACAATAATAACTATTAAAGTTATGACACAAACTTTTATTATTTTGTAACATATATACAATTAAGTTAATAATAAGTATAAAATCTCAATATACTCAAAAACTTTTAAATCATTAATATAGTAGTAAATTAGCTACTTTTTATTTTATGTATATAGTAAATTAGAAATATTTTAGTAAAATAAGAAAACATTTTATCTTTGATTTTGTATAAAAAATAGTTTAAGTGAATATTTTTAAACAACTAGAATTATTGAAATATAAATCGTTAATCACGAACCATTAATCATAAATATCATATGTGATTTTGATTAATGTATAATGAGTTAGTGACAACCATGATATAACATGACCATCTAAGAGACATAGAAATAAATATGATATTTTTACGATTGTCATTAACATTATTCTAAAAATTATTAAAATACAAACAATGCATCTATGGAAGTGCATAATTGATTCAAATGAAATATTTACGAAAATAAAAATTAGAAATGGTCTAATACATTGGAAGTGAATTTTTAATTACCGACATGTTCGTTGTGTTCCTTTATTCATTATCCTGAAAAGATAAAAACTATGTCATAAAATTTTCTTCTAAAAAACAACACATACATGTATAAAAGTGTGTAATTGATGAAAAACATATGAAGTTGAAACAAATAAATACATCATAAGCAAGAAAACATTGGACGAATTCTCTTGTGGGAAGACGATGAACAATATCAACGACCGCCATGGTGATGCTTATTCTACTCGATCTCATATTTCTTTATCATGCATTTATGCTAAGAACTACTACAAATGCAAGAATTTAAGCATAATATGTTTTAGGAATGAAGCTAGTATATGTTATTTATAATAACATAATAAATTGATTGTGTAAATAAGAAAACAATTCAATAGACACACATGTTATTAAAAAAAAATTAATAGAAGCAATTGAAGAGACATTATCTTATTGATTGACCCTCTCAAATTAATCTATATCTATGTATATCTATAAAATAATTATAAATTAGTGAGAAATAAGATTAGTTAATAGTAGTAATAATAATATTGTTATTATATATAAGCATTTTATTTATATAATAGAATGAATAAATTATTCAAAACTTTACAATGAGCTAACTATTTCATGAAATGATTAATGATATTTAAATAAAATGACTAATAAAATAATTATTATTATGATATTTATATGTTGTTATGAATTGTACATCAAGCTTTGTTACTAGAACTTTTTCAAATTCAAGAATATTGCATTAGTATGTTGTATCTGTTAGATCTAAAAATTATGATAGTTTCAGGGTTTGTATTGTAATAAATGAAACTTAGTTTTGTGTTCATTTTGTAAGGTTTCAAAGTTCAATGTAAATGGGTTAAAAGACCAAAAGGTCAACCCATGGGTATGGATAGTATAGATCCATTTGTTTGCTTATAAATAGTTTGTTTAGGTTAAAAGTTCTAGTTGTTGAAAGCATTGTACGTACGTGGAATTGAAAAGCAATTAAGGTTTATCTAAACCTGAATGTTCTTATTGTTCATAATATTATTCATATTGTTCTTCATGTTCTTCATGTGATTGATTATATTATGAAAATCTATTGAATGTTGATTGAATGCTTCTTATAGAATTACAATGGGTATCAGAGCCAAAAGATTGGTTTTAAAGTGTTTATAAATCATTGATTTTCGAATTTTTTCTTAAAAATTTTGCATTTTTCTGAAAAATTGTTAATGTTCTTGAACGTTCTTCGTGTTCTACGAAGAATCCCTCTGTTTAATCTTTGAATTCAAAATTTCTGAACTGTTTGTGGTTAAATCTCGTTTGATACTATATTCCTTCGGGTGAACTTCTTACTGTTTAATCACAAATTCGTGAAAGAAAGTATATTTGATTCAAAAATCACTCAGATTTGTGCTTAATTTATGTTTAATATTCGTTGCATTCAAGAACTGTTCATCATCCGAGAGTTAAAACTCTCGGATATAACTGCGATTGTGTGTTTCTTGGTTATTTTTCAATTATTTTGTTGTGCCTTAGCTTTAGTCGCAAGTTTTTTTTATATTGCTATTTGGTGTGCTTATTTTTATTTAGTGTGTTTATTTCTTTAAGTTTATTATTTATTAAGAAAATCCAAAAATATGTTATTTCTTTGAGTGTTTAATTTATTAAGTCTTTATTTATAAAGAAAACCCAAAAATATTTTACTTTTCTTTATTTTTTGTTTTTTTGGTGTTAGTTTAATTTAAATAAGAAAATCCAAAAAGATTTTATTTCTATTTGTTTTTCTTATTTAATCTCACCTTAATTTTAATTATTAAATAACTAAAATATTTTTGGCACTGGGTCGGGTTCCCCAACCGGGTTTGCGGGGAACCGATTTTTCAATTAGTATAAATGCGCCCAAAATTTCATTTCTTTCTTCTTCTTCGTTTCTTCATCTTCATCATCTTCACTTCAAATAATTTGCACAACTACTAAGTTAAACGTGCGGGACATGCTTTGTCCGCGTGTTTCAACTCGCGGACGACCCATAATCCGCACAAATGGTCCAAATTTTTGCTAAGTTAAAAACAAGTCATGCATTATCCGCAAGTTTCAACTCGCGGATAACGCAACACCCGCATGATGCACTTCAAAGTTTTCTAAGTCACATGGGCATAATGGTTAATCTGCAAGTTGCAACTTGCGGATAAAACCCATGTTCAAACTGTACAAAGAGCCTAAAATGACTAAGTGAAACATGCGTACATAGCTTCATCCGCGAGTCACAACTCGCGGATAATACTCCAACCGCAAGTCATCATCAAAGACTTTGTTTGTGAAATTTCTAAGTTAAACTTGCGGCCAAAGGCTCATCCGCAAGTTCCGACTTGCGGATAACACTTCAATCGCAGGTTGGGGTCCATATTGCCTTAGAAATTATTTTCAAAACCTAACTTTCACTCATAGTTTCATTCGAGAGTTTTAACTCTCGGATGACACTACATCCGCAGGTTTGCTGAATATTTTTAAAGTCTGATTATTCAAAAGTGTTGAACTCACTTGAAAGTTCACTTGTTCAGGGGTTTCAAATCTTGTTTTAAGGTTGTTCCTTGTGAATTAATCTGAGTTGGGACTGGTCTTGTAGACTTTGGTTCTACAAACAGACTTTTCTTACCGAGAAGTCTTCTGTAGAAGCCCTTTAACAAATCAATTTAATTCTATCAAACACCCAAACACTTCTGAACAAGTCGTATATTCCTTAATAATACATATCTGACTTTTAAACTCTCTGACAGGTACAATGGCATCTCGTTCCCAATCAAGAGAAAATGTACCTCACCCGAGCCCCCAACACTCAAACCCCAACCAAAACTCAGATGACGAAATCACATCCAGATCAGTAGCCCTTCCACCTAGACCCTCAGAACGCATATTCCCCAAACAAATGTGGCTACCCATTAAACCCAAAAACTTCCTCCTTGACACAGCCTTTTTTCATAAATCCGAGGAAGACCTTACCATCAAACTATCTAACAGGGTCGTCGAAGAAATTTTAATGGGACATCGAATCTCCTATGCCTTAACCAGCCGTCCCCACCCACGTCCACCCCAAGTTTATATCCAACAATTCTGGCATACCCTCACCTATCACCCTTACCCCGACAACATCCGTATCACTGGTGACATTGAGGACCACACTATAGATATCCCATTTCCCAAATTTTGCCGCATTCTCCGTCTCCCTCGCCGACGTGATTTTCCTGGTCGCCATGTATATGATGACGATTTGCCAGAGGAACAAATTTGCAGAGAAATCATGCAGCTGGGCTATGATGGAAACTTCAACAAAGCCTTAGAATTCTTCTGTTGAAAGCTCCTGGGGCACTGATATTACATGTACTCCATTCTAGACCGCTGTCTCACCGTCAAAGCATCCGGAGCAGATCGCGCAAGTCTTCGAATTTTGTGGATCTTTCACAGCTTGGCCTACAATTGCCACCACAACTACGCCTGGACCCTATGGAACGAATTAGTAGTTATCCAGGCTAAAGGGACCAAACGAGTAAGAAAATTTGTCCCAGCTCAACAATTCCTTCAGCTCATCATCTCCCATTACATGATCCAAATTCCTGACATCCGTCACAGAGATCACGAAATCGCAATACAAGATTTCCAAATAAAATATTTTCACAATTCGATCTCTCCTCCGGATATTCAAGTCATGCCAATACCAGAAGAGCTGCTCGCCTATGCAGATCAAGATTCTCAGGCTATTAGGCAATATAGGGAGAGAGAAGCTCCAATGGCACAGCCAGGACCGGCTGCGCCTGCCCAAGGAGCAAACCCAGAGTTGTTAGGTCTAGGGGGAGCGCAGAGAGAAAATGAAAATGAGAGGGACAATGAGGGTAAAGGACCTGAAATTGAAGAAGGAGGTGACAGGGAAAGTGAGGAGACGCATACTGTTCATCTATCACCCCTGAATATTCCCTCTCCGGATGATGACAACGATGATGATAATAATGACAATGATGATGATGTCACTCCCCCCGCCCGACCTCCAATGCGATCTCTCGCTGCTTTGTGAGGAATTATCAAGAGTCGAGGTGGAGTTAGGAGAATTCCTAGGGATTTCGAGCCACAAATAAGCCGGGCCACTGCATCTGCTACTGGCGCTCATGTGTTGGCGCCAGTATTGAAATAGACACCACTAGCTCAATGGTGCAAGCACAAAACCCACCCAGCCACTCACCGGTTTCTCAACAAGCCGGTGTTTCACATTCTCACGGGGATCAAGCACACAATCTATCTTCGGCTCATTTGGAGTCCGCGGATATTGAACAAGGACGACAACAGCCCCAATCGTCGCCATCAATTCTTGCACAATCGAGTCTAGAGCTCGTTGATTTTGAACAATCCTTGGCTAAGACACTCGAGTCGATCCAAACACAAAGCCTGAGTGGAATTGTCGGAACATTTGGAGCTGTGCGTACTAAAAGTATGCCGGCGATGATGAGTGGAAGTCCTGTCACAGCCACATCAATGCCATCCATGAGCACAGGCCATCAAGGGACCTCTTCGGAGTCTCCTAAGATGCAAACGGAGAGCCTAAGTGGCCCCGGGTTAAACCCGTAGTCAGTGTCCAAAACCGAGTTTGCTGAGTTTAAGGCACTCATGTCACAACAATTAAGTGATTTGTCCACCTTTATGACTCAACAACCGGTCGTTCCACAAGCCCCCACCCTTGATGAAGCCAAACACACATTCCATTCACTACTTAAAGCTTCATTGAATCTATCATCCACAAACGCCTTGCTGCTAGAGATATTAAACAATGAAGCCTCTGACTCCTCATCTTCTACAACAGCAAACCCCCTGGTTACTCAAATTGGCGAGCGCTTAAAAGTTATTGCTAATCCTGTCAAGTTGCCACCCAGGGTACCAAACGGAAGCATGATGATCAGGAGGATCCTGATCACCATGAGGGGGAGAAAAGGGCCAGAGCCGCTGGCAAAGCTCCGATGGTATTCGAAGAAACAGCTCCTCCGAGTACAAAACGAACTACACCTTCTCGTCAAGCCGGGCCCCAGCAAACCGAAACAGAACTCCAAGATGAGTCCCTTGAGGAATCTATCTCAGGAGCTCATCTACCTCTTGTAGTCTGGGAGGAACCCGAAAACTTCAATGAATTCATGCATCAAGAAGAGATATTAACTACCGTTCCTTTGAGGATATTCGACCCCACTGAAGTTATCATAATTGAATCCGATGAAGAGGAACAGGTTGCAAGAGAAGTTCAGCTGAAGGAGTCTTTACGCATTATATATGCAGGTGAAGAAGGGGTTGAACCACAAGAATTTGATTTTGAGCTCCCTTCTGATGATCCAGTATCACCATCTCCTTCTCCGTCTCCAGTCCAAGTGCCATCGCCTATTCCATCTCTGGCTCCAAATCCATCAGTCCAACCAGCCTCCAAAAGTCCATTGGTCATTCCACTTATACCAGATCAATCTTTCGAGCCGGCAGAATCTACGAGAGTATTTCGATCTTCCAAGAGCGTTCAGATGTTCCACCACTTACCTCTGCTGCCCCAAATGTACTTAAAGAGATCACAAGTGTAACAACCTAACTTTTGGGCCCAACTTAATATCTGATCATCGAACCAATAATGTAATTTTATTACATTATTTGAATTTATAATTTAATTAAGTTATGAAATATTTAATTGAATTATATAATATTATGAATTATGATTTATTAATTATTAAGATAAGTAAATAAAAGATATATAAGTTACGAAAATACTGGTGGGTTAAGTAGCAAACGTAACTAGTTGAAGTATATAAACGGAATATAGAAACATAAAATCAGATTTCCCTCTCTCTCTAGACTCTCTCTCTTCTTTTTCTTTACAACCGGTTTCTCAAAGAAATTATCAAGAACTCAAAAAATTTGTTTCATTGATTGAAGATTTGAAGTCAAGAGAAGGTTAGAAGAAACAAACAACAAGACACTACAAAGAATTCAAGGTAAAATCCACTTAAATTCAATGTTTTTTTTTACAAATTTGGTTCGGTTTTTATGAAAAACCGAAATGTATGTCTCAGACATGAAATTTATGTGTTGCATGTGTAAATTTTAAATAGATAATCATGTGTTTAAGTTAATAAAAGACATAGAAACAAAAATCAGTGATTAGATCGATCAAATGAAAGAGAAATATGAATTTTTGTAAATATTGTGTTCTTGGCAAAAAGTGTGTAATTTGGATGATTTTGATAAATTTATGATGTTTTTGATAAGGAAAATAATATAAAATCAACCAAATAATGATAATACAACTTTATGTTAAGTTGCATGTTACTGAAAATGAATTTAGAAAGATTTTAGTAAAAATCCGTATGAACACAAGAAGAACACCAAGAACAAATTTCTGGAAAATATGAAGACATGGGATCCGAATTCGGATGAGACCGAATTCGGATGAAGCCCCATTTCGAATCTATACTTCGGACAAAATATTTAAATTCGGATGGTGCCTAATTCGGATTCAGCACCATTTCGGATGAAGTACCATTCCGGACGGAAGGATGTCCGAACTCGGATGACCCGAGTTCGGATGGTGCCATTTCGGACAATGCTAGTTCGGATGAACCATTTCGGACCAAATTTGGATAATGCCATTTCGGATAATCTGGAACCGAATCCGGATGATCCGAATTCGGATGATCCGAATTCGTATGGTCCTAATTCGGATGTGATTTTTATAATTCAAAATATATACAACAGATTTCCTAATATAAATATGAATGATCAGATTTCAGAAATGTAACTTTATAAGACTTTGAGATTATTACTGACAAAGAATAGAAAGATTCTGATAAGATTTAAGAGATTGATGATAATATGATCAAAATATAAGATTGTGAGATGAAAGACCAACGAATGAATCTTGAGCATAAATGATGAACACTGAATATATATTATTCAGATGATATAAGAGCTAATAAATATCAGAAATGATATTAATAACAGATTGAGCAACGAGCAAAATGGCGAGCATCTGAAAGTCTGATATAAATCAGATAGTGGTTCTATCCACTACAGATTGTGAGCAACAGAGCCAGAGCCAGAAACTAAAAGAGCACAAATAGCCAGTAACTGTGAGTTGTAGATTTCATTTTAACTGCATATTATGTGAATTGAGACTTTTGTTGCATGATTCTGATTTATTGATATTCTGATCTTGAGCTTATTGAAATATTGTCATAGTATATTTACTATGATTTGTTGAGCTGAGTATTTCTTCTTCTAGATTCGATTCTTTGACGAGTCACTTGATTGTTAAGCTTAACACCATCACTATTGCTCAGTGTTGGGTTAATGTTAGGCTTATGATGTGCTGATTTACGTGATGAAAGCACAGAGGGTAGCTAGAGCTGAGCATTCCGATGATATCCATATAGAGCTTTTACTGGTAGCTAGCCCAATACGTGGCTGATCCCCACTAATGATGCGTGTGTATGGATTATCATCATCCGAGCATTCCTTATGAATTTGTCTAAAAGTCTCAAGAGCAACAACAGTTTTATAACTGGGAGCTGAGCAAAAGTCGCGCATCAAAAGAGCATTAATTGGCCAATGACCCTTCGAGATTGAGCTGTGCATGAGCCTAGTGCAGTGCATATAGAGCTGAGCCGTGCATGAGCCGAGTGCAGTGCATGTGCTTCCGCGTTCATAATTGCATGTTAAATGTGAAATTCTACATTCTCACTAAGCAATTAAGCTTACCCGTTGTTGCATTATTTTTCAGGTAAAGGCAAAGGATTGGCTGAACCTAGTTCATAGGTCAGGACTCTGAAAGAGCTTGAAGTGCATTAGAACCCGTTTCAACACTTTGGTATTGTCAGATGAAAGAGCTTTGGGGTCTCTGTTTATAATTTAACTTTAATTCCGCACTGTTAATTTTATCTTAGTTTCATGATTGGTATTGCGTTGCTACTGGGCCTAGACTTGAGACCTTTGAGAAATCAGAGGGTCTCACAACAAGGTTGCAAGCGGGAACGTTTGGAGGTGCTAGTTCTTCAAAAAAACGAGAAGAACGACACACTGAAAGACTAACTGCCAATGGGTGAAGAAAAGGGTAAGAAGCCCATACATGGAAGAGAAGTATAAGAAGATGTTCGTTCATGAGCTAAAGACCGTCAGAGCCGATTTAGTCTGGTCAGTGGAAGGAATGGAACAAAGAGATAGATCGGTGTATGTTGCAATGATTGGGTCTCTAAGGAAAATTAAAGAATTGTTAGAAGCCGGTCTCCTATCGTCAAAGTTCTAAAGATTAAGTTCGATAAAATTTTGAGCATATTGTATCCTATCTTTGAGGTTGAACGGGAAGACCGAATGATGTCTACATGCACCGAGGCAGATTTTCCTAACCAGTTTTTGCAGGATCTTGAGTTCTTATATCTACATCTGCTACACAACAAGAGCAGAGATCCAGTTCACATGAATGCTCAACGATGTATCATTAAGTTTCTGTGCCGAAATCTTACACTGTCTATCATATTCAATTTCCAAATGGCGTTAGAAGCAAGACAAAGAAAAGTAAATCTACTGGCACCAAATTAGGATACTCCAGGCCTTGAACGTTTTTCAATCTCAAGAATTCTTACATCGCTAACAGTCGGAGTTGTATATCTGAATTCACAAAGAAAGAAAGCGCTGATGAGAAGAGATGAATTAGAGAAATACTGCGACGGGACTCTGTACATGGTCAGAAAAATGCTAATGATCAGAATCGACAATCTTAAGGAAGCATTGAAGGTCGGGACAAGAATTTGGGAACTTAAAGCCGTACTTTAAGGTGTCGAAGACTTCTAACAGGATGTTCGAGACAAGTTGGAGTATAGGATGGCTGTCAGACGCCTTGACCGATATTTTGACCAAAGGAAGCTGATCACCAACTTGAAACCAAGATCTGAAAGCTAATCACAAAGGGGGAGAATGTTAGATCTAGAAATTGTGATAGTTTCAGGGTTTGTATTGTAATAAATGAAACTTAGTTTTGTGTTCATTTTATAAGGTTTCAAAGTTCTATGTAAATGGGTTAAAAGACCAAAAGGTCAACCCATGGGTATGGATAGTTTAGATCCATTTGTTTGCTTATAAATAGTTTGTTTAGGTTAAAAGTTCTAGTTGTTGAAAGCATTGTACGTATGTGGAATTGAAAAGCAATTAAGGTTTATCTAAACTTGAATGTTCTTATTGTTCATAATATTAATTATATTGTTCTTCATGTGATTGATTATATTATGAATATCTATTGAATGTTGATTGAATGCATTTTATATGGGAATTACAGTATCCTATGTTTTATAAGTTATAATAATATACATCGTTTATAATATAGTATTTATATAAATATAGACAGTATAGATATGATAATTGTTGTAGACATTTAATTAAAATTAGATGGACCAACTATTTTTGGATATTTCACGATAATTAACAAAATGCTTACTACTTTTATTTATTAATTTTTATAATTAAATCAAAATAATACTCATATTTATTGCATGGAACTAATCAACTTATATATAATAGACTCAACTTTTATAAAAAAAGTAACTAAATAATTATAATTATATGTTAGTTGTTTAAAACTTAAATTAAATTAACTCATTAATTTTCTTATTTATTACGTGAGACTTGTTATCACATTTATTGTTTGGGAAAATCAACTTTAATAGATATCAGTGGCGTAGCCAGGATTTCATCATTGGGTGGGTTAAGTTAGTTATTAATGATCAGTATGTATTGAAAATTTTTTTAGTGTACCCACATATGTATGTACGTACGTATGTAAGATTCGGAAGAGTATCTTGCTTTTGAACGGTATCGAGGGTACACTTCTAACTTTTAATAATAAGAAGTAATTACTAGGTATATATTATAATAAAAAAGTATAAAATGATGATAAAAATTAATTGTTATTTATCTATATTTTGAAAGCATGAAAAATAATAGTTTATGGCAAACAATAATACTCTTTTTTATTTTTATTAAAAATCTATATATATGTATTAAATTTTACTTATGCATATTTTATAAAATAATCTATGTAATAGAAATACTTTATATATATATATATATATATATATATATATATATATATATATATATATATATATATATATATATATACATATATAGATATATACATATATATATATATATATATATATATATATACATATATATATATATATATATACATATATATAATACATATATATATACATATATATATATACATATACATATATATATATATATATATATATATATATATATATATATATATATATATATATATATATATATATATATATATATATATATATATATATATATATATATGAGATTGATGGGGGAGGGCCATGGCCCACCTTAGGTCAAACGTGGCTACGCCACTGATAGATATAATAATAATAATAATATTATATATAGATATATAGATATTTAGAAAATGATTTAATTTAAACAATATATCTAGAGGTTTATATTATTTGTGAAATGAATTAATTAATAGAAAATTAAAATTATAAAATGAATTAATTTATAGAAAAATAAACTTGATTATCAAGATTTAATAAATCTAGAGTTTTATATTATCTAAATGAATTAAATTATACAAAAACAAAATTGATAACCAACATTTATTAGGGTTAGGACTCAACTTTTATATATTTTATTATTATTATTATATTATATTATTATTATATTATATTATTATTATTTTTTTAGCTTAAATAAAATTAAAATTAAAATTAAAAATCATCAATACTTTTATTTATTACATGCGATACAATTTTTTTTAGCTTAAAAGTAAATTGAGAATCATTAATACTATTATTTATTACATGAGACTCATCTTTTATAGATATACATATAAATAATGAATCATAAATTTCGTATCAAATGAATCGACAATATATTAATTTTTTACATTGATTCATTAGTTTTTGAGTTTATAAATATTGAATCACAAATTCAAAAATAAATGAATCAATGTACAAAATAAGTGAATCAATATATAAAATTTGTGAATCATAGTGTTTTTCGCACACTACAAGAAAAGTGCCTTATAGTGATAGACTAAAACTATCACTAAAACTTAAATAAGTGTCACTATAGGGGTCAATCACTTTCACTTGCACATAAAAAAAGTGTGGGTAAAAGTGCAGTGGCTATAGCCTTATACTCACTGAAAATAAGTGTGGGTATAGACCACATGTTTTTGTGACATCCATATATGTGTAGCTATATAAATCATTTTGTGACACTTTTGATTCAGTCACTATTACCATCAATTTACTGATTTAGAGGCTTGTTGGGTTTCTAGTTACTATTTAGTGACACATATATCTGTCACTATATATAAATATTTTTACAATTCATATTTTTGTATTTCATTTCTATATATTTTTATTACATGACAATTAAATTCACATAATTAGAGTAAAAGATAACGCTATTATTTCAAACAAAAAAGTATTTCAATAGATGTTAAAAAGTTCATAATACGCATTCATTTATATGGCATCCAACGGTAACTATGGTTTATGCCATTACAAGTAAAATCTGAAACATTAATATTAGATTCTATCTTCAATTCTTCATCCTCCAATCCATCTTCAATTCTTCATTACGAAATGCATCAACTATTTTCTATAAGAAAATTTATAACATTTAAAAAATCTATTTTCAAAAGATGTATAAACATTAAAATAAAAAATAAAAAAAACACGACTGCCTGGATCATGGACACCGACTTGCCCCAGTAGACCTTGGAATTCCATGAGAACCACGATTATGAACACTATATGCATCATCAACCTAATATAACTTAAAACATTTTAGTCAAACTATAACTTAAATCTAGCAATTAAATATAACATGACAAGAAAACCTACAATTACCTGCATGCTAAGACCAGTAATGGCAAAGTAACAGCATGCATTAGTTATTTAATAATTGCGGCAAGGCTTAACAGACCTTTTTGAAGTTCGTCTACTCTAGCTTTCTGCAAACATTGAGATCGTTTGTCCTTTGTAATACAAATCTTTCTTCCTACGCAACAAATTCTGCCTTTCTTTTCAGGTCCTTTTACTTTTGACAAATCATCATTTGTCCAATCCCCTGGCGTACTGCTACTAGAAGAATTCACAACACTCTTTAATTTATCCTACAGGTCATAAGAATGTTTATCAACCATTATATAAGTAAAACTAATACAATGAGAAGTTAAATAAACCAACTACAACTAATCTCATACCACAACTTCAATGGCTTTTGCATTTATGATGCTCCCATCTTTACGCGTACGACTTAAACAATATATAGCTCCCCTTGATGGTCGAACACCGTCATTCTTTTTTGTCTGCTATAAGAATTATACTTCTAATAATTTCATAATAACATAATACACATTGTATTTTCTTCCAAAAGGTTCATATACAAAAGTAACATATGACCTCTTCATTGGTCGAACGAGCAAATGACTTGGTCCCTTGTGGCACCCTTGCCACAACAACCACCAATTACAATACACCCAGGATTAATCATCAACATGCAATAACATAATGATCTGATAACCTAAATTTTAAGTGCGGAAGCATTAAAACATAAATAAAGTGGTGCAACAAGTGTTAAATACCCTACGGTACTATCAGGTACCAAATCTAGGTCTACACACCCATACATTTATTACAATCATCCAGAATATATTACATCGTTTGTCCCACAACATAATTACCGATTAATTAGCAGATATCTTCCAAATCTTCCAAGTCGACCTAACTAGAAGGTCCAGCAGTAGATTTTCCCTTTCCTGTAAAAATTACAACAACTAAAACGTAAGCGAATGCTTAGTGAATACAAAGATTGCGCATATTATAAATATTTATGAAGCCCAAGAGTAACCCCGACGACAAACGTCGTATACTCTCTTCGTACACCAAGTACGGACCAGAGCCGCAGCCCCTTCGAGCCCAAAGCTCGGCATTTACACATACCATCTGAGACAAACGAACGATCGGGGATGACATACTGCCTACCGGACCTGGAGGGATCAGCTCCAGCGTCATATAGCACAGTAACATCAGAGTTAACGATGCGACCCACCGGTCCATCACTAGATGCACAACAATCGAACGGACATGCAACAAGTAAGAATGTGCATCTAAATCTACGCAAGTTAGTAGAAATCCAACCAAACAAGTGAAACAACAGGTCTCAGCAGGCAAAGCTTAACATAAATCAGATATAATCATGCGAAATCTACTGTACTCACAGTGGGTGCGTAATTATCTTTAACCAATTTTATTTCTCTTCGGGCTTTCAACCGGATTCCACCAAGTACCCCACTGTGAGTTAAACAACACCACAAGGGACCTGTTATATCAATTACAACAAATTCCTCATATCATTATCCATTTAATTCATAAAAATCAAGTCTCGTATGTTTTGCAACGTTTTCCCCCATTTCGGGTCTACATTCAAATTTAACCCATTTCAAGTTCACAACTTGTCCTTTGAATAATTCTTGCCATTTTATGTGTTGTTTATAAGTTCCATTCAAATTATACAAGTTTAGAGAGTACATTTCTCAATTTTAGGCATTAAACTCGAATTTAATGGGTTAGATTCGAAATCAAGCATCAGATTCGAACCTTGTACATCAGATTCGAACCTAGTACATCAGATTCGAACCTCCCCTTGTCAGATTCGAATAGTCCTTCGAATCTAACATCAGATTCGAACACCACCCTTAGAATCTGATGGTACACATTCGAATCTAATACCAATCTCGAGTTTGTTCTTATATTTCGACTCTGTTCTTGACATATTCGAGTCTGTTCATCATTTCAACTTAAATCCTTCATTTCTAAGGCCTAAAATCAGTGTTATATCAAGTATGATGCATATATTCGATTCTACTATGCATATAGTATCATAATCCAGCAACATTTCAAGCAAAACAAGCTTAAATTTGCATAAAATGACAGATTCGAAAATTGTGTTCTTCAAAACCGAAACCAAAATCTTAAAAAGGTCGATTCTTACCTCAATTCGTATGAAATCTGAAATCCGTTTGTAGATTGCTGTTCTACTCCTCGATATCTTTCCGATGACGTATAATTCTCGAAAATCCGACGGTCGGTTTGTGATTTATCTTAGAGAGATGTAGAGAGAAAATTTCTAGAGAGATAGAGTAGAGAGAGAGTGTAAACTAGAAAATGAAGCCTATTGCCCTTTATATACTACTTTCGTCATTTTGCACATTTCACCACTCGACTTAACCGGTTTCATAAAATACTGATTTAATCTTAGATATATCATAAATAGCTTTTAAATTCATAATAATCCACAAAATTGATTCTGAATTCAATTTTCTCAAAAATAGCAACAAACTTTGCTAAATATCCAATATGCATAATAATCGCCCAAATTCAACTTAAATACAAATACGTTTTCCACTTAATTAACCAAAATACATCAAAATAAGTCCGAGGATGTTACAGCATGGGCTCCACCACGCTCAACTTCGTCCTCGAAGTTACTCGGACTCAAACAACTTCGGATACTTTCTTAACATTTCCGACTTAGCTTCCCACGTATGATTTGCTCCTTTATGATGCTTCCAGCGTATAAGCACCATTTCTATCTCCTTGCTCCTTAATTTCTTCAACTTAGTATCCAGTACACACTCCGGCTCTTCAATCCCGGCCACCAAAAGTCTGCCTTTAAGTCGTTGTACATCTTTGTGCTCCCGGGATGTACAGAAAACTTAGATTGATGTGCCTCCTCAACGATCACATTTCTCATACCACCATATTTCGGCACCCAAATTCTTCCATAAATTCCTTTCAATCCCGACTCACTTGTTTCCATGTTCTTAACTTGTACTTTAATATCCTCAGCACCAATATTTTCATCTTTCAAGGCTTCTTCCTGAGCGGCCTTGACATCATCAATTATCGTGGAGGTCAGCATTGTAGACGTCATCATATAACAGAAATCTTTAGCATACGCTTTCCGGCTCAAGGCATCGGCTACTACATTAGCCTTCCCGGGGTGATAAAGGATTTCACAATCATAATCCTTTATTAACTCCATTGATCGTCTCTGCCTCATATTGAGCTCCTTCTGACTGAAAATATATTTCAAACTCTTATGGTCCGTGTATAATTGGCACTTAGTCCCGTAAAGATAATGCCTCCATAACTTCAATGCGAATGTTACCGCAGTTAACTCGAGATCATGAGTCGAATAATTCTTCTCATGCTGCTTCAACTGTCTTGAAGCATACGCTATAACCTTCCCACGCTGCATCAATACAGCACCTAATCCCAACCTTGAAGCATCGGTATACACCACGAAGTCCTCATTACCTTCCGGTAAAGCAAGTATCGGTGCTTCACTCAAAGTTTTCTTCAAAACTTCAAACGCCTCTTGTTGCACAGTTTCCCATATAAACGGTGCATTCTTCTTCGTTAAAGCAGTCAAAGGAACTGCAACCTTAGAAAAATCTTTGATAAATCTCCGATAGTATCCTGCCAACCCCAGGAAACTTCTAACCTCAGTAGCCGAACACGGCGGCTCCCAGTTCTTTATTGCTTCAACCTTAGCCGGATCTACCGAAATCCCGGCTCCAGATATAACATGTCCTAAAAACTGTATCTGTTGTAGCCAAAACTCGCACTTTGAGAACTTGGCGTACAACCTTTCTTTTCTTAACAACTCCAACAGTTCTCTCAGATGTTCAGCATGTTCTGCTTCAGACTTAGAATATACCAGTATATCATCAATAAACACTATCACCGACTTATCCAACATCGGTCTACAAACCCTATTCATCAAGTCCATAAAGACAGCCGGGGCATTGGTTAACCCAAAAGGCATAACCAAGAACTCGTAATGCCCATAACGTGTCCTAAATGCTGTCTTAGGCACATCCTCTTCTCGAACTTTCAGCTGATGGTACCCCGATCTCAGATCAATCTTGGAAAATACACTAGCACCATGTAACTGATCAAACAAGTCGTCTATCCTCGGCAGAGGATACTTGTTCTTAATCGTCAATTTATTCAGCTCGCGGTAATCTATGCACATCCTCATCGTGCCATCCTTCTTCTTTACAAACAGTACCGGGGCTCCCCACGGCGATGAACTCGGCCGAATGAAGCCCTTGTCCAACAACTCTTGAAGTTGTGTCATCATCTCTTTCATTTCAGTTGGGGCAAGGCGATAAGGAGAACGAGCTACCGGTGCAGCTCCGGGGATCAGATCAATTCGAAACTCAACTTGTCTCTCAGGTGGCACGCCAGACAAGTCTTCCGGAAACACATCCGGGAATTGTGAAACAACCGGCACATCGGCCAAAGTTCTCTTCTCTGCCTTAGCATCAATCGCATATGCTAAGTATGCATCACATCCCTTTGCAACAAGCTTTCGAGCTTTTGCAATAGTCAGCAAACACAGATCCCCGCTTCTCCTATCCCCATATATACATATCTCACGCCCCTCCGGGGTAATTATCTTTATCATTCGGCTCTTACACACTATGTGGGCTTCATTCTCGATCAACCAGTCCATCCCGACTATGACATCAAACTCACTGAATTCTATCGGTATCAAGTCCAAATTGAAGACTACATCCTCAATTACTAACGTGCAGTTACGGTAGACATGATCTACTTTTACTAGAGTGTTGCTAGCAGTTTCTATATCAAGAACAGCAGATAATCTAGATAGTGGCATGGCAAGTCTTTGTGCAAACATAGTAGAAACAAACGACCTATTGGCACCCGAATCAAATAAAACTCGTGCAGGCATAGAATTAACTATGAACGTACCCGTGACGACCTCCAGATTTTCCCTTGCCTCCTCTGCAGTTATCTGAAAAGCACGAGCAGGTGCCCTCTGTGACTGACCCCGGCGGTTAACTGAACCACCACTCGAACCTCCAGACGAGCGTGTTGATGATGGGACAGCAGCCGTTGGAGCATTCTTTCTACAATTTCTGCTATAGTGACCCCACACCCCACACTTATAGCAAGCATCACCCTTCCTTGGGCAGTCATTCTGAAAATGTCCCAGCTCCCCACAGCAAAAACAAGCACGTCCGTTAGGGCATTTGCCAAAATGCTCCAGATGACATTTATTGCAATATTGCGGCTCAGTGTTGATGGAGTATGCACGCGCACGACCGCGATCAGATGAACCAGATTGTCGGCGATACGACTGTTGAGGTGAGTATTGTGAAGACCGGGAAGAACCAGAATATCCTCCCTCCCTTTGGCGCTTCGGCGGTGACGGCTGTGTCGGATTGGTGGAAGCAGCAGCAGACCCAACAGAGTAGCCTGACATAACCAAAATCTGCTCTACATTTCTGGCAGCCTCAAGTAAGCCAGCAAATGTAGGGTAACGAACATTGCTCATGACCCTCCTTATTTCAATGTCAAGACCAGCCTCGAACCTGGTCACTTTCCTCTCTTCAGTGTCCACCTGATGAGGTGCGAACAGACTTAACCTCGTGAACTCCACAGCATATTGGGACACCGTCTTAGTCCCTTGTACCAGTGCCATGAACCTTGCTTCCAACCTCCGGCGCTCATCAACCGGACAGTACTGCTGAGTGAACAGATCCTTGAACTCAGCCCAAGTCATAACAGAAATCTTCTCCAATGTCAAAGCGTTCACCATGGCATTCCACCACATAATTGCGTCATTAGTGAACATAGCAGTAGCATAGCGAACCATGTCCTTCTCAGCACAGTCGCTGATTCGGAATGTTCGTTCAGTTGCTGTTATCCATTCCAGCGCGGCAACAGCATCTCCTAGTCCATTAAACTCCACAGCCCCATTTCCTTTAAAGTCCTTAAAACGACAACCTCGGGGTTTGTTAGATGACCCAGTGTTGTCATCTTGTTCCTCATTGTTACCCCCTTCCTTCTCCTTGTTCTTTCTCTTTTCCTCTCTTCTTTTAGCATCGGCCTCATCTCGAGCCCGAAACTGTTCTTGAATCATTCGATTCTGCTCAGCCATCATGGCTAGCATCATCTCTCTGGCTTCCTCAGGTGTCATTCCTCCAGACATGTTCTGAAAATATAAACATATAACTTGTTTAGTAACATGTCATAAATTAAAGACACCATTCATTTGTCCCGTATGATAGTCAATTTCTTATAATTACTAGATCATAACCTATCTTAGTTCAGATCATTACTTAGCATCACTACATATCATCACCTAATGTTTGAGATCAAGACCTCACGGACACTTGAATCTCAAACTACTGCTCTGATACCATCTCGTGTGGCACCCTTGCCACAACAACCACCAATTACAATACACCCAGGATTAATCATCAACATGCAATAACATAATGATCTGATAACCTAAATTTTAAGTGCGGAAGCATTAAAACATAAATAAAGTGGTGCAACAAGTGTTAAATACCCTACGGTACTATCAGGTACCAAATCTAGGTCTACACACCCATACATTTATTACAATCATCCAGAATATATTACATCGTTTGTCCCACAACATAATTACCGATTAATTAGCAGATATCTTCCAAATCTTCCAAGTCGACCTAACTAGAAGGTCCAGCAGTAGATTTTCCCTTTCCTGTAAAAATTACAACAACTAAAACGTAAGCGAATGCTTAGTGAATACAAAGATTGCGCATATTATAAATATTTATGAAGCCCAAGAGTAACCCCGACGACAAACGTCGTATACTCTCTTCGTACACCAAGTACGGACCAGAGCCGCAGCCCCTTCGAGCCCAAAGCTCGGCATTTACACATACCATCTGAGACAAACGAACGATCGGGGATGACATACTGCCTACCGGACCTGGAGGGATCAGCTCCAGCGTCATATAGCACAGTAACATCAGAGTTAACGATGCGACCCACCGGTCCATCACTAGATGCACAACAATCGAACGGACATGCAACAAGTAAGAATGTGCATCTAAATCTACGCAAGTTAGTAGAAATCCAACCAAACAAGTGAAACAACAGGTCTCAGCAGGCAAAGCTTAACATAAATCAGATATAATCATGCGAAATCTACTGTACTCACAGTGGGTGCGTAATTATCTTTAACCAATTTTATTTCTCTTCGGGCTTTCAACCGGATTCCACCAAGTACCCCACTGTGGGTTAAACAACACCACAAGGGACCTGTTATATCAATTACAACAAATTCCTCATATCATTATCCATTTAATTCATAAAAATCAAGTCTCGTATGTTTTGCAACGTTTTCCCCCATTTCGGGTCTACATTCAAATTTAACCCATTTCAAGTTCACAACTTGTCCTTTGAATAATTCTTGCCATTTTATGTGTTGTTTATAAGTTCCATTCAAATTATACAAGTTTAGAGAGTACATTTCTCAATTTTAGGCATTAAACTCGAATTTAATGGGTTAGATTCGAAATCAAGCATCAGATTCGAACCTTGTACATCAGATTCGAACCTAGTACATCAGATTCGAACCTCCCCTTGTCAGATTCGAATAGTCCTTCGAATCTAACATCAGATTCGAACACCACCCTTAGAATCTGATGGTACACATTCGAATCTAATACCAATCTCGAGTTTGTTCTTATATTTCGACTCTGTTCTTGACATATTCGAGTCTGTTCATCATTTCAACTTAAATCCTTCATTTCTAAGGCCTAAAATCAGTGTTATATCAAGTATGATGCATATATTCGATTCTACTATGCATATAGTATCATAATCCAGCAACATTTCAAGCAAAACAAGCTTAAATTTGCATAAAATGACAGATTCGAAAATTGTGTTCTTCAAAACCGAAACCAAAATCTTAAAAAGGTCGATTCTTACCTCAATTCGTATGAAATCTGAAATCCGTTTGTAGATTGCTGTTCTACTCCTCGATATCTTTCCGATGACGTATAATTCTCGAAAATCCGACGGTCGGTTTGTGATTTATCTTAGAGAGATGTAGAGAGAAAATTTCTAGAGAGATAGAGTAGAGAGAGAGTGTAAACTAGAAAATGAAGCCTATTGCCCTTTATATACTACTTTCGTCATTTTGCACATTTCACCACTCGACTTAACCGGTTTCATAAAATACTGATTTAATCTTAGATATATCATAAATAGCTTTTAAATTCATAATAATCCACAAAATTGATTCTGAATTCAATTTTCTCAAAAATAGCAACAAACTTTGCTAAATATCCAAATACATAATAATCACCCAAATTCAACTTAAATATAAATACGTTTTCCACTTAATTAACCAAAATACATCAAAATAAGTCCGAGGATGTTACATCCCTGTAACATGAGGGTCTTCTGAGCATAAACGAATTTGCTTCTTTTTTTTTTTTATGTTTCAACCTACAATTTAAAAAAGAATTAATTCTAAGTAAGATATTGTATAGTCTCAGACAACTTCCAAAACAACATGCAACCATATATTTTTCTTTTTTGTATGACCCTGAACTTTTTTAGGTACACCTGAGTTAATATATAGTTTCTTGAGAGCAAACTAGACCCATAAATGTAAATGTGACTTGGTAGCTATGGCGGGATATTCATTTTAGAATCACTAATCTATACAATCAGGTTAGGTATATTTTAATGAATTCTAATAATGTGGACATGTAGTTTACGATCAAATAAATTAATTGGGTGGTTCACCTACATTCCAATTTCAGAAGGGACAACAGTCTTTTGGAATCAATGAATGTTATTATCCATTTCATAGATTCTCACAGATCCTATAATAGAATATGGGTTATAGTTTCTGGAATCCATTAGAATCAAACAAAAATCACCGACTGTCAACTTCATGTAAGTAGTTCACTAGTATAAATATGATTCAAATGATTACCAAAAATTAAGTAGATCACTAGTGTATATCAAAAATCCAAATTACCTTGTTCAACTGATTGATTAGGAGATTGGTTTGTTAGGAAAGATTCTCCAAACTCACTATTTTGTTGTGGTTATTCTTGATCTGCTTAATTGATGGTAACAATAATGTTAGACACAAAAAGGACTCAGTTAAACCTGTTATACATCTTAGGGGCATATTATTAATCAAACCTATTTGATGCACTTGAACGTATAACTTAAGGCCTCTTAATGCCTTATTGAAACCTGAAAAGTGATTTTCAATATCAAAGCTGCTTATCCTGTTGCATTTGTTGCAACTAAGAGAGATTGTCCAAGCTGTTTTATTCTGTTGAACAGGCTGGACATAAACTGTCCATGCTGCTCATGACTGTTGAGCTGCTTGGACCAAAACTAAGTGTTCTATTCTTTGTGAACAGAACCTGTTATTTGTGAACAGGTTTAAGACTTTATGGAATATGTTTCCATATCATCATGTATTGTCTTGGACAAAAAGATCAGATTGCAAGTCGAAGACAAAGTGGTAAATCAAAAGCTACTTACACTGCCTAAGCTGTTCTGATACATGAAGACAAAGCAGATATTTGAAACGGGTGACAGACCATTTCTTATATCAAAATGGCTCTACAAGAAGAGGAAAGGATTAAAGTTGACACTCCTCTTTAAGGTAAAGCAAATTGCAACAGAGACAAAAAGGAAAAGACAAAGAATCTGCAATATAGGGACAAATGCTGTTTCGTCTGAATGTGTAGAAAAGCAGTTTTGTCTTTTTGGAAAGGCTTTCCACTATCTCTGTATCCAATGAGGAAGGTTCACCAGTATTCTCTGAGAGAGTATAAAAGAAAACTTCTAAGGAATGTGAGACAGCTAAGAGTGAGATATTCAAAACGTGCAAAGAAGTGTGTTGTCATGCATGCAAAGTTTGCTTAGAATAAAACAGTTGAGTGTGACCAAGCTGTTCTTGTTCAAGCTATCTATCTGTCTTGTAAAATCAGTGAGTCCATCTTAGTGAGTGAATTCATTGTGTCTAGTTTGAGTGTGTCTTAGATTATTAGTCTATCTGTTGTATCTGTCATCTCAGCTTGAACCATTCCAGAGTTCAAGCTTGTTTGTAATTAACACTTATTGATAATACATATACAAACATTGAGAAAGTGTGCTGAATTTTAAATAGCTGTATTCACCCCTCTCTATAGCTTACAGTAACACACTAAGGAAACCTTTTGGGACCTACAACTGGTATCAGAGCAGTTTAGAGTGTGTGTTAACTCTAGATCTCTCATTACTCCCTAATTCCCACCATGGACAATAGTGCTGCAAGCTCTTCTTCCTACTATGACGATGGGTCAATGGAAAAACCTCCCAAGTTCAATCATCAGAACTTCTCTGGTTAGAAGTGCAGAATGATGCTCTATTTAGAGAATCTAGATGTACAACTACCAGAGATAGTGATGGAAGGTCCCTATGTGCCAACTTCTGTCATTACTATAACTCCTGCTGCTGAAGGAGCTGTTCCTGAAGTCAGGACTATTGAGAAGACAAAAGCTCAATGGTCTGATGAAGACAAAAGGCTTGTTGCTCTTGATGCAAAAGCTAGGAACAACCTTGTTATTTCTCTTCCTAATGACGTGTTCAAACAGGTTGAGAAAATGAAGACTGCAAATGAGATGTGGGATACTTTGTGTATCGTCTATGATGGTCCCACTATCACACTGGATAACAAGATCAACAATCTTGTTAGACAATATGAACTGTTCTTTGCAAAGCCAAAGCAGACTCTCACTGAAACCTATACCATGTTCACTGCCTTGATCAATGATCTCAAAGCTGTTGGGATCACCAAATATAGTTTAACTCTGGTGAACAAATGTTTGGACATTTTGCCTAAGGAATGGAATTACTTCTCTAGTATCCTTAGAAACTCAGGCACCATCAGAGGTATGGATCTTGTAAATCTTTATGGATCCTTGCTAAATGATGAATAATAAAAGCAACAGAAAAGGAATGCCTTAGAAATGTCCAAAAGAGGTGATGCCTTAGTGGCCAGCGTAAGACAACCTGCTGGTCAGGTGTGTGATGTGTTCACACAAGCTTATTAGCAGGCTGAGATGAAATGGAGGAAATGTCTAAGGAAGAGGACTGTGAAGACCTTACTGAGTTTGATGACGAGCAAATGACTGCTATGCTTGTCTGAAAATTCAATAAGAAGAGTTTTGGTGGTAAGAAGCTGCAAAAGAAGTCATCAAGAAGAAGGGATTTGACAAAACTAAGGCTGAGTGCTTTAAGCGTGGCAGAATAGGCCATATAGCTGCTGACTGTGTGTCTAAAGCTGTAGGCTCTTCCTTCAAACCATACAAGACAAATAAAGACGATGGCTACAGGGTTAAGTACCTAATGGCCATGGCTAAGCTGAAAAAGTTGGAAGACTCAGTGGCTTCCAACAAGCAAAAGGGACTTATGGCTGGAACTTGTGACTGGGAGGAGTCTGATCCATCATTTGATGAAGAGGACAAAAACTGTCTGATGGCCATCACTGATGTCCCATCAACAAGCAACTTCAAACAGGACCTGGCTGAAGCTCTCATCACTTTGGAGAACTGGAATCCAACTATGATGTATAAGGTACAAAACTTTAAGGATTACAGTTTTGAAGAAAAAGTCAAAATGTTTGATTACTTACTTGTTGATTTAAAAGTTGCTGTTGAGAAGCATGGTGCTTTGAAGTCTAAGATATCTAAGTTAAAAACTGATCTTGAAACAAAAACTAATGAACTGATCAGCTTTCATAAGTTGAAAACTGAGCTTGATGAAGTAAACACATCAACACCATTTTATTAGAAGAAAAGAGAGAGATACAGACTCAAAGCATGCTAAGCTTTAAAAGATAATTGACTCTTGGTGCCAGTCAGCTCAGAAAGTCAATCAGTCAGCAGATTTCTGCTTAAATCCAAGCCTATCTTGGAGGAGATCTTGATACAGCGGCTTCAATTATTGAGATTAATAGTCTGGAAAAAGACTTATCTACTCTTGGTGACCTTCCAAGGACTTTTATTCAAAGAGTAAATGGAAAGCTAGTCTCAACAATCAGGTTTGTCAGGCCTCAAAACACTGACAGTTTATGTGAAAAGGTTACAAAGACTGAGGATGATGGAATGTGTTCTCCATCAAATCCGCCTGCTAAGTGTTTAGCCAGTTCACATAGACTTAAGAAGGGAAAACAAGTTAAAACTGCAGCTTTGGGCACTAAACCTGTTAACCAGACAGGTTCTGGGTCTAAAGCTGTTGGGAAGAAACTTGTTAACCCTTTGATGGTGAACATTTTGAGAAAAAGTTTTCAAAAGGAAAGCAGCCTGCTTTCAATAGGGGTAAGTCTCATGTTGGAAGCAAATCTGCTGTGATTTCAAATAAAGTTTTAAATCATAGTGGAAAACTGGTTATAAATGAAGGAAAATCTTCTGCTAAAACCAGAAGTAATGATTATGTTGATAGGCAACAATCATCACATCTCAGTAAAGGCATAGGCAAAGCCATTGCTCAATCTGAGAAAGCTGGGAATAAGTTTCCCAAACCTGTGGAAGGACAAAAGCCAATCAAACTTCCTGTATTTGATCTCTACCCTCCCAAAAATAGGAAAGAGGACACAGACAAAGCTGTTGCTGTTGTACCTTCCACCCAAGCTATTGGTTTCTCTAAAACAAGTGAGACTTTGTCAAAACCTGTTGAGAAAACCAACAAAGATAAACCAGAATGTGTTTCTGGGAGTGCTTCTTCTAAAAAGTCTAAAAAGAGAAAATGTTAAAAATGTGGAAAGAAGACTCATATGGCCAAAGACTGTCCTGAAACTAAGGACATGATGACTGCTAACACTGTTAGCTCCAACATTGCAAAAACCAACAGTGTTAGAAGTAACATGGTCGTTGAGGAGAGTATCCAAGCTGATACAATCCAAATTGGAAATATTAGTGTAGATCTTAGTGGTCCATTAACAAATGTTGATGAAGAAGGTGAACTCATCCTCATGATGAGTTCCCCTAAAAACTAATATTTTCCCATGACACTCTGCAGGTTAAACAACCAAGCCAGGTTTGGTACTTGGACAATGGCTGCTCAGGCCACATGGCAGGTTGCAAAGAGTTGCTGAGTGATCTCAGGCCTGAAAAAGGCCCAAAGGTCACCTTTGGTGACAATGTTCAGGGATCCTTAGAAGGATATGGAACCCTCCAAGCTGGTGCTGCAATATTCAAAATAGTAGCCTATGTGTCTTGGCTAAAACATAACCTTGTTAGTATCTGTCAACTGTGTGATGTTGGCTACAAAGTTAATTTTGATGAGCACCGGGGGTACATACTGGATCCCCAAGGAAAATTTGTGCTGTGTGCACAAAGGAAGAAAGGTGTATACGTTGAGGACATGAAATTTGCTGATCCAACAACTGAAACCTATTTCATCTCAAGGAGCAATGCAGACCTCAACTGGTTATGGCACAAAAGGCTATCACACCTGAACTTCAAGAATATCAACAAACTCTATAAGAAAGAGTTGGTAACAGGTTTTCCTTCTATAACTTTTGTTAAGGATAAACTCTGCATAGCTTGTGAGAAAGGCAAGCAGAGAAAAACATCTTTTAAATCCAAGCATAATTTCTCTATTGGTACTCCTCTCTTCTTAATCAACATGGACTTGTTTGGACCTGTCACTGTCCCAAGTCTAGGAGGTAGAAGATATACTCAAGTAATGGTTGATGAGTTCTCCAGGTTTACATGGGTGATCTTCCTAAAGACCAAAAGAGAGGCTGCCAGAGAAATTATTGGATTTATCAAGAAGATGGAAGTTTTGAACTCTGCTCAAGTCAAGCAGCTTAGAATTGATCATGGTACTGAATTCAGAAACAATACCCTCAGCTGTAAGAACTCCACAACAAAATGGAGTTGCTAAAAGGAGGAATAGAACTCTCATTGAAGCTCCTAGAACCATGCTGTGTGCATTAGGTTTACCTTCATCCTTTTGGGCTGAAGCTGTCAACACTGCCTGCTTCACTCAAAACAGATCCTTAGTGGTGAAAAGTTTCAATAAGACTCCTTATGAGCTAATCAAAGGAGAAGACCAAATATAAGCTATTTCCATGTGTTTGGTGTTAGTGCACCTTGTGTGACGATAGCAATATAAGTATAGACATATTTTGTAAAAGTCAATTTGATTGCTATTTCATATTAACAAGTGTTTGATATATGTTTGATTATATATGTTTGATATTGATTGTATGTATGTTTGGACTTGGTGTAATGTGTTACAATAAGTTCAAACATAAGTTCAAAGATAAGTTCAAACATAAGTTTGAAACATAAGATTCGAATTTGTAGAGGACAAGTTCGAAAGGTCGTGGGCTTATTCGAACTTAACCTAGGCAAATTCGAACTGGGTGTTATAATTAAGGGTTAATTTGATTAATTAAGAAGTTTTTTTTGGAGTTTTTGCAGAAGTTTGATCAGAGCATAAGAAAAAAGGCGATCTCGAACTTGCAAGTGTCAGAGAGTTGTTCTTGGAGAGAATCACGTGTCGGGACGTTCCGTTGTTCGTCTATCAGAGTGTGTGTCTCCGTGTTTCGTGTGCGTGGTCTATCCGTCAAGCCGCTAACGAGGATTCCACTCGTTGGACGGTGTCACGTCAAGATAGGATCCATAGGAAGGCGACCTTACAAGTGGTATCAGAGCCATTAGGGTGTTCGTGGTGTTCTTCGTGTTCACAAGTAACATCTGTGGTTTCTTGATGTTTTTGGATGGAAAAATCACTAGTTGGATAAGTTCTTCGAGTTTTACAAGCAAGATTACGGGGAAAAGTTCATATTAGTTCATCATTTTGGTCGAAATCATAGTTTTTGATCCTAAAAACTTTGGTTTACACTGAAAAGTTGAAAAAAATCAAATTTTTGGCCGTTTTTCGAACTTGCGGTGCTCGAAGATAAGGGGGTATTAGGGTTTGTTCGAATTTTGTCAGAAATTCGAATTTGTCAGAAAATACGCTCCTTTCGAATTTGTTTTAGGGTTCCATTCGATTTTGGCACCTATTCGAACTTGCTCAATACGAACTTGTCTAGATTCAAATTTGTCTAGTTTCAGATTTGTCATAAACTTCGAAATTGTCATCTTTTTGAATTTGTTTGATTTCAAACTTAATTTCGAATTTAATTTCAAACGAATTTAGTATTAATCAAATTCGAATGTACTCAAATTCGAAAGGGTTAAGTTAAATAAATTACAAATTAAATTAATTACGTGTTAATTCAAAAAGTTTAAAGAAAAATGACAAGTTTACAAAAGTTTATTGAAATGGACCATGAAGTCAGTAAGGCAAATTCACCACCTAAGCTGATGAAGTTGGAAGACTATTACTGGTGGAAGGATAGGTTTGCCGACTTTGCTCACTTTAATGATATGCAGATGTGGATTTGTATCGACGAGGGATACATTCCACCGACTCACGAGTTTGAAGGTCGTTAGCGAGTTCTTACTTATCAGAAGATGAAGGACGACGACAAGAAACTATATGAGGCTGAAAACAGAGCATTTTCTATAGTCTGCATGGCATTACCTCAGGAAATCCTGCACACATTCAGAAATCATCGAACAACAAAAGAGTTGTGGGATGCACTGGAGAAACGGTGTGAGGGAAATCTGCGTGTTAGGAAAGGCAGAATGGAGATGCTCAAGCAGGAGTTCGCGATTTTTAAGGCGCTGAAAAATGAAAAGCTGGATGAGACTATCACAAGCTTCTATCACTTGTTGACAGAGTTAGACAATCACGATGTCGAGTATCGCGAATTAGAAAATATTGAGAAGCTTCTGGATGCTTTACCAGCAAAATGGGAGATGTACGTAGCGCTGATAAAGCATGACGAGGAGAAATTTGAGACTCTAACTCTTGAAGGAGTCATTGGAACGCTGAGGGCTTATAACTTTCAGTTGCTGAAGAAGGAACGGGAATATGACCAAGTACAAGATCCGGACGTGTATTTTGGAAAGTCCAAACCTTCAGTTGCAAATGAACTAAAGACAACAACAGCATTCTATACGGGTGAAACATCGACTCCAGTAGAAGTAGACGACTCAGAGAGCCGGGATTTCTTAGGGTACTCCAAACCGGAAGAAAAGCCAACTCAGTCAGCATCTACGTCTCAAGGATACTCAAGGATGCCAATGAGCGCAAAATCAGCTGAAGATCATCTGAATCTTTTGGCTTCATTTGTCGCCGCGTACGACAACTGCGTGCAAGGAAAAATCAACGATCCTGCACTATGGGATGATGACTATGATCAAGTGGATCCTGATGATTTAGAGGAGATGGATTTTCAATGGCAACTGGCCATGGTGACTCAGAGAGTCAAGAGATTCATAAAAAGGACGGGCAGAAATCTGAACGTTAGCAACAATAAGAATGGATTCGACAAATCCAAAGTTAAGTGCTACAACTGCCAGGGGTTAGGACATTTTGCTCGAGAGTGTCAAAGACCAAAGGTAGAATCCAATCAGAATCAATCTCATGGGAGATATCAGCCTGCCAATTCGGGTAATCAAGCGAACATCGCTGGTTTGCTAACGAATGTTACATCTGATTGACAGCTTGATGGGACATACGACTGGAGTACACATCTAGAGCCAAATGCTAGAGCCTTCATGGCTGAAGTAACAGAGTCTGAGCATGTCAGTGCAGAGGAAGAAACAGAGGACAGAGAACAGAATGATTCAAGTCCTATGTTAGTGGAGAAGTCAGAAAATCAGACAGTTCTAGAGTTTGCCGTGCAGATGGCTAACGTGGAATCTGATCATTCAAAGGTAATTCTGAACTCTTCTACATTCCATGACTTATGTGTCTTATGTGCTACTTCCAATGATAGACTCAATTTAGTGCTAGAAACACATAGTAATTAAACTGCTCAAATTGAATCATTAAAATCAGACAACACTAGCCTTCTTGATATCAAAGAGGATCTTAGGGATAAGCTAAAAGCAGATGCTCAAGATGTAATTGTCAAGATCAAAATCACTACCTAAGATTAACTGGTTTGAATTAATCAGAGTATAAACCAATAACCTTGTATTGAATCAAAGTCCAATTAAGAAGTTTGCGGAATAACACTTAATTGTTTTAAGAAAAACTTTCAAAAACAAATAATCACATAAACACAGTCAATAATCAAAAGTCACTTGTATTGTCAAACTCAATGATTACAATCACCTCTAATCTGTTTGATTAGACGAAGAACACAGATTGTTCTTAGGGTTTTTCAACCTTAGAGGCTTATGAAAACTTAATCAGAAAGACAATTACAACTGAATAAACTTGTACGTGTAGACTTACAATAGAAAAACCTATTCTATGTATATATATTGCTTTCTGATTTGTTTCCTTGATAAACTCTGATTTCTCTGATAGTAGATATGCTTGAATCTTCAAATATATCTTTTCCTGAATATCAGCACTTTCTGTTTATTGAGCTGTTGAGAAGCTTGAAGTTTATCTGTTGAGCAGCTTGAGTTTGAACACTGGCAGCGTGAACTTTTGAACTAGCAGCTCGAACTTCTTCAACTAACAGCTTGAACTTTGTACTTACACAGAAAATCTACTAACAGTTTGAGAAATCTAACTAACAGCTTGACATACTTAGAATATTTCCCAACAATCTCCCCCTAACTTAAATTCTTTACACAAGACTTTAAGTTTCTATACAAATAAGGAAATAAAACAAAGTAAAACTGTTATCTACAAACTAAGACATCCATAAACTTACAATTTTGAAAGTTTCTGATTAACTGCCTTAAAAAATTCTCTTTTCAATTCTTCTCTATCACAATATATCTTCACTGAGCTTATTTGTACCATCCATGCCCTTGGAAGATCAAAAAATTCAAAATTGAAGAACATGCTGGATCCATTTACAATTTTGAGTCTGTATGTCTTTGATTTTACATACAGATCAACCTATGCAATCTTCATCTCCTTGGCATCTTCTATATCTTTTTTGATTGACTCTGGATCAAAAATGCTTTTTAAATCTTTTATAGCCTGCTTGACCTGTGGAAGTGAAGACCTGACTTGACTCACAGATCCAACATGATGCATTCTGGTAAGCTCATCCCTGGTCATCCCTTGAACTATGTGGATTATACTCTTATATTCTTCCTCAGGACCAGCTTCTCTTCTGACTACAAAATGATATTTTAAGTCAATGTTATCCATTGACTTAGCATACCAGTATGTAACAGGAGGTTTTGAGAAGTCATGCTGGTCGAGGGTCTTTTCAATCTCCATCACCTTCTGAAGTTGATGTTCAAACAACACCCTTTTCACCTGATCAAGCTTTGCTTGAGTGATTGCTTCTGATTGAGGATTAGTAGCAACAGCTTGAACAGGTGGAGAAGGATCACTGACACCAGCTTGACTTGGTTTCTATTGGCTTTGGACTTGATGAGAGACTTTGGCAATCTTTCATTTTTCCATCTCCTTATCATATATCTCTTGCAGCCTCTCTATAGTCATAGACTGAGCCATCTTCTTGAATTCCAACTGAATAGGCAAAATTGATTAAAAACCTTCTGTGCTCTGCCTTTGAATGCCCAGTTGGCATTTTCCTTTTCTTCTCATTCTATTTAACCACAAACCCTCTTAGGTAATCACCTAAGGTTTCATCATCTTGCATTAGAGCATAGGTTTGCTGGTCCAGAAGTTCATCTTGTTCCTCTGCTAACTGTCTGGCAAATTCAGCATCATGAGCAACCTGGGCATCTCTAGATGAAAATTTGTGCTTTGGAGATTCTATGAGGATGCCCTTGCCCTTATCCTTGGTTGCAGAAGTTGTAGCTTGGACTGTACTGACAGGAGCTTGACTGCCTTCTCGGATAACAACTCCTGTTGTTCTTATGGGAGCAGCTTGAGTTTCTAGGCTAACAGCTTGAGTAGCTGTTGGGACTGTTAGCCTAGAATCTTGGACTGTTGGAGTAGGAGCTGGAGCTCCTTGGACTGAACTAGGGATCTCCTTAATCTCCCCCTTTTTGGATGCATTGGTTTGGTCAGGAGGACCTACAACCTTTGCCATTAGGGTTCGAAGCATCTTCTCAAGTTGAATGATTTTATTTCCACAGAGGGTGAACCCTTTATGAAAGTAATCCATTCTTTGATTCTGAGCTGTTACTGTCTGTTGAAGTGCTCTGATTTGTGCCCCCTGTGCAGCAATAATGGACTGATAATATTCCAATACTGCCACAACAGGTTTCAGCTGAGGATCCGTTAAAAGCATAAGTTGCAGACTAGCCTCAAGATCTGTAAAAGAGTGTGGTGTTTGTGATCTATCACTGGCAGGTATTCTAGAAGTAGAAACATCTGGGCCCTCTGTTCTTGGTTCTGGGGACTTCCAGAAGGTGCTTGCACACCCTCTGTTGCCATGGGTGTGGTCTTAATGATGTTGACACTGTCCTGTGCCTCTTGTGCAGAAATAACAGTAGTGTCAGCCACAGAACCCATATGGACATCCTCTGTTGGGATGTCCACCTCCAAATTGAGGATGGGAGTGTCCTCAGTGGGTGCCCTTTGGATATTCTGTGCAGGAGTGTCCTCTTGCACAGGGACATTTGGCTCTTGTGTTTGGGCTAAGGAAGAAGGAGCTCCTAAAACCCTTTTTCTTTTGTATAGTATAAGTGGGGATGTGGGCTTGATAGAAAGATCAGATGGATTATTTGTATCATGAGGAGTGGGTTGGGGTCCTGGGGGTGAAGCAGTGATGTTAGGCTGAGCCTGCTCAGGACACTCTCCTCTGTTTAGTGGATTGATGCCCAACATTGCAGAGGGCAATGGGACATCTACACTCAAAAAATTGGCACTTGTTTTTAGAAGACGTTTTATTGTTGGTAAAGAGTGCCTATGGGAAACATGAATCATTTTATGTACATTGAAATTACTGCAAGTTCTTGCAATAATTTCAGCCAAAAATCTAGGATACATAAAACATTTCCCAAGTTTTAGGGCATGATGCCTTAACATACCCTGAAAAATCATATTAGAAAAATTGAACTGTTGGCCTGTAGATAAACACACTAAGGCAGTGGCTATGTTTGAGGAAAATTCTGACCAACCAGTTCTTTTAGGGCTTATGCATTGCTGTATAATGTGTACAAGATATTTCCACTTAGGGGCAAAATGAGTTATAAAGAAAGTATATGAATCAGTAGGGCCCCTATACCCTATAGCAAAAAGGCCTTCATGTAAGGCAGTAAGAGAAAGATCGGTGATACCTGTGGCATCTTGAAGATGCAAGTGTTGGTATGATGTCCTCAGTGATGGTGATAGTGGTTCCATCGATCTTGGATGTCAAAGAATTGACTCCATTAATGGTTTGGACAGAGGCATGTTTCCAAAATTGCTCTATATGAGATATGTATATTGTGGGGTTTATGGTGAGAGCATGATGAACGTGGGAACTTCGAAGGAAGTCCATCATGTCCTGGAATGGTTGAAGGTCAGTGTGTTTGAGAGAATAGGGAAGACAGTTATGTTCTTTGACAAAATCCATTGACGATCAATCGGTGATTTAGGGTTTTAGAGAAGTGTGTGTGAATCACTCAGAGAGAAAAGAAAGGTCGTGGAAGATATTTTGCAACTGGTAGTTACAGTTGAACGAAACTGGGACCTTTAAAGGTTTCGAAAATATCTAATCCCACGCACATACTTATGGAAGTTACCAGATTACCCTGCACACTTTGACAGATCAAGTGAAAACAACTAGCAGTCTGAGAAAATGAACTAGCAGCTTGAGAAAAGACTCAAGCTGTTAGTTGAAAAGTAAGCATATTCGAATGAAAACAATGTCTCGCCCTTAAACAAGCATATGAAATAGATATATTTTTCATAAAATAAGAAAGAATGATGAAAAATAAATTAATCCATATCAACCATGCCAATATTTGATACTAGGAAGGTGAATCTTCCTACATCAAATGGTTTTGTAAATAGATCAGCTAACTGATCATCAGTATGAATTTTGGTAACTTGGACTAATTTTTTCTCATTACAGTCCCTTATAAAATGAAATCTGATGTCTATATGCTTAGTTTTGGGAAATTTCACTGGATTTTGTACAATGCTAATTGCACTTGAGTTGTCAATGTAAATAGGAGTGGATAGGAAATTCATACCATAGTCTCTCAGTTGATTCTGAATCCACATTACTTGGGAACAGCAGCTTGCAGCTGCTACATATTCTGCTTCTGTGGATGAGGTGGAGACAGTTGTTTGCTTTTTGCACTGCCAAGAGACCAATCTTGCTCCTAGATACTGACATCCACCAGTTGTGGACTTTCTGTCAATGTTGCATCCTCCATAATCACTGTCAGAATAGGCTGTTAGTTCAAGAGGAGAGTCTTTAGGATACTAGAGGCCCAAACGAGGTTGGCCTTTGAGATATCTAAAGATTCTCTTAATAGCAAACAGGTGTGAGTCCTTTGGAGCACATTGAAACCTGGCACAAACAGCAAACAGCAAACATTATATCAGGTCTAGAAGATGTGAGATACATAAGTGAACCTATCAAGGATCTGTATAGGTGAATGTCCACATCGACTCCATCTTTGTCTGCATCAAGCTGCTTGTGAGTGTCCATTGGAGTACTAGCAGCTTTGGTATCTTTGTAACCAAACTTTTCCAGTATGTCTTTAACATACTTTGATTGACTTATAAAGAGCCATGTAGGCTTCTACTTGACCTGCAATCCTAGAAAGAAGGTGAGTTCCCCCATTGAACTCATTTGAAACTTTTTGTGCATCAATGCCTCAAACTCTTTGCACAGACTGTCATTGGTAGACCCAAAGATAATATCATCAACGTATATCTGAACAATCAGAATCTCAGATTTGATGGACTTTGTGAACAATGTTTTGTCCAGAGTACCTCTCTTGAATCCATTCTGTAGAAGGTATGATGACAGAGTGTCATACCATGCTCTAAGAGCTTGGTGGAGTCCATAGAGGGCTTTGTCTAATTTGTAAACTCTGTCTGGATACTTGTAGTCCTCAAATCCAGGAGGTTCACACACATAGACCTCTTCTTCAATTGTGCCATACAGGAAAGCAGACTTCACATCCATTTGATACACTTTAAACCCTTTGAAGCTTGCATAGGCTAGGAACAGTCTGATGGCCTCAATTCTTGCCACTGGAGCAAAGACATCATCATAATCTATTTCTTCTTCTTGAGTGTATCCCTGTGCTACCAATCTTGCTTTGTTCTTGATGACTATTCCTCTCTCATCCTTCTTGTTTCTGAAAACCCATCTTGTACCAATTGCTCTCTTTCCTTTAGGAAGATCAACTAGAGTCCATACATTCTGAATCTTGAATTGCAGAAGTTCTTCCTGCATTGCTTCAATCCAAGATGGATCTTTCAAAGCCTCTGATGCCTTTTTAGGTTCTAACTGTGACATGAAACAGGCATGTTCAAAGGCAGCTAGACTGAATTCTGGCACTGCTGATTCAGCATCAGTAGACTCTTTGTGAACCATTGTCCTTGTCTGCACAGGAGTGCGTGGATCACCTATTATCTGATTAAGAGGATGATACTTGTGAACTCTGAGTGTTGGCTCTCTGTCTGTCTGAAAAGACGTTCCTAGATTTGTATCATCTCCATCAGGACCATTTGATAGTTCAGTTTCAGGAACAGCTTGACTTGAATCTGAGACTGTTTCCCTTTGTGATGGAGCTGTTCCCTCAGGACTTGGGATTTGCACTTCATAGTTTGGATTTGAATCATGTTGAGCATCCAGTACCCCTGGTGGGTCACAAGATAGAAGTGGTATGACTGTATACTCATCCCATTGACCAGAATCTTCAACAGTCTGAAACTTTGTGCCAACAGCTTGAACATTTGTGCTACCAACATGAGAATTTGTGTTGGCAGCTTCAACCCTGTTTTCATCAGTTGCTGCAGTATACTCAACAAAGCTCAGAGAATTTGATAGTGAGTCTAAATCAAACAACCAATTAGGACCAGTGCCTTTGACATTTGCAGTGTTTTCATTAAACTCAACATTGACACTTTCTTCAATGGTTTTAGACACATTGTTATATACCCTATAGGCTTTGCTTTGAGTGGAGTATCCTACAAATAAACCTTCTTCAGCCTTACTTTCAAACTTTCCTAAGTGAGTCTTAGTGTGTAGAATGGTGCATGAACAACCAAAAGACTTTAGAAAGGCTATTAAAGGGACTCTATGATGGAACAACTCATATGGCGTTTTCCCTTGTGATTGAACAACCTATACCCTATTTAGGACATAAGAAGCTGTATTGACTGCTTCTGCCCAAAAGGTCATTGGCAGTTTGGAATCAGCTAGCATGGTTCTAGCAGCCTCAATTAAAGTTCTGTTCTTTCTTTCAGCTACACCATTTTGCTGTGGTGTTCTTGGTGCACTATATTGCCTAGCAATACCTTTAGACTCACGAAAACTGTTTAGTATATGGTTTTTAAATTCAGTTCCATTGTCTGACCTAATCACCTTAACTTTTAAGTTGGATTGGTTTTCTATCTTAAGAATAAATGATTTAACTAGCTCAGCAGTTTCATCTTTAGACCTAAGAAAGTGTTAGGCACAAAAAGGCCTCAGTCAAACCTGTTCTACATCTGAGGGGGAGATTTTATAATCAAACCTGTTGATGCATTTGAAGGTTGAATTTAAGGCCTGTTATATGCCTTATTGAAACCTGAAAATGATTTGCAATATCAGTCTAAAGCTGTTCTATATGTTGCATGTGTTGCAACTAAGACAGTTTGTCCAAGCTGCTCTGTCTGCTGAACAGGCTGGACATAAACTGTCTACGCTGCTCTACACTATTGAGCAGCTTGGGCAATTTTAAAGTGTTCTGTTCTTTGTGAACAGAACCTGTTCTTTGTGAACAGGCTAAACACTTTATGGAATTTGTTTCCAAGTCATCATGTATTGTTTTTGGCTACAAGATCAGTTTACAAAGTCGAAGACAAAGTGGAAAACAGAAAAGGTTTGGAAGAAGATGCTGCAGATCTTGCTGAACAAGATGATGAGCAAATGATAGCCATGCTTGTCAAAAGGTTCAACAAGAAAAGGTTTGGAAGAAATATGCTGCAAGGAGGTTCAAGTGCTGGCAAAAAGAAGGCATTTGACAAATCCAAAGCTGAGTGCTTCAAGTGTGGCAAAACTGGTCACATAGCTGCTGACTGTGTGTCAAAAGCTGTTGGTCAGTCATCCAAACCCAACAAGACTAACAAGGATGATGGCTATAGGGTTAAGTACCTTATGGCCATGGCTAAGCTGAGGAAATTGGAAAACTCTGTGTCTTCCAATCGCCAAAAGGGACTCATGGCAGAGACATGTGACTGGGAGGAATCTGATTCATCATCTGATGAAGAAGATAATCAATGTCTGATGGCCAACACTGATGTCCCATCAACAAGCAGTTTCAAACAGGATATGGCTGAAGCTGAAGTCTTCAGCAGCTTAGAGAACTGGAATCCTACAATGATGTATAAGGTACAAAATTTTGTGGCTTACAGTTCTGAAGAAAAAGTTAAAATGTTTGAATATATGCTTGTTGATCTCAAAGCTGCTGTTGAGAAGCATGATGCTTTATTATCTGAAATCTCTAAGCTTAAAGCTGATCTTAAAACTAAATCCAGTAAACTGGACAGTTTCCATAAGTTGGAAACTGAGCTTGATGAATTAAAACACGTCAACTCCATTTTACTGGAAGAAAAGAGAGAAACAGATATAAAGCATGCCAAGCTTCAAAAGATAGTTGACTCTTGGTGCCAATCTGCACAAAAAGTCAGCCATTGTATAAGTCAACAGATTCCTGCACAAATCCAAGCCTATCTTGGAGGGGATCTTGACACAGCAGCTTCAATTGTTGAGATAAGTAATTTGAAAGAAGATTTATCCACTCTTGGTGAACTTCCAAATACATTCATTCAAAATGTGAATGGTAAACTAATCTCAACAAACAGGTTTGTCAGGCCTCAAAATACTGACAGCTTGTGTGAACTCAGCTCAAAAGCTGATGTTGGAGTTTGTTCTCCAAAACAGCCTGCTAAGTGCTTTGCTAGCTCACACAAGCAAAAGAAAGGAAAACATGTTCAAACTGAAGCTGTGGATGCTAAACCTGTTGACAAAACAGGTTCTGAGTCCAAAGCTGTTGGTAAAAAGCATGTTAATCCTTTTGATGCTAAACACTTTGAAAATAAGTTTTCAAAAAGTAAGCAGCCTGTTTTCAACAAGGGTAAGTCTCATGTTGAAAACAAACTGCTGTGATTTCAAATTAAGTTTCAAATCATAGTGGTAAATTGGTTTTTAAATGAAAATAAGTTTTTCAAAAACCAAACACAGTGGAGTATGCTGATAGGCAGCATAAATCACAATCCAGTAGGGGCAAAGGCAAAGCCATTGCTCAAACTGAGACAAATGGGAATAAGTTTCCCAACCTGTGGAAGCTCAAAAGCCAATCAAGCTTCCTGTCTTTGACATCTGTCCTCCCAAAAGAGGAAAGAAGAGACAGTCAAAGCTGTGACAATTGAAACTCTCCCACACAAGCTGTTGATTCAACAAAGAATGCTAAACCTGCTAAAGAATCACAAAAACGCTCAGATGTGTTTCTGAAGGATTTTTTCTTCCAAAAATTCTAAAAGGAGAAAATGTTACAATGTGTGGGAAGAAGACACATCTGGCCAAGGACTGTCCTGAATCTGAGGATATGAGGCCTTTGACTCTGCTGTTTCCTTCAAGCTGTCACAAGCAGTGGTGGAAATGTCACAGTCACGAGGGATGGTATACAAGCTCATACCATTCAGATAGGGAGATTAGTGTGGCCTTCCAAATCCATCAACAAATGTTGATGAAGTAGGAGAACTCATCTCTGTGATGAGTTCCCCTAAAATGACTAATAATTCTCTTATCACTCTGCCGGAAAAACAACCTTCCAGGTTTGGTACTTGGACAGTGGGCTGCTCAGGGCACATGACAGGTTGTAAGAATGCTGAGTGAATCAGGCCCTGAAAAAGGGCCAAAAGTCACCTTTGGTGACAATGTGGCAGGGATCCACGGAGGGATATGGAACTCTTAAAGCTGGTGCTGCAGTGTTCAAAAGGGTGCCTATGTGGTTGGGCTAAAACATAACCTTGTTAGGCATAAGCCACTGTGTGATGTGGCTACAAGGTTAACTTTGATGAGCACCTGGGTTACATATTGGATTCCCAAGGCAAAGTTGTGCTGTGTGCTCAACGAAAGAAAGGTGTATATGTTGTGGATATGCATCTGTTGACCCCACAAACTGAAACCTGTTTTCTCACAAGAAACAAATGCTGATCTAAACTGGTTATGGCACGAGACTTCACATCTGAACTTCAAGAACATCAACAAACTCTGTAAGAAAGAGTTGTTTGACAGGTTTGCCTTCTATGACTTTTGCCAAGATAGATTATGCACAGCTTGTGAGAAAGGCAAGCAGAGAAAAACATCTTTAATCCAAACCAATTTCTCTATTGATTGACTCCAACTTCTTGATCACTATGGACTTGTTTGGAGCCTGTAATGTCCCACGTCTGCAACGAGGAAGAAGATACACTCTTGTAATGGTTGATGAGTTCTCCAGGTACACATGGGTGATCTTCTGAAGCAAAGAGAGGCTGCTAGCAGAGATTATTGGATTTGTCAAAAAGATGGAAATCTGAACTCTGCCAAGTAAGCAGCTTAGAAGTGATCATGGTACTGAATTCAGAAACAGTACTCTTGAAGACTTCTGTGAAGAGAAAGGATCTCTCAAAATTTTCCGCAGTAAGAACTCCTCAACAAATGGAGTCTGCAAAAGGAGAAACTGAACTCTCATTGAAGCTGCTAGAACCATGCTGTGTGCATCAGGTTTACCTTCATCAGTTTGGGCTGAAGCTATTAACACTGCCTGCTTCACCAAACAGATCCTTAGTGGTGAAAAGGTTCAACAAGACTTCCTATGAGCTGCTCAAAGGGAGAAAGCCAAATGTCAGTTACTTCCAGTGTTTGGATGCCCTGTTTCATTCCGAATCCAAAAGGGACCAGCTGTCGAAATTTGAACCTAAGCTGATGAAGGTGTGTTTGTTGGCTACTCTACATCTCAAAGCCTACAGAGTATACAACAACAAAAGAAAGGTGATAGGTGAATCTATCAATGTCACCTTTGAAGAGTCCAAGAATGGCCTCCACCAAAGCTGTTCCTGAATCAGTTTCAGGAGACCTTAAAAATCTTTTGCATCGATCTGATGCCCCAAATTCCAATAAATGAAT